>NCVS01000218.1:55399-67553 GCA_003055095.1 Goniozus legneri | reverse complement strand
ACCTTGAACTTAACCGCCGGGTTTCGAAACAATCGCCGTAGCCGACCGACCGTTACCTTTCCCGCGGCTCTCGCGTATATACACGCACGCGCGGAATCGCCGTATCGACTTTATCCATAACGTCGAGAGCCAATTGGCGGCGAGCTAATTGCCGAGTCTAATTGACCAGCGTGTCCTCTCCTCGATCGGGTCTGTCGATCGGCGCGTATCGCGTTGGGCCTCTTTGATCAATCCCTGTACTGTTCATTTTTTCGCGATCCTATCGATACGTACCATTCGGGACGAGCGTTTCTAATGGATTTCGTGACGATCGAGGGACAAGGAAAAAAAGCGCTCATCGACGAAAGCCGGTACCACGAAACTACTCACGTTCCGATTTGTCAATGTCCTGGATCGTCCGGCTGACATATATTTCGAGTCCTTTTTTTTTCTTTCTTTCTAACGTAATTATAGCTTTCTAGTTTTTAGCGTGCGGCCGTTAACCGGCGCGCAATTTGGCGGGAGAACGCGCGAGTTTTCTAGATCAGAATTCGGCAAGTGAAATTCTTTTTTTCTCCTTTATTCGCGAGAGAGTTTATCGGGAAGCGGTAGATCCGCCGACCCGCGTGACACCGCTTCCGTTCGCTTTTCCCTCTAACGCGACTTTGAGTTCAAACGAGTGGCTATTAGAGATATAAAATTCTTTCAGAGGGGGGAAACTAGATGGGTGACCCACTGAGGTAGACAATTTTCCTCTCTCTAATTGTCCGACAAATTTTTTGGTGTCTCGATCGATTTTTTTCCGTGCGAACTCTGATCCTCAATCCGTTGTCGTAGCGCGAGCAAAGATTCTCGTTAAGATAGAAATCGACGCCTACACAGAAAAAAAAGATTACTTGAATCAAGAAAGTTATGCGGAAGAAATATACTTTCCAATATCAAGTCTTTTTTTCTTTCTTGAATGAAGAAATAAATTTTAAAAACAATAGTTGTGAATTTCTTGATCCAAGAACGTGTGTCCTTGAATAAGTCAATATATCCTTCATTCAAGAAACTATTACTTATACTATTATTATTTTTAAACTATTTTTTTTTATTTGAGAAATAATTATCTTAGGATAAAACAAAATAAATTTGGTTAAAGTATAGCAATACTTGATTCAAGAAAAAAAATTCTCAATTTAAGAATTTAATTTTCTACTAATATGGAGAAATTGTTTTCTTGTTGACGGAATTTTTCTTTCTTCAGCATAACTCTCTTGAATCAAGTATATATTTCTTGATTCAAGTGATCCTTTTTTTCTGTGTACGTCGATCCTCGGCTGGAAAATCGATCGGCTCTCCATCGTAACGCGGTTAACGAAAGATCTCGTCGGGATTGTACGAGAGCGCGTATCGAAGCCCGGGATCTAGTAAAAGCGCGAACCAATCGGGTTCTTACCTCATCGCTATGCGAAATTGTATTCAACACTTTCTTCCGGTTCGTGTGGCTCGTTATCGGCCGAGCTGGCGAATGTTGCGTATTTATGCAGGTGGGGTGACGGGGGAGCGAAAGAGAGAAAGAGACGAGCGCAAAACCGGTGCCGATTCTCGCGTTCGCTCTCGCGCTCGGGCCTTTCGGTCGGCCGTGAGAAGTTCGATACGCGGAGGGCTCCCTGCGGAGGGATCGAGTCCAGCGGCAAAGGTGCCCGAGACCTGACCCAGTTCCGAAATGGGTGAGCGACCTCCTTCGGGTTAATATCTCGCGTCCATCATCTGAATGAATTTTCGAGAGAGGACGAGAACGCGCCAACCACCTGCGGCAATTAGCAGCATGATACGAGATCTCGCAATTAGCTCGAAAGAGAGAGAGGGAGGTGAACCGATTCTTATCATAAATTTCAATGAAAATGTACACAAAATGACGACTGATGAAAAGGTAGAGATTGCTACGAGAAAAAATGTGAACGAATACGTTCGGCAAATCATTTTATTCGATACCAACAAACAATTACGCAATATTTACAAAAAATGAAAATCTAATTGAATGTACAATTTCACGTAATTGTTTTGTCGCTTAATTTTTGAATATACTGTTTGAATGTTTCATTTTCGACTATACGTCACTGATATTTAATTGTAGAATTATACAAAATCTATTTTTACATAATCATAATTTGAAAATGTAATTTTGACAATTTATTTATGTGAAAAATTGAAAAACACAATATTATTAAATTTCAATATAAACATATCGGATAAACAATTCATACGATTGACTCACGTCAAATCGGAACCATTTCTTTTTTACAGTGTAGGTGTAATTTAAATTTTACTCGACGTTACGACACATTTTAAGTATTCGAAGACTCATTTTTCGTCGCTCTGTCAGGAAGGGTACATTGTGTCTCGAGTCACACGATACAGTTTGGTGGATTAGAGAAACCGCGATTAAGCGAGATATACTAATGAGCCGTGCGCGGAAGGCGACGATTTACGATTTGCACGAGAGGCTCGAGTTTCCATCCGCCGATGGGATTCGCTCGGTAATGAAAAGGATGATTGCGGACGGGGAACGGCTGGCGTTATTATCATCTCGTTTCTACCGCGGTTACCGAAGCCAGGCGTCTCGAGACCGATAAGACTCGCGCGTCGAGTTGTAACGGCGCAAAATTAAAGGTTCGTTTTTCGTACTCCTCCGAAACAAAATATGTAGCAACATGTTAGACTCTATGGTACGGAAAATTTTTACGTTGGAGGGTAAGCAGCGAAAAAAATTTTGTTCGACCAAAATATGCAACCCTACACAGAGAAAAATAAATCGACCTGGACCACTTTACAGATAAAGTAGTCATTTTAATGTAAAGAATACTTTAAATCAAGTGATCTTCACTCTTCTTTTTCTTTTAATTTACCAAATAAATAAGGTTACTGGCTTTCGGTGAATTTACTTTCTTTAAAGTAAATTTGTCTTTACATAACGTGAACTTTGCTTTAATCAATGTTAGGACTTACATGAATAGTGAAAATCACTTTAAATTCAAGTAATATCTGCCAAATTCTTCAACTTAAATTACGGTAAAGAAGTACTTTAATGTGGTAAAATTTACCATTTATTTTTCTGCGTGTACATTGTCAAAAGAATATTTCGTTCGATGAAAAGCAAAATGTATTGGTTGACTTAACAATTATTTTTTTAGATCGAACAATTATTTCACCCAAGTGTCAAAATATCGTCATGGCGATACATGAATACATACATATTTTCTCCTCAGTGTGAATAACGAGGTCAACGGATTTCGGAAAGCCGTTTTTATAGATACACCCGATTCGGTACGAGAGCTGTTTACGAATAGTTGCATCGACAATGCCGCGTATAATATCGAACAAAATTGGGATCGCGGAGCCTGATGGGGGTATATCGAGCGTGAAATCGCCGATCGGAAACCTCCCGTTCCCAGGAGATACACAGAGGAATTCTTAGACTCCGGCATTTCATTTCACTCGCGATCACTCGTAAACATTACGCGAGAGGGATTAATAATTTATAAGCAGAGGTGGAACGAGGGACGTTAAAATAATCCGAGTAACCTAAAATCATACTTTCGACCGGCCGGAGCTTTACGTGGTGTTAAGTTGTAGACAAGGTACGTGCGTATGGGTTCCTAATTAGCGTGATGTTGTAGAAAATCTCGATTTTCCCTCCGGGTGGAGGGAGAGCAGGTTCCAGATGTTAATCACGCGGGAATAGTAGATCGCGGACGGAGAAGGACACACGAAGCGAAGCGAGAAATCACCGTGTTGCGCATGCATCATCGTATCTATCCGTCCTCTTCGTGCCTCGTCGAATCCTTGCGCCGATCTTACAATGGGAATTACCTACTGACTCCCTCCATTCGTGATCCTTAATGGCGCTCAAAGTAGGTCTGCAGACTGCGCCGCGAACGACTACAAAAGAATCCGCGGACTCTCCTCCCCCTCGATCCCTCCATCCACGATCTTGAACCCCGCGAGACGCGGCAAAAGACGAGCGCGCGAATCTGCCGCATCACAATCGAGCTGTTAAAATAAATCACGTTTAACACGCTCTCGTCCTTTTTCCTCGTCACGCCGCGAACACTTTTATCGCCTATTTCTCCACTTACATCGTAGAAAAAAATGCTAATTTCAAACATATTGATAACTCTTACAATGAATGTTCAAGAGACTATCGAGTTGCAACGAATAAGTTTCGCAAAGTTATCGAGCACGGAGAAAAATAAATGATACGTTTTACCAGATTGAAATACTCTTTACTGTGATTTAAGGTTCGTATTTGGACAAACTTAATTTAAAGTAACGATTACTTTATTATTCTATAGTTGAAAAGTTTGGTAGATATTACTAGAATTTAAAGTAAGTTTTACTATTCATAAAATGAAATTTTTCGTACAGTTTACTTTAAATAGAGTAAATTCACTGAAAGCCAATAACATTATTTATTTGTTAAATTAAATGAAAAGAAAGAATAAAGATCACTTGATTTAAAATATTCTTTATACATAAAATTATTACTTTATCTCTAAATTGGAATATGCCGATTTATTTTTCTCTGTGAGTTCATCAACCCATGTCGTTGTGTGGATTGACACATTTCAAATTCGTAGATTTCAAAATTTAACATAATTTTAGTGAGAAATGAGAAATATGCAATAATCAACTTTTTCAATTTATCGAGAATATTTGAGAAAATGATTAAAAGGCATTTTGAACTCTGAAATAGCAATGCCATTTTCATTCATTTATTATTAATATCACGCAATTTTCATTGTAGGAGGTGACGAAAAGATGCGAAAATCGATCGACTTCACGGACGGTAGCTTCTCCGAATTTAGCCCGGTGCAACGAGCGTAATTAATGAGCGTGATCCGACGAAGGTGGGTCAAGGAATAGCGGTAACACAATGCGCTTGTTTTTGGGATTGTATGTCGTTGGCCCGGCGTTCCCGTGAGAAGCGGTCGGCTTCTTTTCAGCCTCGTTTCTTTTTGCTCCTCTTCTTCGGCGTCTGGGTAGTCTTTTTGCCGTTGGCTCGCCGTTGCCGAAATGCACGGACCTATCGGGTTTCGGAGGAGGTGGGAGAGCGAGGTCGGGCCCGGAGGCGGCTTTTCGAGTCAAGTGCGTTATACTCGCGAGAGGGTTCCCGGTGGAGTGGGTGGGGGGTACGAGAAAGAGCGGTACGTACAGCACACACACACACACACACACACACGCGCGCACGCACGCACACAACGAGAGTGCGATTCACTCTTGCACCCGCGAGTGCGCCGCGGATGATCGCCGATCGAGGTGGGGGATCGCTCGGCAGTGGTGGGGGAGGCCTTTCGGCCTACGGAAAGGCTTACGAGCGCGAAACTCGCGGGTACCCCGAACCCACCGTCTGTAGAACCCTCCACGGTGCGATACTTCGGTATAAAAGCAAAGCAACCTCTTTTAGATGGGACACACAAGCGAAACTCGCATCCCGCGGTCCGTTCTTATCCGAGAGGCCACACCGAGACCGTTCCACGGCCGAGAAAGTCAACGTCGGTGCTCGCACAAGGGATTCTCATTTCACCACGTGACCGTAGTAGAGCGCGGAGCGGGTTTAGATCCAGTTTTCGAGCGACGAGTGTTCCGTTTAGGCGAGGCCGGTACATCGGGGGAAAGTGATCGATTCATCCCGAGGAAGAGCCGTAAATTGACGAACATGTCGAGGTTTATCGTGACGATTTTGTGGGCGACGATCGCAGCGAGTGCGGCCGTGGCGTTGCCGACCACAGACAAGAGCGGAAGTGAGAACGACCTTATGGCGACCATCTACTCGGATTGTCTCAAGAAGGAGTCCATCAGCTGCATCAAGTACCGGGTATTCGCTTTCGTCGACAAGATGCTGGCCGAGAAGGAAGATATCGCCCTCACCGAGGGCATAACCGTCGTCAAGACCTCCAACGCCGAAGAGGGTGCTCCGAGGTCCGTTCTCGTTCGTTGAATCGTCCTGGACGAACCTTTGGGACGTTCGACAGAATTTAAAGTTTCCGGACGCCCCCTCCCGTTCCGCGATTGTTCGATTCTGTCTGGACGCCCGGAGGTTATTTATATTCATAAGTATCGACTTAAGAGCTTCTCTATTCGATAGGTCCATCGAATCTTCGGACTTGGATACCTTGCTCTTCGACCGTCTTGGCAGGTTTTTGAAGACGCACTCGGTCAAGGTCGATCTCAAGGGCAGCGACATTTTGGGCGCAATCGAATCCGCAGGACGCAGCTTCGAAGATTTCGGCGACAATGCGGTCGAGAGTCGTGGCAAAAAGAGTAAGTATAGAGGAAAATATTCAATCGAGCGATTAAAGAGATTTCATTTTCGGAATTATGCAAATGATCTTGCGTTTGTCGACACGAACGAGTAATTTGAATAATAAAGATATATCGCCTCGGCACTCAGCGATATATAATTTTCAATTCTCGTTCATTACGTCATTTTACGCGACAGGTGAGGCTCATTCGAACCCGCGAAAAAACATGCAAACCCGTTAAACGGATATTCTATTATTCGACTATTCATTCGATGAATTTTCTCGATCTCATAGCACCTACGCTGAAAATAGTTTGTTGAAGATACTCGATATTTATTTGAGAATACATAAACGAATAATTATTTCGTTGAAATGAATCATTGATGAAAAAATAGGTACTTATTTGCAAATAAATATTGAGTATATTCGACAAAATTCTATTTACAATGCACGTTGGCGAGTATTTGAATGAATAACGAGGTATGCGATCGTTTAGCCGATCTAAACGAAAATTGCGGTATCTAGCATAGCTGGAATGGTTTCACTCGCGCCATTAGCATACAATCATCCTCAAATTAGAATCTCCGGCTTGGTCTACGCGTCAACACGCGCGATTCGTGTTATTCGCTAGGCGAGCTGTGTTCTCGAGATTTCACGCACGTATGCGCGAGTACGATCGGAATTTAATCGTACGTTGGGACTGCATAGGCGCGCATTTCGTCTGGCTTTGTATCGAAAAGACCAAAGAGGAAGCTGACGCCGGCCGCAGACGTTGACCCACTGAAGAACTGGTTCCGCTTCTCCCTCGTGTTACCTCTCGCGTGAGATGCCTCCCGGTGTATAAAAGCAACGAGGGGGGAAGGGAGCTCGAATAGAAGGGCGCAGGCGACACAAGGAAAACGTACGCGAGAAGGAAAGAGAGACGCTCGCGAGTTCCCACCGCGCGAGAGATTTTTGACATACTTTCCTTCCCGGTCTGTAGGGTACACCGTGCCTCGACCTTCGCCTATTCCACTTTGATATCTCCACTCGGGAATCGTCCAGAAACTCAGCGACCAGAGAATCGTTTCGGTCCCGCTCTCTCGCGAGACGACTACACTGGGAAAAAATTCTGTTAATTAAATGAGCGCTTGTACAATGTCAAAAAGATATTTTGAAATATCTTTTATTTAGAAAATTAATTCAAATTAATTAATTGGTTCAAATTTGATTTCGATCTCACCGAGTATTATTTTGGTACTCTTACTTGCATACGTTTAAATGAATGTTTAATTCGATAAAATGAATTATCGTTCAAAATGATTAAATATTAGTTTAAATTAAATTCGTATCTACAATTCCAACAATTATTTTGTCTAGCAAATAAAATATTCACTTGAACGTATGCAAAGAAATATTGAATACATTCGACAAAATTTTATTCAGCGTGGTGTGGCTCGCTCACAGTTACCAACCAAGTATTTCAAGGCCCAATGCTCTTCCAAGATTCCACGGCCGATTCGCGGACTTGCCTCGAAAAATTATCCCTTTTTCCGGCAGTAACTCCGATACAATTATTATCATTATCATGTAAATCTCTGGAGTGGAGTATACGATCGAGCGAAAAGTAGAGCGTCCGCCGTAAAAGTCGCAGCGAGTGGATCGAGGTTTTCACATTTCGTGCTTTACAGTTCTGTATTTTTATCGTCTATTATATTTCGCTTCCTGTGAATGGCAATAAAAGCTTCAATGAGCGACGAAAGAAAATCCGGAGTAGGTTATTAATGCATTCCGTATTCGGAAACTGGCGTTTCGACTTTCCTGAGGACGATCGATTCTTTTTTCGCAGTTGCATAATTGCAGCTAAATCATTCCAATGCACTGCAATTTGTAACTGTACCTCGCCGCATTGAAACCGCGAGGCTGTCTCCTCGTCGATAACTCCGCGTGTATTCCCGGGCCTTTTTCACGATGTACCATCTACCTACTCGAAAGCACATCGGGACGTTAGCTCGTGCCTCTAACTCGTTATTCCACTCGATAGAACCGTTAATCTCGTCGATTATCATCTAAGTTGAAAGGAAGCTCGGTAACGCGCGCATACGTTTCGTTTTTCACGCTCGCCGCACGACGAACTTTGTATTTCGAGACCCTAACGGTCACGGAGATTCACGCAAATCTGTTTTCGTATTCGCAGAGAAGGCACAGAAGATCCTGGGACCGATAATGATGGCTATCGCGCTGAAGGCTGCCGCCCTTCTGCCATTGGCTCTCGGCGCTATCGCCCTGATAGCTGGAAAGGCCCTCCTGGTGGGCAAGATCGCCCTCGTCATATCGGCCATAATCGGCCTGAAGAAGCTCCTCGGCCAGCAGAAGCACGTGACGTACGAGGTCGTCGCTCATCCTCATCACAGTAGTAGTCACGTGGTGAGCCACGACGATGGAGGTCACGGCGGATACAGCGGCGGCGGTGGCTCCGGTGGCGATTACGGCGGCAGTTATTCGGCGGGTGGCAGCGGTCACGGCTGGGCCCGGAGCCTTCCGCAAGACGCTCATGAAATCGCTTACAGCGCTCACCAGCCGCAGCCACACGCTTAATTAGTCTTATTTAACGCTTCATCTCCATTCTTTCGTAATTCTCATTTTTTTACGTTTATTCTTCTCCTTCCCGTTATAACTTCCCGTTTATCTCCAGTATCTACACCTGAGATTAACCATTCCAAACCTTTTTGTTTCCCTCGCTCGAATTTCTTTCTTCATCTCATTTATATTTATTTTATGTACGATTAACTATTTTCCTTTCACTCCGCGTTTTCTCGAAGAACAGCTTCGTCGCTTCGAAAAACTCTTCGAAGGTATTTATTTGACGAACACTAAATTTTTTTTCTCACCAAGACTGCTCTAGATACATAATTTCGTTAATACGACTACGATTCTTTGTTCTACGCAATTTGTACCGCGTGGAATTTTCTCTTCGCTCAATTCTCGTTAAGAACATTCTCATTTTTTTTCTTTTTTTCATACAAGTCCACTTCGATAATTTATTTTTCGACATTATCTTTCTCTCGAAGTTATAATTCTTCATACTTTAGTCGCTGTTCAACTTTCCATTTTTCGTCCTTGTTACGATTCTTCTATTTCTCCTCTTTCGCCTAGTTCTTCCTTTCCCTTTTCTCGTCGCATTTCTCAGATTTCTAAAACTACAATAATTGCTCCAGCTCCTCCCACGTCCACCTTCTATCCTTAAAAAGAGAAAGTCTGCTCTGTTTCCTACTTTTTTTTTTCTCTTCACGCTGTCTTCTGTTCTCACCTTCGTGCTCCAATAATATTCCACACGCGATCAGTAACCACTAGTACCGTCGAGGAATACTCATTTGTTAATAACTATACATGTATTTATATTTATGTCATATTGTAACTGTATCGATATTTGTTATTTATTCGTTATGCCGATTTTTATAGTATTTATTACGATGACTGTGTGCGTTGATTATATTTTGTAATAAAGACAAGACGAACGATGTAAGAGCGTCTTATCCCAAATGGAAATACATACATCCACGTATACTCGCTCCCGGTCTTTGGTATAAGTGCCGATTCGCTGATTCTGACGTCTCCCGCTACGCGGCGCAAGCTCATTCACCTGACGTTCGCGTCAAGTGTGCACAACATGCATACACTCTCGAGTCGATTCATTGGCAAGGTGCACGATTGAGGTGTAACGGCGTTTGTTGGCAAATAAAGGACTCTTCGGTTCGATGTTTCACGATGGATGGGTAAGAGCGGTCGGGTATACTCGCAGCTGTATTCTCGTATATCAGTGAAAGTAATAAAAATGTATCGGTTGCCGGTTTATCGGCATTCGTTTGTGATTTTACACGCGCGCGGTAAACTCCGTAATCGTATAAATTCATAAGGCAGTAAAATCCGACATTTTTACGATCGCCGGAGAATACTTCAATCTAAAATTTTCTACGGACCCAGATATCGAAGAGGCACCATCGAGCGCGACTATAACGAGAATCCCGCATGCAGGATATTCGATTTCCACAGTTTGGTATGAAAACTTTCGTGTACTCTCATTGTGAACATGCTGGTGGAATCGCATGAAATGGGATCATTAGGTATGCACGGTAAATGTTTTCGAGTAGCCGGTATACAAAATAAATAGTTTACCGTTAGCGTAATGACTGTGAGAAATTGAGCCGACGTATGAAGTTCGGTATTACGCTGGTACAGTTCCCGAGAAATAACGAAAGAAAAGGAAAATGGGCATTCTTATTGTAATTCCTTTGAACGTTTGAATAAACTCGATTCAGCTCATTTCGTAGTCTGACATAGATAATTCTACGGGCAGCGGAGAATCAAAACACGCTCGCGCACACTCCGTGCCGGTACCTCGCGCATTTCCAGTGGCGCGGACTACATCAGAGACATTTTAAAGACGCAATCTTAACCGGATATGTGCGTATCGCAAATACTAACCCCGATAGTACCCGACTAGTCGACATCGGCGTCGCGAATGCAGGACGAGTGTACGAAATTGGCCGAGCCATTTATTCGACGCACGCGATCTCGGGAGTGTTTACAAACCGAGATGAACTATATTCCGGGGCGAAATAATTTCACCAAACAACGAAATTATTCACGGGCTTTTTTGCGTTACCGAGATTAACTTCGTCTTCCTTAGAAAGCTAGAGCCGGGGTCTCGGCCAATCGCGGACAGATGTCAAACCGAGCGCGCTCCGGGGGAAAAAAACCAACGGAATCGTTGAAAAAAAAGGAGACTAGATGAAGTTCAAGATTCTCGGCCTAATGGCGAGCGGCGAACCGGAAATAGGTGGTGGTTGGACACAGGTATTAGCCGGAGCTAACGCGAGATGGTCGCTTTCGCCGAGAGCGGGGAGTATTTTCACGGCGAGTACACGTATGAGAAATCGGTAACGCGGCGGGGCAGTTCCGGCATCGGTCCTCGCGCGTCGCTGCACCGAGAGAAAAAAATTCTGCTCCGGAACAACATTTTTGATAACTTTTACGGAGAGGTATCAATGTTCACGAGCCTACGCGGAGAAAAATAAATCGGCTTATTTCACTTCAGAGATAAAGTAGCATTTTATGTATAGAGAATACTTTAAATCGAATGATCTTTACTCTTTCTTTTCTTTTAATATACCAAATAAATAAGGTTACTGGCTTTCAGTAAATTTACTTTATTTAAAGTAAATTTATTTTTACATAACGTGAACTTTGATCAATGTACGAAAAATAACTTTTTCATCACATGAATAGTAAAAATTACTTTAAATTCTAGTAATATCTGCTAAAATCTTCAACAAGAATAATAAAGTAATCGTTACTTTAAATTAAGTTTGTCTAAATACGAACCTAAATTTACGGTAAAGAGTACTTTAGTCTGGTAAAATTTGCCGTTTATTTTTCTCCGTGTATCGAGAAAATAAACCGTAATTGATAAGATTTGTACAGTTAACTTCGTTGAATCAACAACGATATTGTTATACCAACCATATTGTTGTATATATTTTTTTGACACATTTGAGATTTGTAAATTCTAATAAAAACAGTATGATTTTATCGAGAAATTAGATTCGACTTTCTGTAGTTATTATAAATGTTTGTACTGATCAAGAATCTTAATAAAATGATGAAAACTCTATGCTGTTACATTAGTATCGTTACTATTGTGATCAATAGCATGTCAACTGAGAGAAAATACCACTCAGTTAAGTCCTACTTTTTTCATTGTAGTCATTATAAATGTTTGCAATAAAGTAGACGTCGCTGATTTTCTAAAATTGACTTTATACAAAATTTATTGACATTAACATTGTTATCACAAAGAAAAATAAATTGACCTGGACCACTTTAGAAATAAAATCATTTTAATG
>NCVS01000218.1:0-50807 GCA_003055095.1 Goniozus legneri | reverse complement strand
TCTCTCTCTCTCTCTCTCTCTCTCTCTCTCTCTCTCTCTCTCGTCATATCCGTACAGGTTCATCGATCCTCGAATATTCTCCCACAGCTACTTCTGGTCCCGTTCGAAAGATATCACGCCATCTGCGGGCCCTTTCGACAAAGTTCCTTCCCGACTCCTTCGAGGCGTCTCACGAATAATACCCGTCGTGAATTTCGAAAAAAAATAATTATCCTCGTGAATTATAATTTTCTAAATACGGAGAGATTTTTTTTTCGTCCATCGTGTTTTAATCGCAGCAGGGAAAAAACACGAGATTGAATGAAATTTTTCACCGAAATCGAGGACGCGAGTCTAAAAATAGATTTTTGCGGTATACGCGTGAAATCGCGATACGAATTCAATCTCGCGTGATTTGTTACGATACTCGGCTTTCTAGATAAGCCATACTTGAAAATTGCTCCTGTTGTCATTATTATCGATAACCTCTTGCCCAGAGTACAATTAGCAATGTTAAACTTCTCACGCGATGCAAAAGAAGTATTTGTGAGTGAGAGATCGATCGATTGATATTTATTTGGTCTTCTTCTCTATTTCAAATTACATTATAACTTTACACCAAATTCATTTTATCGAACAAAATATTTTCAAATAAATATTAAGGAGCTTCAACAAATTTTTATTTTCAGTATATTATTCTATCACATTACTTCAATTTCATTGGTAACGAATTGTGCATTTTGACTAAAGCGCTAGAGGGAGAGAAAGAGAGAGAGAGAGAGAGAGAGAGAGAGAGAGAGAGAGAGTTTGAGAAAAGAGGGAGGTAACTGCTCGCGAGCACCGAGGTACGGAACCTTCGCTTCGAGGGGGCCTTGACCTGACCTCAATCTTGGACTGAGTTCACTCTCACCGGCGTCGAGAGGAAAGTGTTCCATTACCGTAGCCTTGTGGGTACGAGCGGGTGTACTGTACGGATTAGCGTTTTGGCCATACCGATTGTTCACGCGTGTCGTTGCTTCACCGGGCTGTAAATACGGTAACGAAGCGCGTCGCGAATACAAATTCAGATGCGGAGGAACGCGAGGAGGAGCCGGACCATCCGAGCTTTCCTACGTTAATGAAAATCGCGCACATGTCGGGCTCGCACCGAGCGAAAAGAGAAATTACACTTTTGCTTTTATCGCTTCGAATTTGACCAAGAGAAACGGCCGAGCGAGCGAAACGAAATTCCTACCCGTCGCTGAAGACAGGACAATGTGGCCTTAGTTCTTTACTCTCTTCCTCGCGCTCAACGGTACTCAAACAAATTTCTCTAACGATCTTAGGGTTATTCGCGAAGAATTACGAGATTGATTGAATTTGCAGTTTCGTAGAAAATTGTTACGACGAGATTTGGAAATTTTAGTCGGATTCGTCGTCGATGAGGTGCTGATGAATTTCATGAATGAATCGTCCTTTCCACTTTCGTGAAAAGTCGAGAATTTTAGTAGTAAAGTAAAAGACGGGAACGGGGATCCGTTTGCTCGTCTTCGGTCGACATACGGAGAAAGTCGGAGACGCATCCGAGTTCCTTGCCTCCGCGAGACACGTGGATTTACTCACACAATCTCGCATTTTATTGCCGCTACTTCGATTCACCTGGCGAAAAAAAAACACCTCGACATAAACTGCAGTTTTATGAATGAAATTTGTTTAATTCAATGAACTCGGAGAAAAGTCTCTCGGAGACTGGAAAGTAATCGATAAAACCGAAAATATCGACGCATGCATATGTAAACCACGCATTCCATCGATTCTCCTCGAACAGACGGAACTGAGCGCGACGCGAAAAACATACTCTCGTAATTTGACAGATATTTCATCATTCGAAGTTTCATTCATATTTAGAGAGAAATAACTTTCCTACTTTCCTACGAGATGTCACCGAGATATCCGGGGAGGGAAAATTGAGAAAAAAAGAAGAGCGAAATGAACGAATGTACGTGAATAAATTTTCGTTGCGTTCTCATCGACGCAATGAAAACGAGCTGGAAGAATCGTAAAGAAGGTAGAACCGTAGCGTAGTTTCACGAGAATGACATTTTTATCGGCATGGATCGACGTATTTATTGCTTGGGCGATACCGAGAGGGCCCTCCCGAGTGTGGGATCGACGAGATTTGTGTTCGACCATCCTCCGGGCTGGTTGAACGTTCTCGGGAGAAAGTCAGCTGCGCGCATCTTATGAGCTCATTCTCTTCGTTTTGGTCGAGTACGAGAATAGAGGAGTTTGTCTTTGGTCTCTCTCTCTCTCTCTCTCTCTCTCTCTCGATATTTTTTTATCTAGGGAAGGAGCCTTCGGGGTCACACCAAGGCGCGGCTCCGGACTCCTCGAGGAGGTCTGGCTCGGTCCCAACTCGCACACGAGGAGCTATCGTGGCTCGCGTATACCATCGGAACCGTTAAACCTTCCGCGCGACAGCCACCGGAATACATTAATTTTCAAAGACATCGCTGTTCGCAAGCCGTGGGTTGGCGAATATTTTAACGCGAAGTTTGTAAATGGATTACGGTACGGAATTTGAAAATTTCTTCTCGAGTTAGACCAATTCGTCGGAAGATTCCAACTGACTCTACTCGACCCCGATGTTCGTATACGACCCGAGAAAAATTTCGGGTTTTTAATTTATTTTATATTTTTTCTCATTTAATTGTTGATTTATTCGAGTTTTTAATCTCGATTTTCATAAATATAACGGCAAAACCAATTTTCATACTTATAGATGCAGCTGAACGTTTCATTCGTGCATGAAAATTTAAAATAATATCACTATCAGTACCAATAAGAATGATCTATTCCAAGAATGAGTCAAAAATTTTATTCATACTTTATACTCAGTTGCTAAATTCGACAAGAAGATCGATTTTTTCATACAATAATGCAAATTTCAAATAAAAATGCAAGACAATACGATTAAAAAACCGTTGAAACAAAAAACCGATCGAATTTTTCGACTCGTATTTAAGGGACCGTGAATATATTGGGAAATATTTGTTATCGAGAGTCGAGAGAATCGAATATCATTCATAAACTATCACAATCGATTACGGACGGCCGTCGCTCGTTGGAGACCGAAATCGACGATGGAGCAGGAAGAACGGAAAGCACTTAATCGCTTGCTTACAGTTATCGAGACGGTCCGATTTAAAACTTATGTAGGCGTTTATCGGATGAAATCGAACATAAGTGGGTTTACAAGGCTTGAAAAAAAAATATTTTTGTACTTTTTATCCTATTTTTGACACCTTTTTTAGCGTTATTCATCAATAGCGTGGTACGTCTGGGTCAATAAGCCGATAAATTCGGAATGTAAAAATCGTGAGATGTAGGTCTTGAAGTGATTCAAAAATCGGAAGAGGTCGAGGTTGTCTGTCGAAAAAAGGAGGTGTGGATCGGATGATGGGAATGTCGCGCTACGGGATGCTTAATCGCCGGGTACAGTTATCGAGAAAATTCGGGACTGGATCGTAAAGTAGAGGGTCAATACGTAGCGGAGTCTTAGAACTATCCGACATCCAAAGGTCAAATTTAAATATTATAATACTGTACCGTTCGAATACCATCGGCGTAAATTGACCTAAATATCGTTAGTTCAAAACCATTTCAAATACCGTAAAAATTGCGTTCGGATCCACTGAAAAATTCATACACGAGCCGATTCGTCTCGATCTAATAATTTTACGGAACAAAGTTCGCTCCATGGAAACCCGATCGGGCCCGAGATACCAAAAACCGTACCGAGGGGTAGATCTCTCGTATCGACATCACGTGAAGATGTCGTGTTAGATATATGCTTTCACCGGAGTCGCCAGAGGCGCGACATCTGCGTTTCTCGACGTGACATCTCATTTTTGCCAAAGCTGTGTGAAATTAAAATTGAGGAATGTAAAAAAGTTAGCCAAGTAGAATAATCCAGGCGTATTCTTCCCGAAATCGAAAGTGCAAGAGAGCGATTGACGAGCGACGAACGAAATTGTCGTTCACGAGAGACGAGGGCTTAATGAGAAAAAGCAGAGGAGAGTTTAGCGAATAATTTTCGTATCCGAGATTACACGTATATCGGTTTCTTTTTTAGTCTTTCTCCTCCGGTATCTTCTTTTCTCCGGACAGGCGGTCCGGCCCGTGTGAACGGCGAGCGCGCGCGTGTGCGTGCGCGTATACGTACAAGACTGGCCGGAATCGGTCGGGAAGGCAACACCCGTTGTATACACAACGACTAAGTAAGTAGGCACACACGGGAGAGGACCGAAGGTATCCATCGGTGGAGCGCGTCAACGCACACACGACCCAACGAGAATGACCGCCTGGAGGAGAACCAATAGCTCGTGGTTAATCCGCGGGTGGGGCGGTGGGGGCCATCAAAATTTCAAAAACGTACGCGGGCCCCTTTCGCGACGAGGATAAAAGGCAGCAATCGTAATTCTTTCGGTCAGTGTCGATACGATCGCCGTCGTCGGTCAACCAGCAAATCTTTTGCGCTTTTTTCGCTCGCTTTTTAGTAGCCGAAAGAAGCGAGAAGTCGTGTAAAGCCGTAATCGGTTTTGTGGAGGAAAACTCACTAGTTTGTCGAAGGATACTTTGGTGTAAAAACCCAACCTCAACGCAAAAATGTTCAAATTCGTGGCAGTAATCGCGCTCGTCGCCGCTACGGCTTTCGCCGCTCCAGCATCCCAGGGATCCGCGCCCTCGCTCCTCGAGGAGGCCATCGACGTTTACTCGTCCTGTTCCGGTGAGGCCGACCTCGCCGTGTGCCTCAAACTCCGAGCCCTCAAGTTCGTCGACAGAGCCGCTCGCTCAGCCGACTTCGACATCGTCGATGGATTGAAAATCGTTCAGACCGACGAAGCCAAGAGCAGGTAAAGCACACAGGATTTTCATCAATTTTTTTATTTTTCTGATTGTACCTTGGCTGAAAATGATCAAATTTAATCGATAAAGTGATCACTTTTTAATCAACACAGTCTTTTAAAAATGACGAGTAGTTTATTTCACTGAAACATAGCGACATGTATTTCGTGTGGTTACTCTTGTCGATCGAATTTCAATTTTTTCGCGGGCAATTCTCGACCCGATTGCGTAGAAATTTCGGTACTAGTAGGCTGTTGCGCCGACGCGAAGGAATTCTTTCGATGGAATAATTTAACGGTGTATTTCTTGTAGCCGCGCCGACAATGCAAGGTCACTGAATGACATTGAAAGCACCCTCCCTGCCGAAACCGAAGCCAAAGAAGCCGCCATCGACCAAGCCATCATCGACAGAACCGCCAAATTCTTGTCCACCCACACCGTTGAATTGAGCATCCCCGAAGAAGTCTCCCGCTCCTTCGATGAAGGTAATTCAATCAGATAATTGGATTTTATTTTAAACAATAATTCTCAATTCTAAACGATAATTGAAATATTTATTTCTATACTTTCAAATACATAATTAGTAGCTTCCAGCAAGGGTATTCTCTAAAATTGATATTTCTTTACAGCCCGTGGCAAGAAGAAGAAGATCGTGAAATCTCTTCTCCCCATCCTCCTCCTCTTGAAACTGAAGGCTGCCGCTCTCATCCCGATCGCTCTCGGTGCCCTCGCCCTGATCGCCTTCAAGGCTCTCGTCGTTGGAAAGATCGCCCTCATCATCTCCCTGATCGTCGGTCTCCAGAAATTGTTGGCCAACAAGCACCAGAGCTACGAGGTCGTCGCCCACCCAGTCCACGGACACGAAGAGCACCACGAGCACCACGGATGGGCCAGGTCGTCCGGCGCCGATTTGGCTTACAGCGCCTACAAACAAGAATAGAGTAATTTATTTATTACAAAAATAACCCCCACTTCAGCGACTTCATCATCACTCATCGTGAATGTTCGCCGGGGCAAACAGATCGAGCTTGGAAATCGGCGATATTGAGCAAAAAAAAAAAAAGAAAAAACAAAATCGGTTGCGCAGAGGAATTCCTCGCGTGCGTAAGATGCAACCGCGAGACGGACTCTCCTCTACGGCGAACCGCGCGACCGCGTGGACTTTCGATAAGACTCGACGATTTTTGACGGACCGACGAATCACAAAGACGCTACGTATCGGACGCTAGATAGTTTTCTCTTAGCTACACCAACTATGTAATTTTAATGTAGACTCCAGTACCTGAAAAAGATGTTAATTTCACGCTTAGGACGGTATGGAATCAGCCGACGACGAGTTCACGACTTTAACGACACAGTGGATAATTTATTTACTTGTGACTTGATACAGGACAGTGTGACTAATAGTGCTTGTTAACGAATCCCGAGACAGATTTTTCCAAACCTTATCGTCTGTCGACGGCGATACCGAATTTGGAACTCGACGAATGAACTGAACAGTAACCGAGAGTGACGTCGCAGTCGTACTATAAGCGCCCCTCGATCGACCGTGCGATAATCATTCAGGGAATCACGCGTCCAGACGATTTTCAGAGAGAATCTTCCTCGGGACGTGCCGATCACCCGTAGTCAGTAATCGCATGGATCACCATAACTTTATTCAATAATTATTTAAAATAATTTATATTCCGATCACCTTGTCGGCCATTATGTAACTTATGTGTCATTATTTATGAATATATGTAATATTATAAAAATTAACCAACAATTTTATTATTCGAAATCCTATCCTCGATTTTCGTGAAAATTGCGATAGTATGAGGGAAGGTATAATAGAGTAGTCGTATGTATATCAACATTAGGAGTATCGAGAATGAATGCAGCTCGGTCGGTCATTGTTTCGAGACACGATGATTGTATCATTGTCTCCTTGACATTACGACAGCATAACGACTCTGATAAAACGCGAAAAATGAGTAAAAGACTTTTTTTTTCATCGTCCACCGGAAATAAACTCTCCTTGGGTGCATCCGGTGTATCGACCAACGCGCGCAAGTCGGCCGCACGAAAAACAAACGAGCTGTGTACTTTCCCTGTTCCGTGGATCCTTCAAGTGAAACCAATTGTTCTGTCGTGTGTGAACTTCCCCTGATACCTATAAAGCTACAGGTTCGCGGATGAAGAATGAACAGTAGAGCGCGAGAACTCGAAGGGAAGTTTCGCCAGAGAAATTTACCTACTTTGCGTTTTTAACGAAATTGAAAATGCGAATTTAAAGATTTTTCGGCTTGGTGCGTTTCTGTTTTCGGCCCGACGCCAAGTGTAATTATCGGAAGAAGTAATTCATGAATCAGGAATAAAAATTGTCAGTTTTTGAGTGAAGATTTACAAGTGATTTTGAAAAATGTGAAAATATTTTTAGGCCAGAATCGTGAGTAGATTATTCGAAATAAAGTATTCAACATACATCTCCAATTTCTACAATCTCGATCCACGTTTGACTTTTTTTGTTCTCGACCGTAGATTAATTATACATTCCAATTTTTTGATACTGCGCAAGAAAAAACTTTCCTCGCTCTATGGCTTGCCTTTAATCTTCTCCGACTTTCTCCGAAATAATCGTGCGACCAAAGTCTGATGCGTTTCTGTACATCTTTCGGTAATTCGTGAAATTGTTACGGCGAAAGGATGAAAACTGGGCTGCGCGGATTGTCTCTGTTGATTCTAATATCTTCGGGTATAGCCGTGATAATGGATTCGAAGGAATATACCGAATCGTCGGCTGAAAGCTCGATGAGCTTTGCCGATGCTTTTGGAGTTTGTTTATCGAAAAAAGAATACGGAACACTCGAATGCGTTAATCGGGGTGCGTTGAGTACTCTCCAGTCGTACGACGACGACAACGAATTGGATTTCGGGAGTATTAGGTTGGAGAAGGCGGAAGGTGTCTCTCGAGAGCTTTTGGATTTGGATTACGATCCTAAAGACTTTGGGAATGTCGTGCAGGCGGCCGCCAGACTGATGGAGCGAAGAAATTTCAGATGGAACTTGGATTATATCTATCCTGGATTGCAAATGCGTATCGGGCCAATGCTGAACGGCAACGGAGTCCTGGAATTTGCGCTGAACGAGAAAATTTCCCACCAGACTGATAGACAAGGAGGACCCGGTAAATTACTTTTTAGATGAAAATTCTTCGCAACCCGACAAAAATTCGAAAATTACCCGAGTCAGAATTTAAACAATAAATACAGCCTCATTAACCTCATTTCTTTTGTCGTGGTACTTGCCGCTAAAAGTGAAACATTATTTAGACCCTAAATACCCTCAAAATAGGGTATGGAGGCTGAAATCAGTGTTTTAAAAAAATATTTTGAGCCTCAAAAACTTACTTTAACCACACCACACCACAGTAGAAGAGTAGGTTCTGGAGGCTACATTTATTGTTCTGAAACAATGATTTGAACCTAAACTTGGTAAAAGCGAACAAAATTACCAAGTTTAGGTTGAAATTACAGTTCCGATACACGGCTCATCATGATTTAAAAAAATGATTTTAGTGTCCTTACCCTCGAGTAGGATTTGGAGGCTAAATTTAATGTTTCAATTTTGACTCGGGTAGACAATCGTGTAATACCAGAGTGACATTGAATCACATTCGACGTTACGTAAAACAAACGATTCTCATGGTAGTTTACCCGCTAAATTGATGTTGTTACGCACGGAGTTACTTTCCTCCGTTCAGCATGGAATCGAACCACCGTTCTTGCTTGCACTTGCCAGCGAAGGCGTACCGAGCAAACTGGTTTCGAGAATTTCCTGTAGTAGGCAGCACGGTCAAGGCTAACCAGTCGGAGTGATTAAATGGGAGTTTCTTGTTTCAGGAAGACAGGTGGCTCGAAACCTGTTGTTGCCCTTCTTGCTAGGATTCAAGTTCAACCTCGCGTCCCTCATACCATTGATCTTCGGTGCTATATTGATCATATCGAAGAAAGCACTGTTACTCACCAAGATCGCGCTACTTCTCAGCAGCGTTTTGGGATGGAATTCGTTATTTTCTGGCATTACGGGGTCACCAGCGGGGACCTTGAACGGGTTTAACGGTTTTGGCCATGGCCACGAAATACCGCCCAGTGGTATTCATCATCATGAATATTATCCTCCGCACAGACCTTATAGGGGTATAGAATTCGGGCCCTACGGACAGCATGTCATCAGAGAAGTCGTTAACGTGTACGAAGGAGAGACCGAGCTGAAACAAAACCCGCGAAATAATAAAAATTTCGTCTGGAGCGCAAACGAGTGAAAACTTGTACGGATTTTTTACGAAAGTATAGATTATTATTCGATCATCGGTTCGATGAATTTCTCTACGTCGATATGTAACACGAAACAAATGCAACCTCGTGCAATCTCGGAAAGAAAGGGGGTCAGTATCACATACTCGTACTTCTATATTACGAAAAATGAGATTCCCGAAATTATATAGTTTCGTTGCCCTTTCTATTTTATAGAATTATCGACTTCGCTTAAACGAGAATCGTTAAGTTCGCTCGGATCGTTTCGACTCATTATTATTTTTAACGAGAGATTAATGACGTAATGTACCTGTAATGATTAGTAAGTAGTTTGTAATTTCCGTAGCCTGATTTACTTTTCGTAAATTATTCAACCTGCTTAGAATTTTACGTAGACGGTCCCAATGTACATTTATATTCGCTATGAGCGATCGAAGAGATACAATTGTGACTCGAATAATCGCGTCGTACTAGTATTCAATTTTTGACGATGACAGCTAGAATCGGTAATATTTTTACGATCGATACGAAAGTGACGTTTCTTCAGTTTACTTTCGTATTTGAGCGCGAGAGACCTCATTATTTGTCCTTATTACGATTTCACTGTCGATTTCATGTACCTGTTTTCTCATCTGAGATGCGAGACAAAATCCCGATTGTTTTCACTTGAAAACCATTAGTCGAGCTCTATTATCGCGTCGCCTGCAGGACCCTCCGGCCGTGTATAACTGTACCGGCGTTTCACATCCGCGAGAGAAACACCGGCCCTGAATTATGTCCAGGAAGCGTTCTCGCGCACGGAAAAGGTACAACAAAGAACTCAACGAGTCTTCGTTGATTTTGTGTGAGTGGGAACGAACGAACACTTGTAACCTCTTATGTTAAATATAACAAAACAATTGCGCGGTTCGCAGTAAAAGTTTCGTATCGCGTCATGTTTCCCACTCGAGTGTTCAAGTTGACTTATAATTGATATTTTTTTTTCTTTCAATGTAAAAATAACACCACGATTACTGTAACAATTTCGAATAAATATGTGAGAAAAAGCTTATTCGTAATCTATTTCGAGTGTAATGAAAAATATTTAGAAAAGGAAATAATTTTGGCGAGAGTAATATGTAAACCGAAATATTTAACTTTTTTTTTCTAATTAGGAAACGCTCCTTACCGCAAACGAGCCCGAATCAAATTAATACCGGAGTAATAATGAAAGCTATTTTCCGAATGTGGCACGTTACGGAGAGTAATCAGTGCCGGATTAACAGTATCTCCGGGTGTAAATTAACGGACAGTGATTCATCTTGTATCAGGATTTGAAAATTTCGTAGCGAGCAGTAATTACGTACGAAGAGTTGACGCATTATTCGACGTAAATCTAGGGCTTATGAGCGAGCGAGTTAACAATTAAAATAATGAATGCGAAAATCACGATACGACCTAGGTATATACAACGATTCGATCGCCTTACGTGTATTGTTACTCGAATCTAGAATGATAAATCTATCAGATTAGAAATTTCTCACAGAGCTCTGCCTTATTAATTAAACAAATCGAATTCACTCTCGACCGGTATCGCGGGTATAGCTATCCGTAGAAAGTAAAAGCCAAGGCTCTTAAGCTATACGCCGTTCGCGGTGACTCGTGTCGCCATAGCGACGTGGCTATTTTATTCTTCGTCCGATAAAGAAGAGAGCATTCCGGGAGCGCTCGAATAATACATCGAGATTGTAGATGTTACCGTTTAGGCGCGGGCAGGCGAGCTCTTCCGCAAAGATTTAAGGCTCGTTTGGCAAGAAGGTCAGAGGGATACTTACTTACGAGGCTGTACGACATTGTTTTGGTTCAAGTGGTACTCTTTCCTAGGCGAGGCGTTAAACAGCGCGTGCTGTTCGGGTGTTAGCGGTGTGCATTACCCCGGTGGGCTTGGGTAGGAGTATGACATGCGTGCACGCTTATATATAAGACCATGGTGCCTCGGGTTTGCACGAATTAGTTTGCAGATCGACAGGAGTAGTTCCGCCGGACTATAGAGTAGACCGTAGAGTCCAGTTGAGCGAGGGTCGTCGTAGCTCGCGCAGCTGCACTGCCCAACACTACTTCGAGCATCACGGTTGTCCGTTCTGCGTTGAATTTTTCACGTGCTACCGAGGAACCATCATGAAGAGGACCAGTGAAATTCTCATTTTCGCGTTTTTCTCCGTCGCGGTGTTGGCGAGTCTCGCTTCGGCCAAGAGCGAGTACACGAAGCTCTTCGACAGGTGCGCAAGGGAGAAAAATACCTTCGACTGTTTCAAAAGGAGAGCGCTGGAGATCCTCGACTCCGCTATCAAGGACGACACCGTTTACGTCATCAACGATTACATATCGGTGAAGAAGGACCCCTCGGCTGTCGCGGCCAGGAAGAACGAAGGAACTGCCGATTCCTCCAACGCCACGAAATCTCTCGATGAGGAGTTGGATAACAAATTTCACGAGTTTATTTCTTCGAGGAGCGTGCAATTGACCATCCCTGGAGATGCTATTGAAGGTAGCAAACTTTTTTTATCGACATAATTTGTCATTTGTGTTGTAGAGATTGCAAATAGAAGTATTTTTAATAGAAGAGGGTGGGTTGAGCATAAAATTAACTGTTTCTAGGGATGCTATTGAAAACAATTCTTTTTATCGATGAAATTTATTTGCGTTATAAAGATTACAAATCGAAATATTTTTAATAAAAGGGGATTGGTTAATAACCAGAGATTCGTAGAACAAATAGTCAATAATAATAATTAGAAATGAAGAAAGACAAATATTCTCTTTGTTGAAAACGTGACCTATAAAATCGATTTTACGCACTACATTGCTGTTTAAAACGTAAGATTGCATGACATTCCGTGCAATTCTTCTGGGTTATAGTAGGTAATTGTAGATTTCACGCTACATTGCCGTTCGTGCTACAGCTGCACATGCAACGGGACTTATTTTATGTAGTTGTTCTACATGTAAAAAATCATGACCAAATAAAAATAAGTAGAAAAATTAGGAATGACGAATTTTTCAAATTTTTTTTTATAAACAATACAGTAACCATCTGTTGCAGGAAGGAAGAAAAAGGGTGATAAGTATGGAGGTATGATGATCGGTGGTTTAGCAATCGCAGGTAAAGAAATTTCCCATTTTAACAATAAAATATACAATATTGTTTCCAAACCTGAATAAATATAAAAATTTTTTCGCAGGAATGATGGCTCAACTCGCCTATGGCAAAATTGCATTCCTAGCTGGCACGGCTCTGCTCACGGCTAAAATTGCTTTAGTTCTGAGTGCGATAATCGGTTTGAAAAAATTGGTATCGAGTGGCGGAGGCGGTCATGAAGTCATTTACGCGACCGCATCGGAACACGGTGGTGGTTACGGCGGCGGCTGGCAGAGAGCCCTCGATGGCATTCCGCCAACGTGAATCGCGAGACGACATCAACTAATTTAATCAATCACGCACACCACAAAATTCATTTTTATTTATTTCATTAGATCACACCCACGGCGTAGAGATTGTTTATATTTATTTATTTTGTATTTATGTATAGCATAAAGTGTCATTGTTTTTACTAAGGACCATTCCTACTTTTATGTATAGATACATATAGCTTTTAGATGATTTAATAAATACCTTCCGACTCGGTGTTAATTTTTCACTTTATCAATAGTAATATTAGTGCAACTGCTCAGTATTTTCATAATAATAAGTCGGATTTATAACCTTTTTCAAATTTTATTTTTGAAAATGTTATTTGTATTTTAACAATAAATGCGAATTTCGATATAAAAATGTTCTCTTCATTATTCATATTGTGTTATTTTACGATTTTTCAGATGAATGAAATCTCTTATAAAAAAGAATTATGAAAAATGTATACAGAGTTTATTTTATTTACATTATGTTATTATACATTTATAAAACTCGAGTAACACGAGCGTCTCAAATATCCTTACTCCATTAAGCCAATACTATGAATGAAAATTTGCAATAATATCATTTTTTGTAAATAAGGAATTTTAATTCACATTTAATTATATTTCATTTTGTATTTTATAATTCGGAAAAATTACAAGAGCGTAATAAAGTTATGACAGTTTATCGATGGGTATTTTCAAATAAAAAAATAGGAATGAGTATAAAATTTTTTTAAGAGTGAATATTGTTACGACTATTTTTTTTCTATTACATATGTATTGTCAGATACGTGATATGATCATGAAAATAAATAATGAAATAATGCGATGACACCGGTAATTATGTAAAATTATAGAAGAGCAACATATACTTCTTTTAACAAGAGAGTACGAACGGATAAATTACATAACTGAGTAATATTACAAAACGTATTCATTACAACTACAAATAAATTAACATTTCATCAGCATTATATATTTGTCGATCATTTCTTCTTTTTGTACGAACGTTTCTTCCGATGACTGTGCCCATCGAATCCATGCGAATCATAATCTACGCTTGTACTATGAGTTTGAGCATAACTGTGATGAGGATGTTTTATAATCTCATAGGAAGTTTTCTCGTGATGGTCTGAAAGATAAAAACAATTTGTCAAGAAGCGAGTAGATAGCTTAACTATGTTTCTCAAATGATTTGTTTATTGTACACATACCAAGTTTTTTGAGAGCTACAGCGGTAGCAATGGCCAATGCTATTTTGGCTACGATGAGAGCTTTCCCAGCAATCGCCGCGACTGCATGGACCATCATGTAGAGCATCGAGGCCTTGATTGCTCCAACGACGAGCCAAATTCTGCCATACCCTTTTCTTTTTTTCCTCGCTTCGACTAAAACAGATAGCACATTAACAATCCACGACACAGAGACGCCTGATCACGTAACACGATTGCAGGACTTCCGGAGAACGTACACACCTTCTTCGACGGATTCGAGACTTTTATCCGGATTCGCGAACTCTCCTATCAACTTGGCCTCTCTGGTTCGATTTTTGAGGACCGGCTGATCACTCGTCTCGGGCGTTTTGCACAAATCTCGAGCGCCATCACTGGTCGAACAATCGGTCGCGTTAGACCTGATGAGGAGGCTCAAATCGACAGGATCGGCGAGGCAGACGGCTGTCAAGCCGAGCAGCGCGAGAAACAAAAGCAGCAAGATCCGCCGAAGCATGTTCGACAGGGACTGGCCGGCGCGGTTCTTCGCCATTTTTATAAGTACCAAATGTAATTAGCCGTAATGGAGGAGCAAAGTGGAGTTACGCCATACAGAGCGTGAATGCATCTCGAAGGAAACGCATCATGCGAGTAAATTATTCTCTTGCTGCTGTTTAGACTTTCCATGTGTGTCCCAATCGGTGACTCCCAGCGAGAGGCTCGCACACCATCGCCGAGCATATCCGTGCAGAATAACACACGCCACGTGGTATTCGCGATACACCGAGCGTGGAGCGCAATAATATATTCGAAATATTCGCGGATCTTAATGAAATTGTAATAATATTATATAGCGCGTTACGTTCCTCGCACGCTCGCTGCCTTTCTCGGAATCGAAATGATAACGCTCTTTGGTTTTATTGCCACCTCGATTTGCGTTATCTTGGCGATGCCGATCGCGGGACGGTTAAGGAGTCACTTTTTTTACGGAGCTCCTAGAGCCGAAAATTAGAGGCCACCGCGCCGAGGATGGCCGAGTATTAATTGCGAATTGAGAGTCGCGAGCAATTACCGACACCGACCTCCTTTTCCACGGTTTCTCGCTCAAACTTCCGATCCGATTACACACCGCTTATGCTAACATTCGCATTGAATCATTCTACTTATGTAACCAGCTCTGTATTACAAATAAACATGCGTTTCCGTGGATAATGGCCGGCTAACGGCACACGTGCACACTGAATTCGCAATATCCAGGATAAATTGAGTGAACTCTAACGACAGGTTGAGGGACAATTATCTCTTATACTAGATTGCTGAGATTCATATACTACTGCAAAAAGTGAGAGCCAAATGGTATTTTCTATTAGCTAGTATTTGATTGTGATAACGATTTTATTCATTGTAAATATCTGCAACAAATTCAATTTCGTAGAATTAGCTGTTTCATGAAAAGATTCTTGATTAATGCAGACATTCATAATGACTACACAAAATTGATTATTGCAATTGTTGTTTCGACCTAATTTCTCGACGAAATATTTTTATTAGAAATGTGTAGGAACAATAATACATATATTAAAACATGTTGGGTTATTGACACTCGTTCGGTAGGCATAATAATTATAACTTTACAAAATAACTTTTCTCCTTCTCCTTTCGAGATGGTCACACTGAAAAAAGCAAGAACCTAGTGGCATTTTCTCTTAGTCTACGTGATATTAGCAACATCAATGTTAATCGTAATTCATAATGGCTAAACAATGTTGAGTCTCATTTCTTGATAAAATTTACTAGGTTTTTGTTGGAATCTACAAATTTGAAATGTTTCAACACAACAGTATACGCAACAACATATTAGGTTGATGAACTCACTTGACAAATGTATACAACAATGATAATCTTACAAAATAGTATTATTCATTTCGGTTATTTACTTAAAAGGCTCGTCAAGGTTCATCACTCTCTATAAAAGTAGTCAGAATGCTATTTGAAATCGCCATTTCTTTCTCAGCGTATTCAGCAGAGACGACGAGGAAACTTGAAAGAATATCGGATTTCGGGAAAGTAGCTCTCCGATTCTAGAATTTCTCGACAATCTCGAGGAAAATCGTCTCTCGCGAAACTGCAAAGTTGTAAGACAAGTGCGGTGCGCACGACGACTGGAATGATTGTGCTCGGCGACGGCTACTCATCGTGATCCTTATAAATTGAGAAGTGGATAACAAGGACTAAAAAAGCAAAATGTTTTCTTCGGTGGATGCTTTGTGTGCCACTGGGCCGATCGCGCATCCTCGATTCGTGAAGCGACGTGTATTAGACGCCCGCGCACTGCGCACGGATGTCTGTGCACTCCGGAGAATGCGCTTTCATGAGCTTTTAACGACCAATCGCGCTAAACCCTGTGCCCCCCTCTCGAGCTCCGGCATTTATATCCCCCCGTTGAGCCTCTCAGCGAAATCGTGACCTCTCGAACCCCCGGCTGAAACAATGCGTTGATTAATGGACGGATTTTGAAGAGGCGAGCCCAGGAACGCGCTCGTTCGAGTGTGCAGCTGCTGGAACTTTTTATTTGTCTATCGTAACTGTTTCTCCCGTATGATGCTCACCGGTACGAGACGGGAAATATTCGGAAAAGTCGTGTCGTAATTCAGGCTTCGATCGACTTCCACATTTTAAATTACGATCGTCTTTTTTTAAAAACGACACCGCGTAATGCATACGTACCTACTGAATCAATTACTTACGTAGGTAATAAAATATAGTAACGATGAAAACTCTTAGAAAGAAAAATTCTATTGTTAAATTTTTCAAAATAGGAAGTTAACACATACATACGTGTGTGTGCTTATCTTAAAGATTTATATAAAGAAATCAACAACTTATTTTAATATCAGTAAAAATTAGAAATAACGAATCAATTAATTCCAAGACGTCGTTATACCTACACAGCTTCACCCTTAAAAGCCAATAAATCGAACTACTACATCGTCAGCTCAAAAAATTGTCTCTTTTATCTTCAACAAATATTTATTTAATTAAGACGAGTATACTCGTCCTACTTTAAATATATTATAACATGCAGGCTTTTGATATAATAATGAATAAAATGATAAATAATGATAAATATGTAAAAAACTTTTGCTTGTAAATAATTATGTATAATAATATATATGTGCTCTTACCAAGAAACAACAGAGTTTTGGTAAACAATAACACTGAAAATATGAATGGCAATGGGAATGACTTTATGTAATTTAGGCTTGGCAGCGAATGGGTTAACAGATCGTCTCGCCAAAATATTTCTTGGGCTTCGCCCCATTGGAGAAGTTTTATCTCGACTAAACAATTCACGTTGAAAAGCCATTCTGAGTTATAAAGTGAGAAACGGCGCTCGGTTCGCCACTGGACAAGCTATGAATTATACAATCCGATCCGACCGATCGAGCGCATCTTGGGCAAACAGTTGCATCCTTGTCGACGTAATGAGGCAGATCGGTAGCCTCGGCGTCTCTCGGCACACCGCGGGTGAATCTCATTCGAGCATTCAAGCGGCCACCTGTTGCGGATCGCTGACCTGAATCTAATAACTCCGTAGGATTGTTCCTTATCCGAAAGATCTCATGAGAAAATCTCTCCTCTTTTCTTTTTCGCGTGCGTAACTACTCGCCGGGGCACGCTGCCTCGTTTATCCCTCGTGACTCGGCGGAGCTCGCGTATTTATGTAACTACGGCCATTACGAGGTGTTTCACGATACCCAACGAACGAGAGCTCTACGCGTAGCCGGCTAACGGAGAAACTAAAACCCTCGCGTCCCGCTTTTCCCAACCTATATCGTTTATTTGTCTTTTACGTAAAGCACATCGCGGTATCACTTTCGATGCCGGAGCGTTCGATTTTCTCTCTCTCCTTTATCTCGTCCTTCCGAGTAACCCATCTCCTCGAGAGTCCCGTTACCTCGTCCGTCATTTTTCACTATTCGAGTTTGTGGGTGGGCTTGGAATATCTGGCCCTTCGACTCACTCGAGTATTTTCATTGGCTAGTGGTTTAGTTTTGTATTATTATATGTATGTTAACATTTCAATAATTTTTCATTTATCTTCATGTACTGAATTAATTGATGATATCCGGATAACATTTTTTGTACATGCATCTTGAGTAGTTAATGTGGATTTCATTTATTTTCAGTTGTATCAATAATTGTATTTTATTTGCCCCCCACAAGTCACTTCTCTCTGGAAAGACATATTTCGAAAAATTGTTTAGTCTTGTTCAATTCTTCGTTCCCAATGTTTATGGATTGACGTTTGAATTTATAAATCTAGATTTTAAAAAAGAAGTACTCTCCATTCGCAGAGGTTCCTCTTTGCTTTCGATTCACCCCGTGAGAAGATAACTGCACGGTCAGAATGTGGCACACGGTTAATGCTGTACAGCAGTGCGCACGTATGAACGACTTGCGAGGCAATGGGATAATCGCGAAGTAGGTAACGCGCGCATAGACGCGTCGTCGCCCGTTGTCGCATTAGAGATGCGCTAACCTCGATCGAGCCGCGTATCGAAGGTATATACCGGTAATGTACCATGACACACCATCCCATGCCGCGGGTATTGGGCACGCCGAGAGCACGATCGTCACCCTCCCCCGGTCTCACCGACCATCCTCACGCATCGAGGTGCGAAAATTTTCACTCGTCGACCGACGCGCCGCGTAATTGATTCGCCTATCGCGCTCGCATCCGCGTGCGTTCCAGCCAAACGGTACCTGTTACCTACCCATTTTTCACTCACTTTTTTTTTCTCACAAATTTTTCATTTCCGATTCGCGAATTTCGTCGATACGCGCGGCATTCGTTCTCGGATAAAGACGCAGGTATTTTCCAGGTAACTGTTAAATGGGGATATATGTATTTTATATTCTTGTTTTCCTCGGCGCTGGCTGTTTCCGTCAGGGTCATGACATACCGCCGCAATTTCGTACAGTAATAAGACGAAGATGGACTTACGATGTGCTTGAAGAGTGCGAGGAAATTTTATTTATTTTTTATACCTCCAATGATTAACTTTAACTAATGATTTACGATCGACCGGAGCATTCCCCGGCTGTAATTGAAATTCCGGCATAAATTTTCTTGCTTTTGCCGGATGCTCGTTTCGACGCTTCTTCTAATGTAGATCGAGGGTTGTCTTTCTGAAATTCTTTAACGATTTTCTATATTTTATATTTTTTTTGCCAGATTGTATTTTTACTTTTTATTATTTTTTATTGCGAACATTTTTTCCCCTTCTTTTATTAGTCGGCTCAACACTTACTTCATTGTTCTGTGAGGTAATTACAGCGACGACATCAATTTTTTCGTTGAATGTTAATTCACGCAAATTGCCGGGAATTCAGCGCTTGGCACAATAAACACCAATGCTCGAGATTTCAGGCGTTCCGCGCCGGAAGGGAATTCGCGACGCATTTCCCACGTCGGTTCGTGTCTGTTTATTTGGAACATCCGGATAACCGTTATTAACACCCTTCTGTGTATAATTCCACGCGACTAGAAAAATATTTTCTGTAAAACAAAAACCATGCATTAAAATTAAATACTTACAGCGAAAGAAAAGTTTTTACTTTTTCTGGGAATATATCGATGCTAGGTATCGATACATGATGCCAATAGAACCATTCAATTTTTTTTTCATACGAATTAAATGTTATGAATTTCAAATATCCCTATAAGAATAATGATCGGAGTGTATTTCAATATTCATTGTTCAATAGACATCATTATAGAATAATAAAATTTCATTAATTTTTGCATTATTTTGTTACCTAATTGACCTTATTTTCTAAATTACATTATTTCATTGTAAAGCTTGTAGTCTAACAGAAATAATTTCTAATCGAAATTTGACAATTTAAACTCCTTATTACCAAAAAATTTCGAATGTTTCGTGATCACTTTTCGAACGATATCACACTGATAAAAAAAACTATCATGATTCATGAAAAATTTTTTCTTCAAAATTTAATTCTTGATTAAAAATATTCATTTTTCTTAATTCAAGAAAATCAATTCTTAAACTGAGAAATTATAACTCTTGGATGAAGAGCAAAAAATTCTTCGTTTAAGAGTTATGCTCTTGATTGAAGTATTTTAGTTTCTAAACAAGATAAAAAAATGATAATGATAATGTTTTCGGTTGAAGAATTTGATCGTCTCGATCGAAGACAATATACTCTCGAATCAAGTCAAAATACTTTTGGTCGGAAACGTTGAAACTCTTACGCTAAGAAAATCTAAACCAAGACAAGAAATTCTTGACATAAGGCAACTAGTTTTCTACAAAATAATTTTCTTAGATCAAGATTATTTCTCTTGAATCAAGATAGTTTTTCTATCAGTGCAGTTTAATCGATACTTTACGGAGCATCGAGTATCCCCAGGGAAGATAATTGGATAGTGTTACGAGCCGATTAAAATCGAAGAGACCGAAAAAGCGTAATTGGCTAAAACGAAAGTAGTTCGCTAGAGACACGGCTGTAGACGCTTACCCTGGGCGCGGGAAGAGCTCTCGGAGCGCATAGCGATCTATCGCTGGCTTGAAACTAGTTCTGCGCTGTTCTCTTGGCGTTTCGCGGGGTCAGCGGTGTCACGGTGCCAGCGTCGTACCAGGGGAGAGATCGCGGATCATCCTCCCCTCTTTCGCCGCGAGATCATCCCTCCCTCCCCTCTCGACCTCGACTTTCCTTTCATGCACGAAATCCACGCGGCCGATTATCCCGATGTCCCCTCTCGGCGTAGGTGCGCCGCAGAAGAGATCGCTCGACGTCCTCTCCTCGCGGATTTAACGAACCAGCCCCCTGGTTCGCCTTAGCCTCGAACTTGGAGTGGGTCTGTGTGTCATGAAGGTCACGTACTGCAACGTCCATGAGAATCTTCCTGTAATCGACGAAGGTAGGCACGGTGGTAGCACGTGGGAAGGAAGACGCCGCGAGAGCGCGAGAGCGGGGGGGGGGGGCAGCGAGCGCGATAAGGACGGAGCTCCATTAAAACTCGCGAGAGGAACGGGAGAAGGAGAAACGCTCGTTGCGCGAAAAAGATGGGGAGAGATATGGAGAGTCGGCGAATAGCAAGGGATAGCGAGACACAGTCTGCTACGGAGGCGGTAGATCCTGAGAACAGGCTCGGGACAAAGAAGGAAGAAACGAGAGGGGGAGTGAAGAGGAGCGAGAGAGAGATGTTGCGAATCTAGGCAGATGCAAGCGCGCAGACGTAACCACCGCCGCCGTTGTGGTCCCACACTGACAGGGGAATACGTGGGAGATACCTCACCCCCTTTGCCGATGCCATCAGGTTGGTATATATCGGCCCGAGACCTTCGTTCCGATGCCAGTCCTGTCTAGTCGTGGTTACTCCAAAACGTGGGTGCGCGTCTTCCTATTCCCTTCGAGCAAGGACACCGCGTGTTCAACGTGCGTTGTGTTTACCGCTTAATAGTCGCCCGCAGTCGACTAAGGTTCACGTATACACCACAGTCGTTTGGATAAGAGCGTATATTCAACGAGTCGAGATGGATCCTATAAAGTGCGTGTTCTTCTTGTTGGCGTATTGTGCAATCTCATGCATGTCGTCGCCCGCGATCGAGGAGGGGAATGTCTTCGATAAGGGCTATCGTGCCGTCTATCGTGTTTACGAGGAGTGTCAGCACCGCAACGTCGCGGTATCGCCGTGCCTCAAGAAGAAGGCCATCCAATTCTTCGAGAGACTCGGCAGGATCGAGTCCCTGCCCATCGCGGATAATCTCGAGCTGGTGAAGGTCGCCCCGATCGAGGAGACCAAACCTACCACGGAGTCCGACATCGAGGAGACCCTCGGCAGGATGTCCGGGGGCAACAAGGACGAGATCCTCAACGACATCCTGCTCGAACGAGTGGCCTCTCTGATGAACAGCTTCAACGTTCAGATTCGTCTGCCGAAGACCTCGTCGAACGAGCTGAAGAGGAGTATCGAGGAGGGCCGGGGCAAAATGAAGAAAATGATGGGCATGATGATGATGGGAATGGCCATGAAGATGGCGGCATTGGTACCGATCGCCATGGGCGTTCTCTTCTTGCTCGCCGGCAAGGCTCTCATCATCAGCAAGATCGCTCTCGTTCTGTCCCTCATTATCGGCCTGAAGAAACTCCTGGCCCAGAAACAGAACAACAACGATCACGGACACGGTGGATGGCAACAGAGCAGCGGCTGGGACAGAAGTTTGAAGGATTCCGGATTTGGCAATCCAGAGATCACGACCGAAGCCGACAGAGTCTACGCTCAAAGTTTGGCCTACAACGCGAGGCAGCGACGCTAAGCGAACGAAAAAGCTCACGACAAGATTAAATCGTAGGAAGAACCTGTCGAAAATTTCGCGCTCGTTCGCGCGATCTCGATCGACCGGTGCTTCCTCGCAATCTCTTTCTACTATAGGATCTGTCAAGGGACTAATTCACTAGAGATTCATTTTCCTTCTAATACTCGTAGTACTTTTGTAACGCTAAATCGTATTTATTTTTCTATTTATTTATGTAGAGTACTAGTGAGCAAGTGTCAGCCAATCGCGTAAATCATTCGATCGAATTTCATTGGTTCACTCGACGATCATTGCGACGTACGATTTAGTCCGAGGACGAGACGATCCTACGCTTATTTTTATACGGACTTACGAAAAATTCTATACAGGAATGCGAATGGACGCGCGATTCGCGCAACACACGACAGTCGACGGTACGCGAAAGAGTTACCTTGAGACCGTACGATCATTAGCGACAGCTGTTACGTACTTGAATCACGTTAACCATCGCCCTCGCGCGAAAGCAATTTCCCGGATCGAGAGAGTGACAGAGAGTACTATATCTCGCACGGTACTCGATAACGGGACTGTAGTTAGTGCTTCATCGGTCGGCTTTGTCTAGCCGATTGAAAAAACAGCTCGCCATGAAAGAGAACTGAATTTGCTTTTATATCTCGATGCGCGGCACTAGATGCTTTTCGCGATATAAAATCAGAAAAGAATTTCAACTTCAGTTTTACGATTGCTCATCCCGTGACGGCTTCACTCCCTTATAATACAATTTTCCGCGATGACATTTCACAGTGACTTTACAACGACGTGACTAATGACGGTTTTTAGTAATGCTCAATGACTTAGACCAACGAACAATTTATTTATTTTTACAAACAATATTTGAATGTTTTCAGTATTCAGTTAGCGCATTATTGTATTTCACTTTGATTCGGTATCGTCGAACACATGTATCTACTGGTGTACTAACGGTAATTGAGAATACAAGTCATTCCGAGAATGCAACTAAAAATTAATAAATGAATGATCAAAGGCTGCGATGATTATTAAAATAATAATATATGTTGCATCGGTGCGCCGTTACAGAGAACTCAGATGAGCGCTATTCGAACTTAACGGATAGCAAATTTACGTGTTTGCAGCTCGTATAAATCGACTGGAACATTATTCTGCGCGCAATTCGAAATTGCAACCATGTAATCCATTTGTTAAACTGAACAATAAAGTCATACGTTATATCACTAATATTCACCTCTGTGGATTTTCATTTCGTCTAAACAATATCATAAGACCTAAATTGTCCTCTTCGTCAATGCGCCCTCAGTCCGACAACAGCAGCGAATAGCGCGAAGAAGAATCCAGCCAACAAAGCCGTAGAAATGAGTAGAATCAGGCCTCCCATCATTGTGGGGATGAGCGCTATAAACTTCATTTTATACGCCAGCAGAAGAGCCATCATTGTGCGGTCCATGTGCTTCCTTCTTCGCGGGTGAACTGGAAGCCATCGGAATACGATTGTTAAAATTTTAATGACCAAGGTTGTCCTAGATGTTCAGATAACTGTACATTTCTTTCGGCCAATTTTCCGCGACCGATGAACGAATTTTAATATCCATAAAGAATGATCGATATTTCGTATTATCTTTTAATGCTTTACAGATTTGCGACGACTGTATGGCATAAATCATGTTTTTTCTTTTCTGAAACGCATTTTTTACGGTAGGAAATCAGTATACGCAACCGGCGTGCGACTATCGAGTAATTTGAGAGACATTACGCTATGTACGGTACCATTAGGTAACGGTACTGTCCCGTCTTTATTTCAGCAGAGTTGATCGTAAAATCAATTTTAAGGCGCTAATTTTGAGCATTGCCTAGTTAGGGGAGAATTTGGTTAAAGAATAATCTTGTGGAAGGTGGAAATTGGATATTTTAAATTTTTAATGAACTCTCCTGAATTTTCCACTGAAAAAAAATCTGTCGAGGGTACTTTATATTCATTTGAAAATATAGAAATAAATATTTAATTGGATAAATTTAATTTCTGTTTAAGATCATTAAATGTTTGTTCGAACGTATGCAAATAAATATTGAGTAGATTTAACAAAATTTTGCAAAATGTTTCTTCTTATTTACAAAAATTAATTAATTTACCTCGTTCTTCCACGGCGGTCTTGGAAATACCGGTAACGTTTTGTTTTCGTTGATTAGTATGGCGATTAACCTTCGATATTTTGCCACGATCGACGTAATTGACGGTATACAAGGCGATGGCATTCTGAGGTAACTTCGCACCGCTCCGATTAATTTTCTTATTGCCGCTCGACAACTTTCTAGCGAACTCGTCGGGTATCCTTTGATCGAGGCCCATGCCAGCAACATCGCCGTTGTCCTCCAAATCGGCACTCACAGGTACGGAATCGTGACCACAGCCAACGTAGCCCAGAGTCATCAGGATCACGACTAGATTCATTTTCAACAGCATTTTTCCTAGCGAGCATCACTGTACTTCTTGGAAACAGAGGACGAGGAAACACCCCTCCACGATTACTCCACGATAAACATTCGGAGGACTAAAAAATGAGACAAGAGCGTTACCACTTTTGTACGATTCGCGATCAGCCGGTGGGAGTGTCTCGGATCGAATTACATCCTCGGGGATCGCTCTGGGCACTAACCGAAATTTCCGACTGCCCGGCCGCGGTACCGTACCTCTACTGGACCAGCCAACCCCGCGTTATAGCAAGAGGTTTCTCGGCCCTGACGCGCGATAGTCGATCTTATCGAGAGCAATCACTCGCGTCACGCAACCGGCTACACCATGCTCCTCTTTTTCTCCTCTTCCTTCCTCCGTACTCTCGAGACGTTTCCTCGGAATTGTCGGCCTGCGCGATTATCGGACCGCGATTCTCCGACTGAACCGTTCGAACGGGGTCCGATATAGTTTTCAAGGGACCCTGGCTAGAAACCACACGAGGCAATGGAACGAGCCGTGCCACGAACGACCGAGGACTAAATGAACTTGCTCTTGATTCCTCGAGGACAACCGGCGAGCTGGCTCGCGCGCGGGGACCATGCGGGCACGCTTCAGTTGCCGGGATGATCGACAGTCCGTGAAAAATGAGCATCGGTGCGGCAATATATGCGTGCGGTAAGTACTATGATCCGGATTGTCAGAGCGATATAAACCGAACGAGCGGTAACCTAGTGTGGGTAGGGCACGTACACGGCCCACTCGGGGTGTCCTCCGTAAGAGGAAACGTATTTCTCCTCGCGGGGTATGTGCGTGTCGCTCCTCGCGAATAACGGGAACGAGTGGACAAGTGAACGTTCACCGAGACGTCTCGTACGAGCGCGTCTACGCTCGATGGAAGGGTGTTCGCGATTCGAGGATCCACGCCGACGCAACGACGATGAAAATGATCCTCCGCGTCTGCGTTTACGCCGAACATTTTTAGGGTTACGCTGACCGGACATCCGGGCCGACGAAGAGGATCTCCAGTTGTTCCCCCAACCTCGTCTTCTTTTCGACCGCAGACCACGTTTCACGTTCTTTCGGGAAACGAGAGCCATTGGGTGTCGATTGGAATTGGTTTCGCGAAGAGCGTAAGATATCTCGAGGCTTTAACTTTTTCCAGAATGAGGTTTCTAATTCTAGACTATTCGCAAAATTGTCAGTTTTCGATGAACGACTTCGGCTTCTAGCAGACTGCACTTGTATTTATATGATATCGATCGATGTCTAGGTGACTGTTCAACGATTCTCGATTTTGAGCTTTCTTGCATCGCGAGACACCGATTACTTTTATTGGCAATTCTAGTTACAAAGAGTTGCGTGACGGAATACTTACACTTTTCAATACTATTTTTCTGTGTCGTTGTTTCAGCATAGAGTCCATTTGTGCATACACTGAAAAAAGTAGAAGCTAAGTTGATTGGTTGGTGTGATATTGTTTACAATAACAACAATGTCATTCGTTGTAATGCTTGTTTTAATCATTTCATCAAACGTTCATAATGACTACACGAAACTGAGTATTGCAATTGTTTTTATCTCATTTCTCAATAAAATCATACTAGATTTTCGTCAGAATCTATACTGAAAACAAAAATCAGTTGAATGTACTTAATATTTGTTTGAAAATATATAAAAAAAAATCTTTTGTTCAATAAAATGGACAATTACTTGGAATTAAGAAATATTGTTTAAAATAAAACTAGTATCTTTAATTCAAACAAATATTTGGTTAAATTTACTTGATATTTATTTGAACATATGCAAATAAATATTAAGTACAATTCGACTAATTCCTGTTTTCAGTGTATAAATTTGAAATGTGTTAAGACAATACAATAAAGCATGTTGACTTGATGAACTTATTTGACAAATACAATAATGATAACTTTACAGTCTTATTCTTTGAGACTATTCACTTGATAAATTCGTAAACGTGAACAAAAAGTTATCAAAATGTTGCCTGAAATCGCCATTCCCTTCTCTCGGTGTATGCTCAACAGTTTTTGAACGTGGTAACCTCGCGACAACGATATCTCCAGTTGCGAATGTCGACCAGAGGCAGAAGATCGCGAACTGATTATCCGAATTTTTCGAGTATGAAGCGAGTAACCCACATTTCGTGGACAATAGTTTTATTCAAGTGCCACGTTAACATGGGATTCGGTTATAGGATCCCGGGGGTAATTTTCTTAGCGAATCCCGAATAATTGGGATAGGAACCAGAAATTTGATACGAGCTGGACTGATTATTTAGGACTGAACTCGCTACGCCTGTTAGGTCGCTACGATCATTACGGTTCTCTGTGGTTACTGGTCTTTGTCTCGGTACGTCTTCGAGCTTATACGTCCGAAAATAATAATAACAATTAAAGTTAAAAGTTGAGTACATTTGGCAACGATGGATCGCTTGAAATTACATATAACGTGTTTTACAAACAAACCAATTATCCCCTTATCGAATCTTAATTGTTGACAAAAACGTCTGCAGTCCTCCTATTTCATCAACTCATGAATGTTTAACGTTTTTGTAGAATGGCGTGAAAAGTAGAGCATGAAATAGTTATTAGATGCGGTTATTGTGCAACCTTCTCTCGACGTTTACGAAATAACGCGATATTCAGTCTCCACCGTTTTGTATCGCTTATTAGGTGCGAATGATCTTTCTGGGTAAAACCTTGTAAAATCGACGATAAATTTACATTAACTCGGGGATTCATCGCGGAAGTCGAATCTAGTTTTTACAATCGTCGTTTATAGTTAACGAGAAAAGAAGTTACGGAGCAAGACAATATTTTGACGTACACGCGACGTGAGCATCCTAATTGAATTTTTTTTTTTTTTTTTTTTTTTTTTTTAAATCTCTTTACCGATTCTAAAAACTTTTTGTTACGAATATCGTTCGGTTTGCATAGATTGCGGTTGGTTGCATCGCAAAGAGGGCACTCTACATCTCGCGTGAACGTATCGTCGAGTTTTGTGAAACTCCACGGGCAAGATCTATTCGAGTGTGAAACGAACTGGATCGATAATAGACTCCCGGGCGGTCGTTACACTCTCACGTTGAATGGCCGTAGCGGCGTCAGTGACAATGAAAGCAACGATCTATTTACCCCGGCCGAAATGATCGTAGGGAAGTGCTCGCGGTGCGGAACCGAGATGCGGGCCAATCCACGGTCGCCGATGATCGGTCGGATTTGCTCGGTACACCGGACATAAACCGGCGGATCTTTCGTCACGCGTCAGTACCGAGTTAGATGGCCGTTCCTCCTCGTACCTTTTCGCCGTGGACTATATAAGCTAATCGTTCGAGCAGGAAGGATATCAGTCAAGGTCTTATTTGCGAGCACGCCTGGTATCGGAGAGACAGTGGCCGATCGCGAGGTGTCCAAATCGGATCTCAGTTTTCGGATGGGAGAAATATGTTCTTCGTATACGCGCTACTCGTTCTCCCGGGGCTCGTCGCGTCCGAGAAAGCTCTGCCGAAGAAAGTGCAACTGTACGCTAATTTGCGCGTCGAGCCACCCCCGGACGCGCAAAATTGGTCCAAGGATGGATTAGCGAACGTGGTTGACATCCTGACGACCACCTCGAAGCCTTGCGGCGATGTCCAAGGTGAGTAAACGGTATATCGATTTTTCGAAATTTCCTCACTCACTGTACATTAACAGGAAGGCACAGGAGGCACAAGTTCAACAAGTACGTGCTGCCCTTGATAGTCGGATGGCTGCTGATCAAATCGATTTTGCTACCCATTGCTCTGAAGGCGCTCGCAGTTTTGAGCGGAAAAGCCATCCTGTTGAGTCTCCTCAGTCTCATTTTAGCGGCTATAGTGGGGCTGAAAAAATCCCACCATCACCACGGCTACGACGTTGTTAATTTATCCGGCAAGTACAGACGGAAGGATGCCTACGACTTGACGGGCGAAGCAGATGACGCAGAACCGTATAGGTATTACAGGGACAAACGTAAAAAATGAGGAAATTGATAATTTTTCTTCGTGCTCCGCTCGTGGTTTTCGAAGGGTTTTCATGAGTGAAATTGTAATTATACTAGTCTATTTTAACAAAAATGCACCGATTGAACAAATTTTTATTTTTTAAGATGTCATTGTAATTATTATACAAAATACATATTTATTTATTTATTTATTTTATTACATATAATAAATGATTTTATAATAATATGTTTTTCCTCATTAATTCGGGTTCTTGTTTCGAAATTCAATAACAACTCCTTTCCCAGTGATTCGTCTCGTAAAATATTACGCAATAATTGAAATGTATCACGGAGAAAGTTCGAAATATACGAAGAGAGTCTGTGTATTCGTTTAATAATCATAGAGATCACAGTTACTTGCATTTTCTATTCACATCTCTTCGACAACTCGACGTTCCAAATATAATGAAAAATACAAATTTTTGGTAATTCGAATCCGATAAGTAGGTCGAGAAAAAAGCAGATATGTGTATACCCGACACACCTATTCGGTCGCTGACCCTATTACCTATGAATTGTACCTATTTCGAGCCAATAGCGTGAAAGAAGTTAGAAAAGTCACATTCCTCGATAAATTCCAACGGCGATTCCTTTCGGACGTTCGACCCGAATCAAAACTAAATTCATTGCGAATAGCGCAATACGAGAAGATCGTCTTACGCAATACAACTTCCGAAAAAAATTTCTCCGTTTAACACGCTCTAGATTCACACGATAGATACTAACATAAGACGCGCATTTTTGTTTTCTCTTTCTTTAAACATCTGAAATTTCTTCTGAATTTACTTTTCATTTCCGGAAATTTTTCGGATGTACCGATGGACTCAGCGAGCACCGCGTGGGGGAAAACGAGTGCCCGATTCGTCATGATCTTGGATCGCGAAGACTCCCGAATTCCGATTAACCGATCACGAATATATGATGTGTCGCAATATCGGAAGTGACTACTTATCAGCCGCGTTTTAGCCCAGAAAATTAATCGCAAAAATATCGGCATGTCGGTGCCGGATGTACCGTTAAAGAGAGATGACAAAGAACGTCACTGTTAAATATTTAAAGAGACCCACTGACGGAGCACAATGGAGTACCCCCGCGAATAAGGTGCCTCTCATTCGAAAAGTAGTTACCATTCGAAAACTGACCTCAATTACAGTTTGCACATACGCATATTCATTATTTGACATTGATTTTTTGTTGTTGTTAACAACCGAACTTAATCCGATTAACCTGAATAGGCTTTAAACGATCGGATCGCTCTATGTATACATAAGTTATGAACTGACGAAATATCTTCATCGAGCGTTGAACTTGGTTAAGTATCAAATTTTCGATCTAACGATGAGAAATTTCGATAAGCTATATAGAAGAGAAAAATTCTCGAGTGATCGTCGAAGGTAGTCGTAATTACGTAAGTAATTGCAATTTATCGGTACCCGCACGTCAATGTTATATAAGAAAACTTATCGGAAGCGTAATCCGTGACTTTACGCATTACTGACATTACCGTCTGGGTCAAGGTAAGCGACTTCGATGTACGTGGTTGTCGAGTGCAAGGGCTCGTTTCACGAAAGTCCTTGGCCATAACTTTGACACCAATACCGTCCGTGACCAAACTATCCGGATACCGCAAAGATTAAGGTCAATAGAAGAAAATTTGTGCACTGTATATTTTTTAGAATCTATCGAAATAAAAAAATGGAATATTCCTAGTTTTGTTATAGGAGTTGAAAATTTATTTACAATATTATTTGAAAAATATTTTTGAGATTTTACTGGGTAAATATAATATCGATAAGTCTACTTTATGTTTGCCATTGAGCTTAACAACGAATAATGAATAGTTTCTCTTTTTAGTTATTCATAGACAATTTCAGTTATATTTGTAATTGTAATAAAATTGGAAAATATCTTTTTACACGAAGGATGAAAAATTATTTAATCCGACCGACGAGTGTCCTAAAAATTTGTTACTCGTTTCCAGAAACGACAGACGCTGTTCGTGAAATTCCGTTCTATAGATCACAAAATCATCAATATTTCTCGGACATTATCGATGCACTAAATCTTACAGAATGCAGTGACCTCGAAAGAGAAAAAAAATGATCGGCCAATAGTTTTTGAGATGGTGGGCTCCGAAATCCCTAATGGTCCTATTGGGTCCAGGAGAGCGAGCTACCTCCCCTACCGGCCCAAATACTCGGATCTCACGCATACGCAATACGCGCCGCTCATGTGCGGCTAGACGCGGTAGGGTCCGCCCAGCTCTGACGCGTCTCGCTAAGCCGGGACGTTTGTTTAAAAAATTATCGAAGAAAGTTTTCTGAGGAGGTGGTTCCAAACGGAGATGAGCGCGCACGCACTTTGTGGCGTCTACGCTGTCATCGTCTCGCGCGTTGATTATGGGGTTGTGGTGGGGGTAGACCGGGGGTCCACCCAGTGCGACTATAAAGATCAAGCTACGCAGGGCGAAACTCACACTTCAGCTCCGAAAATTTTCCGAGGACCAGTGCACCGTTCGGATAAATTTCTGTGTCTACCGCGACTTGGAGAGAAGAACCGCCAGCAAGATGAACAAATTTTTCGTACTCGGACTACTCGTGGCTGCTGCAGCGGCAGTGCCCATGCCCAGCCAGGAATCCACCGGCCTTGACTGCCTCCAGCGCGAGGACGACCTCTTCAGCTGCATCTTCGTCAAGAGCGCGAGCGCTCTCGAGAGAGCCGCGAGGTCCAGCGACATCAAGATCATCGATGGAATCACTTTCGTTCGTGACACACCGAGTAAGTCCCGAAATTGTCAATTTCTGTGCCAACGTTCGAAAAAATGTGATCGAATAGAGGTTTTTGAGATCGATTGCTACGACAAATAACGCCTATTGTCATGAATTTTTATTCTCTAACTTTTTTTTTTGCGATCATAGTGGAAAGGAGCGGAAAGAGCCTGAAGAGCGAAGTCGAGGTATTGGAAGAATTGCCCCGTGATGCGTCCGACAGGACCCTGACCATCGCCAGTATGCTCTACGACTCAGCTGTCGCTTTCTTCAAGAGCCACAGCCTCAAGCTCAGCATCCCCGAAGGCTCGGTCTCCCGTGCTCTCGTTGAAGGTAAATTATCGTCTCATTACACGCTAGATTATTATTTCAATTATATCATCGCGCTCTATTCATCCTCTCGTAATCACTCGTCTCGCGCCGTCGGAGATTCACCGCGTCACGAGTATGAACGAATAAACTCCTCGCCGTGTGACTTTCACCTTCGCGATATTTATACGTACCGCGTCAACCTGTTCTGGACAAACTCGTTTCTCGAGCAACTGCACTTACTTTCCTTTCGTTGTTTCAAAATTATCAAATCTAATTACGTAAAAAAAGGGGGGGGGGGGGGACGGGTTGTAGAGATTCCAACGCGAAGTTTTTCAAATTTATTTGTAAAGATCTGTCGCGAAAAAACAAAAGCTGCAACGTAATATGAATAGATATCTTCTCCTTAGGACGTGGTGGAAAGATCAAGAAGATGATCCTTCCTCTGGTCGCCGCCGCTGGTGTGAAACTCTTCGCCCTGGTGCCTGTTCTCCTCGGAGGATTGGGTCTCCTCGTCCTGAAGGCTCTCTTCGTCGGCAAGATCGCCCTCTTGCTCGCCGGTGTCCTCGCTTTCCAAAAACTCTTCGGTGCCGGTGGCGTCGGAGCTGGTAGCATCTTCGGCAAGAGCCCAGTCGCCTCTCCAGTCGGATACTACGACAGCTCGTCCCAAGGATGGTCAGCTGGTGCGTCCGCATCCGCCCAGCCCCAGGGATACTACAGGAGGAGCTTCGACAACAAGGACGCTCACTCCATGGCCTACGCCGCGCAAGCCCCAGTTGTCAACGAAACCAACTAAGCGACTCTTCGACAATTTCGCACAGCGCTGCGAAACTGCTGGAAGAAGAACATTTTCGAGATTTCTCGATGCCATCTCACGGGATCTAACGCTTCCTCGCGAACTCGTTAGATTCCGAAACCATTCACGACTGCTAGACTAGTATTTATATATTTTATATAACTTATAAACATGAACTATTTAATCGCCAAGTGAATAAATTATTCGTACAAAAATTAAATGTGAGGTTGAAGAATTTATCTAGTACAGATATTAGAGAAAGTTCGGTAATACCCTACTATCCATTGTTAGTCCACCTTTCGAAAAATACCATAGCACATAGCGCATAGAGAGTGAGCATACGTGATCAGTTTACTCGAGAATTATTTCGTTTTCGCGAGCCGATACACCAGCCCCGGCTCATATGTGATTCAGTTCGGATATGGACATACATACCCGCGGATCATTCGCACTCCCACCTGAAAATGTCCGTCGCCCCTCCCCCTCCAACCCTCCTCGCGCGCTCTCCTTTTTCTCTTTTCTCCAGCCGCGACTATCCTCGTCTCGCGTTCGATGTTTCTCCGCTTCTCTCTCGCTCCGTGCCTCGCGTGGCTTACGCGAACGCGCGAGATTTGGGCCACAAAGTTCTACACGACATGTCGTGTCGCGCTACGGACACGGAAATCTAATTTCGCGCCTGAAAGTCATCACCGATTGTCTTGTCAGTGTGGACGCCGGGGCATACGTCGTAAATACATATGCGGAATTTCTGCCGTCACGAGAAAACGTGTTAAGTGTTTGCAGCAAAGCGGTACTGATGAGTTATAGTTGAGCCGTATGAGTTCCTGTTCCAGCCGGGATAACGATGGTCGTTATCCAAAGAAATACTTTCCTGTGCTTCTTATTTCTTAAAAACCCAACTCGAAGAAAATTTTAATTTTTCTATCAGAATAGAAATTCGTAAAAATGGGATTGATTCGAAAGTGATAACGATGAAAAGGGAAATGGTATCTAGCCGGCTCGCTGTCACGTGACTCCGATGCTATGCAGCGTGTATTGATAGTCACGGCTCGACGGAAGCTCGTACTTAAAATTCTCGACGGCACAGCCCTGCATGTCGCCTTGCCAAATGGTTCATTCGGGCCCCACCATCAATCGACAGGGAATATAAAAAGAAAAATAGACCCCAGGGCGAAACAGTCAAAATCGTAACTCCGAGCGAAGTCGTTTAATCGATTTCGAGCTGGTTCTAGTCGATCGGTAACGAGAAAAAATGAACACAAAAATATTGATAACGACTCTCCTCCTGGTGGCGGTATCGTTTGCCAATGCCGAGGTGGAGACCGTGCAGCAGCTCGAAACCAAACTCACCATGGCCGTGGACGAGTTGGACAAAAACGATAACATACAAATTTATGGGGATATGATAACGTTGGAGAAGATACCAGTAGAAAAAGACAGTGATGTGTCGCAAATCGAAGCCGATCCGCTAGTCGGTAAAGTCAACAGGTTTCTCAGAAGTAGAAAACTCCGGATCAACCTGCCCAATGATGGATCGGCAGCGGATTATTTCGGACGTGCTCTCGGCTCAAAGAACGTCGGCGTTGAACTGAGAAAATTGACTGGGGATACTTCCGAAGGTAATAAATTATTAATCTAGTTTTATCATCTTATCGTGAACGTTATTTCATCGAAGCGTTGGAAAGTCTCGTCGACACATCCGTCAATAGAATCCGAAAATATGTTTGCGGTAACAGAAACTTATAGCGTCGTGCCTTTCTAAAGTTTGACCAATCAAGACAAAGTGAGTCAAAAGCGTTCCTCGCAATTGGCGAAAAAGTGGAACTTTTGAGCACTTTGTTTTCCGTTTACGCGAAAGTACGCGCGAGACCCAACGTAACAATATTTCCGTAAAATAAGGAATTTTGTATTGCAAACTCTTTTATAGTTAAACAATAACATGGTCAAATTACCAGGCATCTTTAAAAGAATTCTGAAAAAAAATCGTTGAATAGACTTAATATTTATTTGCAAACGTTCATTAACATATTTAACAAACTATTTGTTTGAATTAGAAGATACTAATTTTATTCTAAACAACATGTCTTCATTTTAAATAACAATTCACTTCATTCAATAAAATATTCATTTCTATATTTTCAAATCAATATTAAACGATTCCAATAAATTTTCATATTCAGTACATACAGCTTTTAGGCATCGGAAAAATCATATTGTAAACCCTTTTATAGTTGAACAATAATATCGTCAAATTATCCAGCGTCTTCGAACCATAAATTGTGAAAATATTCGGGATCGCGAGGTACCGATCGTTAAACAGTACAGCTGGTAGGGATAAATACGAAGCAGAAGGATGCGCGCGGCAGTACGTAAAGTGTTAAGCAGCGTCCTACTTATTCGTATATCCGCGAGCGTATCGGGAGAAGGGCGAGAATGATTAAAGTATGCCGCGCGCACACAACTCCGCGATAGGCTACTATGAAAATTCCGGGTTTGTGGGACGCCTGTCGCGCAGAGACGTCTGCGGGGACCTTGAACGAGAGTGCCGCTTGCCGAAGAAAGTAGATTCGGTGATAAGTGGCCATTAGACGAGCGAAGACAAAGCCATCCGTTCTCTCTTTCTCTCGCGTCCATTCTGTTACTCGACCCTTTTTTTCGCGAACGTCTCGATGTAATATGGATAAACTCGTCAATCTGTCGTGTATCGTTAGATACTTTTAGAGAAGATGACGCGCGGATAATCTCCATACGATCCGTCCTCTCGTAACGGTATCGAGTTTGATTTAAAGCCTATATTTAACATTCAAACACGCCTTTCGTTATTACGATTTCGTATATCAGTTTATACCTGAGAGCCTACAGTTATTCCTAGGGCGTCGGGGCCTAACTGTATCCTCGTTTCATTGACGAAAATTGCGCACGAATTTTTCTTCATGTCTGTTTATTCTCGTTTCAGCTCGCACCAAGCTCAAGAGGATCATACTGCCGGTTCTCCTGGCGCTGAAATTGAAGGCGTTGATCATTTTGCCGATCGTCATCACGATAATCGGTTTGATTGGAATCAAGGGTCTCGGTGCAGGATTAACGGCTCTCTTGCTGTCTGGAGCGGTTGCCCTCAAGGCTCTCCTCACTCCGCCACCTCCTTACGCCGCTAGAGTTAGCTACGGTATAGTGAAACCTCACGACGTTTACCACGAGCATTGGCACAGATCGCAGGAAGAAGTCAATCAGCCCTACAGAGGCTGGTCACCCGACTACGTCGATCAGTATCAGTACCAAGATATTCCTTGATCATCACACCTCATTCTTAATCTAATTCCATCCTCACCCCCCTTATTTATTTCCCCCTCGTATTTGTTATACTCATAACGTTGGATAATAAATTATTGTTTTTTTTACAAACCTGCATTTTGTGGACCTGTCTCAATGTTTCCCGATATTTTTTTCTATGATTACCCTCCTTATTTATTTTCCTCCTATATTTATTACATTCATAACGTTAAATAAATTTTTTTTTTTCGGACCTATCGCAATGTTTTGATATTTTTTTCTTAATTTCATTCATAAATTCACAACTTTACGGTCGTCCCGAGAAACAATCGGTGTTCAATGATTTTTCTGACGCACCGACCGAACGTGAGAAGAAAAAAAGAGAAAAACGATGCAGGTAGTCGGTTTATAAGCAGGTTATTCTGTCAGAGGTGTAGAGGCTAATGACCTACATGGAAGATCGCAAGGTGGTAGGGGAACGAAATACATAGTGGGGGCGAGAGGAAGAGAAAGATCCTCGATGAAGGGGGGGACGGTGAAATCGGGTCACTGTGCCGAGAAGAGGGAATCCAGGTCTCGAATGCGATTGGTCATTCTCGCTCTCCCACTGCCGTCCCCTCGGTATCAAGGTTAGTAGGTCGTTACCTCCACGTGGAGCGCGGCAGTATTCCGCGTCCTCCCGACAACAGGTATGCGTTCTCTGCTCGGGCTGGCGGGGAGAGCCGAGTAACGGTATCGGTTGTGATTAAGCCGCTGGCATTGGTAGGGGTTAAGGTTAGGCTTATATATACGTTTCGTTCAAGAGGACAGCACTGTTGAGAGCCAACGAACTTCGTCGAGAATGGACGTGTATACTCTATGCGTCGCTCCCAACCGTTACAGCGTCTACGAATTTTAGCGATATCTTTAGACGGTGATTTTTCCAAACGATTCTTGTTTGCTGCTTTCGAAATTCTCAAAATAGAATCTCACGAATTTCAAGTTGTTTTGCTTCTTGATTTCTGAAAGACTGAAATGCGAAATATTTTTATTTGATATTAAAAAGAAAACAGTACTGTTGGAATGTAGTTGACGTTCAAAAAAGGGAAAAAAAGGAAATAGACTGGTATATGGATAGAAGGTTACTTACACTGGAAATGAAGATTCGTTGAATTTACTTGAATGTACGCATGTAAATATCAAGTACATTCAACCAAACTCTTGTTTGAATTAGAGATACGAATTTTGTTTTGAGTAATTTTTCTTTATTTTGAGTAGTAACTTATTTTATTGCAGAAAACATTTCTTTTTTTTTCAAGCAAATAGTAAGTAGCTTCAACAAATTTTCATTTTTAATGTACGGTATTCTTTTTTATGTTTCAATTTTTTTTCCAAAGTGTGCGGCATTCGATGTTCACCAATTATCGCTAGCAAATTCCGGAAGAAAATGTACGAAAATGTGAACACTCGGGCTGCATTTCGAGTACGTAACGGATGCGCGTATATCCGGACGAATGAGGTCTATTCGACCAAACAGGCAAACGGGAGTCGTTAAACTTTTTAGCGAATTTTTCGCTTTATTGCGTGATGCGTAAGTAGGCGTATTTATCGGCGCTTATTTGCATACCGCGCATATTAAGCATTCATTCAAAAGGCGACAGGCGCATTCCTTTCCGTAATACAAATAAATACGTTCGGAGAGCGCGATACCACCGTTATAAGATAAAGCAGTCGAGTATTTATAGTAATAAAACAGGAATTGAAAAATACGAGAAAAATGCGAGAAAAATGATATTCTCGTGGCGAGTGGCGTAGGCTTTCGCCAAATTGGAACGACCGGGGATACTCCCGTAAAATATTCTGAAATCTAGTGCGAACGTTCACCAAAATTATAGCAAATTGGCAGGTAGAGCGAGGTGCACCTGCTGGAAAAGAACGGTTATCACGATTTCGACGGAATATAGGGTACGCGCGGATGATACGCATACCTTCGAAAATAATGCACTTTGTTCGCGGCTATATGGCCGGCTTGCCATTACCTGCTCGTACCATTAGAAGTACAAAGTGGATCTGTCGTCCGATTTTGCGCGAAAGGGGAAGAATAAGAAAAAAAAAAAAGAAGAAATAAAGGCGAAAAAGAAACTCGAGACTATCGACCGCACATCGGCCCAATTACAATACCGGCCAGCGGTGATAGAGCGAGCGATGCGAAGGTGAATATAGAATGGACGCAGATGAGCTCCGCCGGCTGGTATAGTTTTCCGCTTCTCGCTCGATTTATGACGTATCTTACCGTGGCGGTAAGTCGACCGTCAAGAACGACGCAACAAAATTTTATTTCGTCTTATTAATTTTAACATTCCAGCGCTATGGAATTATCGTCGACGAGAGCGCTTTCGAGTTAATGGCGCTATCTGTTTACCATATTCATAAGAAAAACACGATGAGTTACGAGAGAATAATAAATCCGCGAGATTCCGGTTTTGACGTTGCACTTGCACTGAAATCTATTTACGAGCTCGCGCGTCCGATGAACAACGCGTACGCGTACGATAATCATAGGCATCGAGGTATAATCAGAACCGCGTACTTTCTCACCGTGGCAGATCCGTCTGCCGGAGTGACTCCGTTCGAGCGTGGAGCGCGAAAATCGGATCTCCGCGAGCGCGCGGCCAGACTCTCCCAAAGTAGGCCTACATCTCGCGAGCAAAATCTAATTGTCACGAAAAATAAAATCAAACGGTATGAAACGGTGCAGGATCTTTTCAGGTTCGATAATTCAGCGGACTTTTCCCATCACACGTTGCGTCTTTACTCTTTCCTAATTTCCCTCTCGAGGTGGAAAGTTTTCCGGCGGATGCACACTCTACTTCAAATTTATTATTATCTCGAAGCGTGCTTAATTTTGCGTTTAACGCGAGCTCTCCATCGTAATTCGCTCTGATACTCGTATAGGTTTTCCATGTTAACGGTCGGAAAAAGAGTCGTTCGTCTCGAGTGATAGAAACTGATAGTATATATACGACGACTGCGATGTAAGTAAAGAGGGAAAGTCGCTGTACGAAATGAAAATTCCTGCGGCTCGAATAGTCAGGGATAAAGAAATCTAACAAAAGTTCGGCAATTGAGCAAACGAATAAGGGTTATACGACACTTCGAATGGTAACAAGAAATTGACACTAAAAAAAGTAAGAGCCAACTAAATGGTATTTTCTCTTAGTTGAATAATTTTTATTATTATTAAATGCGAATAACATTTCATTTGGTAATAGAAATGCCCACTGATCACTTCATTGAAGATTTTTAATAATTGCACAATGCTGAATTTCATTTCTTGATAAGATCACAGTAGGTTTTAATGGCATGATATTAATTACGATTGCATTTTACAACAAAATCAATTTTGAATAATCAACAATGACCGTTTTAATCATTTCATCATAAATTCTTGATAAATGCTAGCAAAACAACCATACAATTATTGCATACTGATAAAGTCATAATTTATCACTAAATGTTGGGTTGACGAACTCACTTGATACTAATAATGGTAATTTTGCAATGTAGCATTATTCGTTACGACTGTTTACTCGACAAGCTCCTTAACGTTCACGACTCTTTGTAAAAGTTATCAAAATGTTGTTTGAAATGACCATTTTTTATTCTTGCATTGAGTGGCGGGAAAAAATTAACCGGGAGATCGTAAATCTAAGTTGATCGTTCGTTGTCGAAGAGGTCAGAGCCTCGTTTGGGATCGATCGTAAGAGGGCGTTGTTCAAATAGGCGGAGAAAAGGCAATTTTTTCGTAAATTCGTCAGAGATTCGAATTCTCCGCTCTATTTGACGCCCCCTCCCTCCGCAGCATCAATGGCCAGGCCCCTGCCTTTTCCTGACGCTCGAAAAGAAGAGAGCTCGTCGCCTCTGCTACGGAGCTACGGAGAATGTATGAAACGACGAAAGGCAAAAAGGAAAAAGGACCATCTAGTACTCGCTCTATATATACTGCAACTATCGCGAGAGCTATGTCCAGTGCTCGGTACGTGTCTCGCCAGTGCGTCTCGAGGCCCTGAAAATCCTCCACAGCTTATCGGAGTTTAACGATAATCGTCATGAGGGCCGATATGAACAGTTGCGTGTCGCGCGGGAGTTACCTGATTTTTTTCTTACTGCTCGGAGGGTGCGCGAGCGCTGAAATCGGTCAGCGATCCACAAGACAGATCGTGGAAGAGGCTCCAGAAAATCTAGCCTCGACTCTCAGCAAAGATTGCAATAAATCTTACAGTGCTACGTGCCTCAAGTTGGATGTTGTATCCTTCCTGGACAGAATAGCCGAACGTAACGATATCGGCATCCTGCCGGGAGTATCCGTCGTTAAAGAGAATGGATCCGTCGAAATTCCTGCCTCGGAGGTTGTCGCCAATTTGGCCCGAGATTTTCCCAATGACGTTGACAAGAGACTCGATGCATTCCTGGTACACAAAGTTGGGAGTTACTTGAATAGCCATTCGATCTCCATCAAACTCTTCGACGCGAAAACTTACGAGGCCGCTCGAACTCTCAACGAAGACGCGCTGAATCAGCTGGGATTTTCCGGTTCGCAGAATTCCGAGACAGGTGAATTTTTACAGAGATAAAATTCGATACGTATATGTATTTTTCGTTCTCGATTGAATTAGTGGTTTTGTTATTAAGGCGATTACGATGTATTTGTTAGGTCGCAAGAAGGATAAGGGAGGAATGGGTGGCTTGATGGCCGGTCTCATGATGATGAAAGGCACCCTAGGAGCGGTCGGATTTGGCGCTCTCGCATTGCTCGCTGGTAAAGCTCTGATGACAGGCCTGATGGCTCTAATGCTGTCGGCCATTGTTGGCTTGAAGGCGCTAGCCCATGGCGGCGATAAGAAGACGACGTACGAAATAGTCAGCAAGCCGGTATATTCGACTTCGCACACTCACAGCTCCGAAGAGCATCACGGGCATGGCTATGGGCAATCTGGCTACGGTCGCTCTCTTGACTCTATTCAGGAATCGATCGAAAAAGCAGCGCTAAAATATGGAAACGCGCGCAACCGGCAGTCGCTTTAACGCGACTGAGTGACTCTCCGTAACCAATTTACAATTGTATAAATTTGGTACTCGATTATGTAGAAGCGCGTCTCTACCTCACCGATCCCTCTCTACTTTGTCTCTTTTCAATTCTGGTTCACATTTTTCTATGTCTCACTACGTTCTTCTCTTTTTTCCTTATTTCATTTTTTCATCTTCACTTCCTCGCTATACGTCGTTATCATTCTCACCATTAATCGTTTCATTGATAGTGTTACCTTCATTTTTCGCAGTTCATCGTTTAAGTTATTTGTCTATATTTAGATATTTATATGCACATAAAGTATTAAAGCGAAAAATGTAGTCTAAATAATGTATATGTGAATGTTCTTGTATTTGTTTATTTGTTGTAAAATTGATTTTGTAATAAAGGCATTTTATATTTGATTATTAATAAATGGATCTATTTATTCGTGTTTTTCTCAATGAAATATTGAGGACAAAAGTATTGCAGTTTCTCAATACAGTACGGTTAGAATCCCTGAAAGCAGATTCGTAGACCGCAGACACGCAGGAAAGTGTGTCGTGTTGCCACTCACAAGGCGCTACTATTTTATTTTTTATAAAATGAAGTGTAATGATATAATATATTTTCCTATTTGTTTCTAAATCTCCCTAAATAGATAATATGCATTGAGCTTTTTCATTTTCAGCCATTTTCAAACGCGAACTTCAGTAGTATATTCTGCTGTCGACAGTTTGAAGTTAAACAAATAAGAGATCAACAATTAAATTTCTTTATAAATATTAAGACTAACAATGAGTATATTGCAGTTTACAGGAAGACTCTCTGTCAGTTGTTTACATTCTTACATTTATCTATTTTCTTATATTTATCTATTTATTTATCTTACATTTAATAATGATAGTAACTTCATAAATCTATTCGAAATGAAACGATTACTCAGCGAAGATCTGATTTTATATTCTATTTAATTCGCTCTGACTTTTAAAATTGAATGTACATCAAAGACAATAGTATCGTAATGATACTTATTAGAATCCTTAGTTTGCCATTTAAATTCATTCGCAACCCATATTACGAACCGAAAAATATGCTTCTTCCTATGATTTGTAAACTTAGAATATAGAAAAAAAAATGTGTGAAGCACTGATTATTTTTTATTGGAAAATAAAAAGTTTGCGGTTTAAATGAATAACAAACATACTATTGCATCCACATTCCACATACATATTTTTTTAATTATTAATACACTATTTTGAATGTAAAATAAAGTTTATAATTATATAAAGTCGAAAAAATATATTTTTTAACCGTGTTATATAGGTACAGCTACGAAATTGAAATTTTTAAAAATTGATTAAATTCATATTTTTCATAATTATCGCTGTATACGCAATATGGCGGGTAGTAAATTAAAATATAAAAGAGGTTAACCAGTTAACGTTTTATGGCAATTGACATATACCGATAACCATAACATAACCCTCAAATCTAGGTTACTGAGTAAATGCATTCCAGAGAAGGTGTATAAAAGCAAATGAACCGAATGACTCAGTTGAAAACATATAGGTGCTATTAATTCATTAACGGAATGAGATAGCTTTTCAAGAAAATGTAATTAATTATTTGAAATATAGTAATTATTTGAGTAATAGCAATGTTAAAGTTCAGCGAATATCAAATGGCTTTAGCAAAATATAAATTATAAATAACTTATTATCTTTAAAAATCAAGCTAATCAATTAACAAATTATTAATCAACGGATATTTAAATTACATTCTGGCATTCAGAAATAATCAAAATATTGTAGATTTGGATAAAGTTCCGAAAGCATAGCTACGAGTTTTGGAATGAAATTTTGCACAGAGGTAGTTTTTGATAATATATGAAGATCCCCCAAGAGATTTTTGGCGTTTATCAACTGTTCACCCCCTACAGCCCCCCAAAGTTCACCCCCAAAAAGTGTTTTTTTTTTTAATATCTCGAGAACCGTTGGAGGTAGGAAGTTGTCATCAGCGTCAAAATTTTTGTTTTTACAAGCTCTATAAAAAAGATATCTACACTTTTTTTGTAAAATTAATACTTTTTGAGTAAATTCGTTTTTTATGGTTTTTTGGAGTTTTCTCGATATCTTAAGAACGAATGAAGATAGAAAGTCGTTATTAGCGGCAAAATATTCGTCTCGCTCAACTCTACAACATATATTCGATCGAAATATACCTGAAACAATAAATACAATAAATACAATAAAACAAATACAATACAATAAATACAATAAATACAAATACAATAAAACAAATAAATGGCAATAATACAATAAATGGCAATACTGGATGAACGTAAGAAAATGTAACACTCACAGTTTCTGTTTACTAACAAACTTCTGAATAGCAATCTTAGAGATCCTATTATGTTATAAATTATATTTCGTCCCCGGTCTCCTACATTACCTTGTAGTATCCCTTTTATGCGAAACTATTAACCCTGATTGTACACAAACAATCTGTGTCTAGGAAAGCATTTATTGAGCCAGGTCTCTCGGTTCCAACAAAAAACGTGCTAAAAGAAACGAAGATAGACGAATTCCTATATGGCAAGAATTTGGCGGAGAAAATCAAGGAATCTAAAGCAATCAGTAAGACTAGTGGAGAGTTAATGCTGCCACAGTCTTCCAATGTGTCTGCGAACGAGAATTTAAACGCGAAGACCCCGTTTTCAAGAGCGAGGACTCACATAATTACCGTTCGCCTAATTCATTGTGACTATAAATCTTCGCGTGAATGGTGTCAGCTTGAGTGAAAATCATGAATCTGTGCTTGATCGAAGAAAAAGTGTATATTGTTTTGGTTTTTGATGAGAGTCGGAGGAACTTTGTTCATGGGCGCACTTTGTACATTGAGTGATATCCGGATCGGAACCACCCAAACGATAAAACGTTTCGCCGTATTGTTAATCATTTTCACGTGAATGGTAGTGTTACTCGAAAAGCTCGTGAAAAAAAATGAAGTAGCTGTAAAAGAAGACAAAATAGTTCATGTTCTCGCTTCGATGGAATTGAATAAACATGTAATTTCATGGCAAATTGCTCGAGAGAAACCTGTTTCCAAATTAAGTGTGTTACGAATTCTGAAAAAGAATAGATATCATTCGTATCACATTTTGCTTCATCAGGCCCTTAATGAACATGATTATCAGTAGCGCGTAGACTATTATATTTGGGCGATGGAGAAGATTCACGGAAATGAAAATTTCTTTTCCAATGTCTTATTTTCCGTTGAATCAACATTTACAAACCACGGACAAGTTAATCGACACAACATGCATAATTGGGCAGTTGAAAATCCTCATTGGATTCGTGGTGCAGATCATCGGCATCAGTGTAGTGTGGATGTGTGATGCGGGACTTTGAATAATAAGATAATTGGGACCTATTTCATAGACGGGAATTTAACCGGTGAAAAATATTGTGATTTTCTAAACAATGTTCTGCCCGATTTTCTTGATGATATATCACCTTAAGTCAAGCGCTACATGTGGTATCAACATGACGGCTGTTCAGCACACTTTTCACGGTAAGTTTCACCACATTTTTTGAGCACTCTTTAATGAAAATTTTCCAAATCAGTGGATCGGACGTGGGAGTACTGTTGCGTGATCTGCTCGTTCATCTGATTTGACTCCATTAGATTTTTATTTCTGGGGTGTATTGAAGAACATTTGTTACTCTGACAAGCCAAACAACGCAGGAAAACATGATTCAACGAATAACTGATGCATGTTCATCAATAAAATCGGAAGAGCTATTAAGAGTACAACTCAGTTATCCGAAGAAATTGAGACACTGTATTGCAGCCTTTGGGAAGGCTATTGATGTACAAATCTGACCGTGCAACCTCCTCGTGGTGTACATCGGGTAACGCTAATGCCGGCAGTAGATTTTTCATCCAGAAAATGACAAACCCGCAGAATTCTTAAACAACAAATAACTTTAAAAATAATGGTCATAGAAAAAAAATTTTTCGTACAAAATTTGTTTACTTCTTGTTACTCTATCAGAATATGTAACAAGAAATAGAGGTCCCCGTTTTAAAAAACGAAGTTGATCATCGTAGAGGTCAAACGACGTGTCTCAAGGTCACGGCACTATGGCCATTGGTATTCCTTCTCGATAAGAACAAACTATTGTCTGAAACTTTTTTCGATATCTCTTACCGTTCTCGAGATATAAGAAATTGTCAATTAATTTGGACCACCCTGTATAGGGTGTTATGCAACGACCCTCTGTCTCTCTATACCCTTCCAGGTTTAAATATAGCTCCGAATTCGAAGCCGAAATGCTCTTTTACATTTGGGAATTATAAGATTTTTAAGTTTCTGAGTTTTCTAAGCTTCTGTTTTTTTTTAGTTTCTATTTTTATTTTTCATTTTTGTCGCTCCGAGAATCGAATCGCAAGAAACTCAATTAAATAGCGTTGCACGATAAACGTGTTGATAAATACATAATGACAACATACACAAATAATTACTTTAGAAGAGAGAAAATATTAGAGAAATGAAAAATTATCCTTAAACTCATATAACTCCTAAACGGGGCGTTGGAGGCGATAATGTAAGAGGGGATTTCGGTTTAGAATTCGAAACTCTATCTAAACCCAGAAGGATAAAGGATCGTTGCATAGCATCCTATATATTCAAATCGATATATTAATTTACTAACATAATAAGAAATGAATTAAAAAATCAATAACTATCAATTACCACAAATACATATATATAAATTCTTTCAATTGATCAAGTGAATTAACTTTGTCGATATTAATCCGATCACGGCGTATTCCTTAAAAAGAAATTTAACGAATTTCAAGTGTTACGATAATAATTTTGGATTTTAAATAAAAATGTAGAATATTTGTTCTTCCATTCTCATCACTCTTATCGAATTTTCATAGTGGGAATAAAAAAATCTTTCAATTTTAATTTGAAAATCTATGCATTGAAAGAAACAAAAATGAATGCTTTCATTCGTGAGCTTTAACAACTGAGATTTCACCAAAAGTAAAATTATAAGACACCCACGAATTAAGTATGACTACGATTTCACTTCTATCGCTTGCTATGCGAAAATTTAGCTCTTGGCGTGAAACTAACTCTTATCACGTGCAAACTCACCTTACCTCACCGCACCTCACGTGCACCTCGCGTTACCTTCTCACAGCACTTACTTCACCTGTAGAATTATCAAATTCATTTGACCCGCAATTTTACCCAATTTACAATCTCGACATTTTACCTGTCGAATTCCGTCAGCGCTGAAATACATTTAAGAAAACCGCAGTCTCTCGAGTCCTTCTTTCCGTAATATGTAGGAAATAAAAATTGCAGATTCCGGATAGATTCTATAACGACGTTTCGAGACAAAGAAACTATCTTGAACGTGGAAACCCAGATAAGCCTAGCGGCCTCAACCCCAACCTTATGATTAGGTATTTAACCTTGGAGATGGTAATCGCCTTCGTGACGAGGAAAGAAAAAAATCAACTCTGTGACATAAATCCTGTTGTATATATATTCGTCGTGGGCCGACAAACCGAAGAAGAGCTACCGTGCTCGTCGATATCGCACTCGAGGAAGATCCGTCGTTACGAAAATACGGTGCCTGCAGATGGTGACCCTGGCTTCGTGGAAGCACACGCTGCTTCTCATCTGCGCTGTGTTAACGGAAGTGCGACAAGTGAGATCGGTGAAGAATTATGCGCTTCGAGCGTCGCAAAATCAATCGTCTCTTCCGGAGGCTCGCGGTGACCCTGCGACTGTCGAGGGAAGATCGGTATTCGACTATTCGAATAATGGATTGAAGATAGACATAAAAGTGGTGCCAACGAGAGGAAACGAATCGAGAATTCAGTCCAAGTTGGACGACGGATTTCCCGATTTTCCCGCCAAGGATATCGGCCGTTGCCTTATCGATTTATCGCTCGTATGCGTTCAGAAACGTTTCGCTCGATATCTCGAAAGCATCGGACAACTCGACCAGATTTATCTAATGGGACAGGATATCAAACTCGTGAAACACAAAGCGCCAAGGAACGACCGCCGATCGTTAACGAACGATGTGAGCGAAGTCATCGAGCGCAATATCGACGACTTCTTCGATAGCTTCGCGCTCAGGATTACACTCCCTAGATGGAATGGTAAAAGCGAGGCGAATCAAATAGATATAATGCTAGACGAGAACAACGCCGTTGAAGGTCTGTGATCAACCTTACACTGTGAATATAATTTTGTTGAACGTACTCAATATTCATAAATATTCAATTTGCTAAACAAAATAATTGTTTAATTCGAACTGATATTTCATTATTTTGAACAATACATTTCATTGAATTAAATATTTATTTAATTATAAATCGATATTAAGTACACTCAACAAAATTTTTTCAGTGTATTTTACGGTAGTGATTTTTAACTTTACGGGCTACTGAATTTTCTTTAGGTCGAGGAAAGAAAGGCGGAGGAGGAGGCGGTAAAGGCGGCGGAAAGTGTAAGAAAATGATGATGATGGTGATGATGATGGCTAAAATGAAAATAATGGGTCAGTCTAATGATTATATCCAATATTCTGAGTTACTTCTCTTCTTCGGCTTTTCATCCGAACTTATCTCATTTGTCAATTTCAGGCATGATTGGTATGACGGCGATGAAAGGTATGATGATGGCAGGTATGTCGCTGATAATTTCAAAGGCCATGCTGATAATGAAGCTGATGAGTCTGAAGAAGGGAGGCGGCGGCGGCGGCGGCGGCGGCGGTGGACCATGGCAGAGTGGAGGAGGAGGAGGAGGAGGTAATTAACGGTACACCAATTAGATCGTCACGAAAAAGTTTCATTTGCTTGGATAACGCAGAACTGTATCACAAATCGATCGTGAAATTGAGGCTCGAATTATACATAATTGTCGATTATTGTTGTCGTCGTTCTACTTCCAGGTCAATTAAAAGAAATTGTTTTACTGACTAAATCATCAGGTGGCGGTGGATGTTGCGGAGGTGGCGGCGGCGGTGGAGCGCCGATGGATAGTTACGGTGCACCGCCACCTAGTAGTTACGGTCCCCCATCGAGCGGCGGTGGCGGTTACGATTACAGCGGTGGAGGCGGCGGAGGAGGAGGGTGGGGTCGGAGCTTCGACAACCGAATATCCATGAACAGTTATCGAACGGTTGGTGAAAATTCCGCCATGTTGAATCCAGCCATCGGCGAGATTTTAATGGAAAACAACGACACGGACTACTCGCAAAAATCTAATTCCAATATCGTCCCCTTGGAGCAGAAATTTTTGGAGCAGCGTAACGATTCTTTCTCCGTCGGTGAAGCAGCTAGGAATCGAGTGGAAGCCAAAAATGACGTGTCCGAGAAACAATTCCCGCATTACGCAGTTCATCCGGTTTATTCGAACGAGTGGCAAGCTATCGACACTCCGCCCAATGCCAACAGTGTCGCATCGCAAACTGTCGATAAGAGAGTGGATTCGAAAACAGAGTATATTCATTCCAAACCGACTAACGATAATGCTTACATTCGCGGGATGTAGTAATTAAACGAGTGCTTTATATTTATATTATTTATTTTATTTTACAAAATAAACACAGTGTGAAATTAAAGTACCGAATACCTCCTTCGCTTGAAGAAAAAAAAAATGTATTTTTCCAACAAACATTTCGATAAGTTTTACTCAGTCATGAACGTTCACGAGGCTATTAACCCTTAAACGCATGATGATGTACTATATCTACATCAGTGTTTTCTTCATTATTAATATTAACTGTAATGCATACTGATATAAATCTACATCAGTAAGTTTTGTTTGTTTGTTGTTTTGTTTTTTTTTGTTTTATTTTTCCCTTAATCTATGTTTAATCATCTACCTGTTTCAATTTATTGTATTTAAAAAGGAAAAATCATGCATTTAAGGGTTAAGTCATTAGTCCCAACAAATAAGTCTCGTAAAGTTATCTAAATTGATCCTATTCAGTGAATTAAAACCATGTTGTCGTTTTAACATTTCAAATTTGTAGATTCTAACAAAAATCTAGTATTATTTATCAAGAAGTGAGATCAAAACAACAATATGCAATAATTCAAAATTTATGAAAATTTCCTTTTATAAATTAAATTATCTTTGATGAAATGATTAAACAGGCATTTTCGATTCTCTAAAATTGACTTTGTTACAATATGCAATATTATCTATATTAACATCGTTGTTATTTTAAAATATCACGCCAACTAAAAGAAAATGCTATTTAGTTAGGTCTTACTTATTTCAGTGTTTGTTGTATTTTTTTTTTGTATTCTAACGCGGCGCGACCTCGTGAAGGATCGCGCAAGCTGGAGGAAAATCGGCAAAACTGTCCAGCTTCTGCCGATAAAGACGCGACTGGTAAAGAAGAATCGAGCAAATACCGAGTGAGAGGATCAAGAATCCTCGATCGTTTCTCGCTGAGTGAGGGGAGGGCGCTTTCTCGTTACGAGTCACGGTCGGACAAGTTCACGAGTACGAAGAAATAGTTCCGCTACCAAATTCGGAGCATTAATCGCACGCTGTGAAAGAAACGTAACAACCGACCGTAACGGTTCTCGTTATTTGCTTCGGGCTAATAATATCGAATTATTCACTCCAGCAATTTATCCACACAAAGTCTAAACTCTCGAAGATAAAAACGCAAAGAGACGATCGAATCGGAAAATCTACGAGTAATGGCCCGTTGTTAACGCGTAACGACGCTATTCGCGAATCTCAGGGTGTGGTAGACTCGAGTGAGCGTAATCCGGCGTACGAGAGCGTACGAGGATACTTCCGTGGATTGGGTCGCGGAAATTCGCGATCTCGTTACCGACGAAGATCTCCCCTGCGAGCCGATAAAGATTTTCGAGCGATCGAGACCCACCCAGACCTGCGCGCGACCCACATTCGTACGCTCGTATTTCAAACTCACAACACGTAGCGTTTTCGACTGCGATACCGATTCGAAAGGAATAACGGATCGCGAGGAGTTTTAGAGGCCCCTGAAACCGGCGAAAGAAAACTGCGAGGAAACGTGTCGCGCATCGTCGCTATCGTCACCGTTAGACAACCCAGTGATCGGTAACGCTCTCGCGTTGTACCGTATCGCGAGGTGTGCGCGACCCGATAGTTCAAGGCCACGGCTAGACTCGCCGATTCACCATCGGATCGGTGAAAGTTTTTCGTAAGATCGGCAAAAAGCGCGCGAGCGAGCCCTGGAAAACTGAGCGGAGAGAAGAGACGAGGTTCGCTTTCCGATAACCGTAAACAACACCCACCGCTACTCAGCCAATTATTTACGATTACGGTGCGCCAGACGTAACGCTAATTGCGCGTTACCTGGCGAATCAAGTAATATAGAGCGAAGTTATTGCTTGTCTCACGGCATCTCGAGCATTGTCTGACGAAGTAAAGATATTTCATTTGTCTAGGTTCTTGTGAATAGATAGCCTGAACTCTTCATTACATGACTGCTATTGGTCTACTCAATTACATTTAACACTAAACCTACACATGCTTATGCACATCAATTTTTTCATGTACTTATATGTATTTCTATCTCTTTAAATTACTGCGTATTCATGCAAAAATGGAATGAATACAATTACATATATTACATTACATTTTATTGAATGTGATGTAATGTGTAGTTTTTTAAAGATGTTTTTCATAAACAGTAAATGATTTATTCAACTTTATTCAACATTTGTTATTTTAATTTATTTGTAGTACCATTTTCAAATTGGTATGAGTCGGTTAAAAATGATTGAATTAAATCGAACAGGTGCATGCCTCAAAGAGAAAGATTTGGTCTAATTAATTTTTTTGAAGGGTGTGGGATAAATGTAGGGTAAAAGCCGGATAGTTGCCTCGGACGGATAGTTGCCTCA
>NCVS01000216.1:32394-56031 GCA_003055095.1 Goniozus legneri | reverse complement strand
CTACTATCCGCCTATTTTCTCTGAGCACGCTGCCCAGACTCACCCTGTATAACATACACTTCACCCAATATCCGTCGATCGATCATTAAATAAACGAATTATACATTTTTGGCCTAATTAAAATATTTTTTTAAAACAAATTTTTGTCCATATTTAGATGAAGAATCATTTTTGAATAAAAATTAAGATATTAGAGATTATATAAGATGACAATTTATTAATAGATAAATTGAAATTCGTAATTTGAATATTTGTCAATGCGCAAATTGATTTATTCCTACTTGTTTAAATTTGTCGTTATTTATGGTTTCCCTGACCTATCATCTTTGATTTCGCAATGCGAATTTCGGGTTCATAGCCGTCTCCATTAACCGATCCCATAATTGAGTGGAGCCCCAGGACCACCTGTTTCACAACACGTCTATTAGTCTAGGGCGAAACACTGTACAGTAAAATTGACCCGATTTCGAGAATATAGACCCGCTACTCCTAAAACTAAATTGATATACGGGATAACAGCGAGGGAGGGCGCCCCGAGAAAAAGAGGTACTCGAATCGTTTTATTAAAGCTCACTCGCACGTAACCAATAGACCCAATACGATAGAATAAGCGTAAGGAAACGCAATTGTCTTTTTTGACTCGGTGTAGTTCCAAGAATAAATATACTTGAATTTATTTCTTTCGAAAGAGGAAAAATACTCCTTTGTTGCGGAACAATGCACAATCACTCCCTCGCTGTTATTATTTTCATTGAGCGAAGACTCAGAAATAAACTTCCACGTAGGACGAGTTGAGAAGGTACTTCTCTTATCTCTATAACAATTCGAGTCATTCGGTTATCATTCGGTTTATAAAGTGTCGCGCTTGCAGGCTTACGTACGCGTTAATTCGAGGCGGGAGACGGGAGGAACTCCCTCGATTACGTTATCCCTCCCCTCTATAGTATAGTAGTATAGTAGTATACACGAACTCCGATGACCGTGACGGCCGTGAGGCCGTTAAGTCCGATAAGCCAAAACGATCAAATTAAAGCGTGTTGTCCGGCGAGCATAATTTACATATAACGATCGACCTGGCTTGCGACCTGTCGTGGGAATAAACATCCTCTCTCCCTACCTCTCATTCTCCGGGCGCTATATGACACGAAGGAAGCGGACTCGGTCGGGTGCACCGGCCGGATCGAGAAGACCTAATCGGATCATAGTCAGCATTTTCGCGAGAAATGGACAGCACCGGACGCCCCCTCGGCACGTCGAGTCTCCCGACTTTTCCGCTTTAACAGACATCTCCCTTTAACGCTTATTGTCAGCAGACGTTTCATCGCCGATAAAAACCACACCGCTCGTCGATTATCGATTCGCAAAAATCGTTCCTAATTGGTTCTCTCGTTTTGTCGTTTCGGGATAAACTTTATCGTGTGAATTCGTACCGCGATTAAACGTTACCCAGTTTATTTGTTTCTTTATTACATAACTGTACACAGAGAGAATTTGAAACAGAGAACAATTTTTACGAGATTAAATTTTAACGTTCCCGTTGCGATGTTTCCTAACGTATCGATAATATAAGTCTGAAATTTGCATTGTCGATACGGCATGTAAATTCCGTGAAATTCAGAATTTGTAATTTCACGAGGTGTTGCTCCCGAACGATTAAAGGCGATGTTTAGCATCGAAATTAGTGTGAAAAACATCGTGTAAAATCATAATTTTTGCCGAAACGAAATTTTTATTTGATCACCGCGTTCCGACGATGCACACTTCAGATTCATTCGATAATTATCGAAGTTCCGTCGTGCTTTTCAGACAGCGCTGTGAATTTTCTAGCAATTAGCGTTGTAATTTATAGTAGAGAAATTCCTTTCGTGTATATAAATAGAGGTTGGAATTCCAACTGTCGGAGTAATCCGAAAAGCCGATACTCGAAATGATATGAGTGGTTTGTCGTTTTCCTACAAACACGAGACGCCCTCGCGAGACCGCAGCTCGCTCCCGACTCAAAGACGGCTCCCTCTATATAGCGGAGAATCTCCTTTTCGCGCCATTTTCGACCCGGCAGCTCGCGGCGAACCACTTCGGCTCGGCGAATCAACGATTTCGGTACCCCGACGGCTCCATTACTTCTCGGGATACCGAAATGCTCATCACGTACCGCGAATTGTGCGCCGTGGGGAGCTCGGAGACACAGGAGTAACATTCTTTGACGGTCCTGACGACATTAACCTTGCCCACGACCTTCGGGGTCGTCGCCCGGATCTTCCTTCTTCGCTCGTCTTCGGGAATTTCGATGTTTATTACGACTAACGAATTTACGAGGGCAATAAAAACGCGTAGATTTCGCCGCGCCGGCGATACGTCAGCCTTGGAATAAAGTTCTTGGCGTCGACAATTGTTAAAGGTACGCGAACGTGCGGTTCCGTTCGGTGCTCGGGCATTTTTCTCACGAACGGTTTAAACGTCTGCTACTCCGCGTATCGATGACCGTCGTTAAATTTTCAACGTTTAGTAGATTCTCAAGACTTTTCACGCTTTGAGCTGAAATTTCGCGCAGTAATATGACGGTGGCGAATCCGAAAAAGTCTGCGGCAGAAATCGTTCACCCTCGGTGACCCTCAAAGTTCACCCCTCAACGGGTTCTCGCTCATTTCTCGAAAACTGTGTATTAACCCTTAGACAGTCGGTATGATCCCTTTTGGTCCGTAACTGATTATTTAAGCTCTACAAAAGACTCCTTGTATTTTCTCTTTCAATACCATCGATATATGTATAAATATGCAAATATCGAGAGTAATTGAACGGTCAATCCCCCTGGGCGTCGCGACAATGTAATTTCTTACGGCCGCGAGAAGGGTAGAGAAAAAAGTGGAAAATTGCTCCTACAGTACTGGCGCTATATATATATATACAGTACATACTCAGCGAGAGTAGCGATGTATACGTATGTAACGCGAGACATTCATATTCAAATTCGGCGCATTCGTTGCGCACGTACGCATTAGCATTCGAGACGGCCGCAATGAATGGAGTGAGACAGCGTCGGACGTTTTCAAGGGTTCTACGTACCTGTCGTTGGAAGAATAGCAGCGCGGGGGCGCGAAAAAGGAACGGGGTCGATAGAGTTGAGCGAGTACGAGTTATCTGTCCCGTGAGACGAAAATAAGTATGTAGGTACATAGCCCGGGATCAGGTCCGATCCCATCTATATCTTACCTTGATTTTAAATGCAATACGTGATATGGGGGCCGACGCTGATAGAGAAGGTTCGTATTAAGCCGAAATCGAGCCAAAAATCGATAATAAATTCAATTATTCACTCGACATGCGAATTAAGAAAAAAATGCGTGTCGATAATTCCAGTCGTTAAAACTAAATTTGATTGCGATCTTTTATTCGTATTGTTTGTCTGTTTTATGTTTTGCGTTCCTCTTTTATAAGCACAAGAAACTCAAATATTCCTATGCCACTCTACCGTATAAAGGACCGAATCAATTTAAATGAAATCAGAATTGGTCTAGACTACTACGTCATCTCGACCTTGAATATTATCCCTAAATTGAAAGTACCAAATCGACACTAAATTTGGATTAGGAAGACAGCGTCAGGGTAAAAAGGTTGAAAAGGCTCTCAATATTTATTCTCGGCCGAAACGGGACATCCAATGGCGGATAAAAGGCGGTTTCGATTTTTACAACGATATCGGAAGGGATTTCACTTCCGCTACGCATTCTCCGTACTTTCTCCCCTCGGGAGGCAATGAAGCCACAGGAAACTGCGGCAGAGCGCCGTGAGCGGTACACGTGCGGTGCGCGTAAAAATTCAAAATCGTCATATCCGAATCGCAACTCGTAAAAAAAAAGAATTTCTTCCCGGTCAATGAATACCTATATGCGAGATAAGAGCGAATTCCCCATAGAGGAAAGTTCCCATCGAATCGACTATAGATTATAGGACGCCTATCTATTCTTATCGCGGTAAATCGCGGAGGATGCTCGCGATCGGAAATCGTGAAATACGGGCGGCAAACTCGGGAGAGCACCAAATTGAATTTATTTGTGAGCGCACAACAACAGTTTTGTTAGTTAATTGATTCGGGAATGTGCGTTCTTTCAATGAAGCCGATTATTCGAACAGAGAATTCCCTCGCAACGCGAAAGCACGTGCACGCGTACATTCAATCCATTCCGATTTGTGATTCGAGTCGATAGTTATTTTACCCATAGCGGTAAATTCGCATTCAGGCTGACGCGCGAAAATAAACTCAATTGGTGTTCGGCGTGTGCGAATTAACGTATACCCGAAGCCATGACACCGGAGAGGGAGAGAGACAGACAGAAAGAGAAGGCGAAAGAGCGAAAAAGCGACTTGTTGTAAAATCAACCCCTTTATTGATTTTCCGTCTTGCCAAAAATTTTAAACGTCGAAAAGAAAAACGCGCTAGCGATAAAACTGTAAAAGTGAACATACCAAACGAGGGGTCGCTAATTACATTCGCACGGGTTAAATATACTCGCCTCTACTTCCCTCCCCCTTCCGCAGTCGCTGGTAAACTCGGAATGAAATTTCGTTTATGCTTTATTTCGCCGCTCCTTATTCAACTGCAAAGAGAGAGAGAGAGAAAACGTAAAGTGCAAAAGTGATTGTCAACGCCAGGAGCTCCATTAGGAGACACACTGGCCGGTCGCGTCTCCACCCTCGCGAACTTCATTCCGCTCGGCATAAATAGCGGGAAAAAATTCAACTTCTCGCTACTTTACCGCAGCGTCATTATATAGGGCGGTCCGGTTGAGCTGACGAAGGCATTTATCTCGAAAACTGCGAGAGATGTGAACAAATCTTTCAGACAAAAGTTTCTCGGATTCGAGGGGTTGTCGCTTGCGCGACCTTGAAGCACGCCTCTACCAGAGTTGATTTTGTTTTTTGAAATGAGAACCCATTGTTTTGTAGCCTTGTCAAGTGGGAAAAATAAGGAATAAAATTCGAAAAAATAAAATTGTATAGACTAAATAAAAATGACATTTTACATTGAAATAAGAGCAAGATATATCATGTGTATAGTATTAACCTCTCTGGTCTGGTCTGTGGTTTCTGGATTGCTCTCGTTGCATAGAACTTAATAAAATGCAATTAATTAAAGAATATAAGATTTCGGAAAACTTCCACGCAAGTTTCCACGGGACTTGTATGCCGTATGTATGTACAACCCCGAGAATTTGAAAGGAAATTCGGTTTCGGCAGGGGTTACACATATGGTACCCGGGTCCTGCGGGGATTTGCGAGAAAGTTTTTTGAAATCTTATATCTTTTAATTAGTTGTATTTAGTCAGCATAGATATAAATATATACATATGTACATATTTTTTTAATCTTTCTAATGTCTTTGTGGATGTTGTACAATATAGTAGAAATAGAGTACAAATATCAGTACAATTTTTAAAAGTTCCATTTTTCAAAAGTGGTGAGCTAACATTATACGTATAGAAATATCGTGTAAAATTATAATTTCTGTTTAAAAAATTTTTTTCACATTTCAATGATGCACACTATAGACTTGTGTGTTCTGGAACATCCTGGATATAAAAATTGAGAAAAAAAAAACAATCGAATTAGCATTATTCTGATAAATTCTCGAATTCTCATGCTGCGATTTCTCATGGTAAAAATTGATAGAAAGAAAATTTACATATTTCCACGTATTAGAGCTCTCGATGCGCATTTCCTGCTCACGCGGTAATGTAAATCCAGAAGACGCGAGCCCCAGGGGCGGATATCGGTAGTATGCTCGCTCGAACGTCGTATTTTTTTCTCCCTCGTCGTTAATTTGGAATCGTTCACGTGCAATTTCTCACGTTCCGCGTTATTCTCATAGATAAAACTGAATGATATGCAAATTCTACCCGCTCGGTTCGATCCCGTATGGACGAGTATAAAGGGTTCGATATACTCGAGCTTGTTTTTGTACGGGAGTCGGCGAACTCATCGAGCACTGGGCGGCGAATAATAGCGAACAGCACTTCGCGGATCAAAGTGCTCGCTCTCCGGTGCTTCTCCGTCTAATTTACCCGCGGTAATGCGAGAACTCTGTTATTGCCTCGGATTTTTCTCGTTATAAAGGCGGCATAATATAATGCCAGCGTGGCACGTCAAAGGAAACGTCGGAAACGACTGTCGTTTGCCTTCCCGATGAATAATATCTCATAATACGCCGCAGAGGTGTTAAATTGTCACTAGAATTAATGAAATCTCGCGTATTTATCTTCCTTCCGAGAAAAAATTCACAAATCCTTCCCCCTCCATATATCCCGGGAGCACGTATTTCACATCGTGTTTTTCAATATTTTCACGGAATTCTTTTCTCTCGCCGGTGCTCGCTTGTTCTTTTTTCTCTACAGAATTTCTGAGTCGCAATGACGCGATCCCGTACTTTTGCCGATGGAATTTTTCGCTTCTAGGAAGCTCTAAGAAATTACCTCACGACGACAATGCGTAACGACGACGATAACGTTTTCGCGCGCGAGTATACCAGCCTACGTATATTTTTTTCTTTCTCCCACTCGCCGAGGGAAAAAGGCTAAATCGATTCCGTGATAAACAGACAGAGAGAGAGGGAGAGAGAGAAAGAGAGAGAGAGAGAGAGCCCTGACAGCGTCACGGTTTATAAATCATTCAGAAATGTTCCTACATACGTCAATGTCGATAAAACATACGTGATATCGCGCCCCGGATCGCGATGACAAAAAACGTTTTCGTGCCCGAATAAGGTTGCATCGAATATTGGCTAATTACTTGCTGCTTATATTCCATGGTGGGAAAGTGTGTACTCATTCGACAATCGGGATTGATCTTATCTTTGTTGTGTTCTCGATTCGATTTTAAATATACAACATTTGACGAGCCTGATCGTCGAGGTCGATTTAGTTAAAATGGGATTGAAATCGGGTTAAATGATATGTACTCGTTACTAGTTTTCTAATGAAGATTAGAAAGTAGAAATTAAACGAACGAGTATAACGAGATTAAAGTATCTGTAATTATTGGTATTTTGAGATTAGCAGATTATGAAGTAGAACATATAATTAAGAACAAAAACTAATAAATTTATAGATTAGTTCAATTCTTTCCGAACAACATGGACTATCTTATGAATAGTAGAATAAGATTAATTATTTAAATTAATTTTATAAATGAAACTCTAAGGCCGTAAAATATGTGATTAAAATAGAGATTGGATTCACTCTAATTTTAGTCATATTTTTTTTATCTCCTAGGTACATGGCAATCATGCGTCCGCTCAAGCATCACATGTCGCGGAAGAGAAGCGTCGTAGCTTTAATATTAATCTGGATAATTTCTTCGGCGCTAGCTACACCCTGTCTTCTGTACTCCACTACCAAGTCTCGGAGGTAATTTCCATTCACGCAGCGCCGCTTGTCAAATGAATCGTAACGAATAGAGCTCGCGTCCTCGGAGCATGGACGATAATAATAACGAAGGATTTTCAGGTACTCAAACGGGAAAACAAGGATCGCGTGCTACATGCTGTGGCCGGACGGCGGCTACATGCACAGCAAGACCGAGTATTTGTAAGTAAACACACCGAGCTCTTTTAATTCTTCCAGAGAGAAAGGAAGGAAGAAAAATAGCCGGAGAAAATAGCGGGAGCACTCGCATACCTTTCGATCTCGCAATTCATTTGTCGCGTTAAGAACGTCCGAAGGACCTGCGAAAATCTATTCGGCGCCGGAATTGCGAGCTCCGGTTACTTTTTTGAAGCTTTTTTTGTCACAAGATAAATCCCTCTTACGCTATTTCCATCACGGTTTTTTTGTATACCTTGTTCGACTAAAGGTATCTATTGAATTCAGAATGCTCACGAGATCAGTTTTGTCAGACTTTGTCGAGACTTGTCAGTGTTTGATTACATCGATTTTGTAAATATTATCAATTTACAAATTAAATGTGAAAATTGTAGGTAAATATGAAGCTTAATTAGATTTTTGAACTCTCGTTACAGCTACAATCTGTTATTCCTTGGAGTGACGTATCTGATACCTATGACAGTGATGGCTATCTGTTACACCCTCATGGGCCGTAAATTGTGGGGCTCAAAATCTATCGGAGAAATGACACAGTATCAGCGTGAATCGATGAAGTCGAAGCGCAAGGTAGTAGAGCTTGTTGGATATTGATTTACCGTTACTCCTACGTCGTCTATTAGCCTTCATTTTCGTATTAACACTCTTCTGCGTAAATTCACACCGAAAATTTTCCCTGTAGCAGCTATCGGAAGATATGCTCGATTTAATAGCCATAAAAGGAGCACTTAAAATTCTATTTATGGCGCGTGCACTTGGAACAATATCGCTGGAAATACCAAGAAAGTGCATACTAGCTTCCTGCATTTTTCTGATTATTGCACTTTATTCCCACCATGAAAACCGCATGCATAATGAGGAAGCACAAAAGGGAGAGTTTAAATTTTAAATAACGCGATTCAACTTCCGAGTAGTTTATGCTATCGCATAATTAAATCGAAGATCTCGATCCGGGGAGCGTTTAGTTGGATTTAGTTTAAAAGTTCATCCATACGATGGATCAAAGGGCGAAACGCTGTGTACCATCCAACTGGTTTTACTAGTTTGGTTCATTCGGGACCATATCGATATAATTTCACACCACATCTGCGCTTTCGCAGAGAGATGTACGATTTGATAATGCATTGAAAAATGCGTTTACAGTTAACGATTATAACGTCATTCATTTTTTGACTTATTATTTAATTAACTTCACCCCTAAATACCGAAATACTAATTTAAACATATTAAAATAATCGTAATTACCGCTGAACTCCAAAGAAATTTAACGATCGAATTATATATTTGAGACATTATGGACTAATCAGTTCGTAACGTGTAATACGAACAGGTGTGTACTAAATAAGCCTGAAATTATTCACGAAGCTACAAGAATTTAGGTAATCATTTTTTTTCCTTGGAAATTATTCAGCATCCTATTAATTAAACTTGCGGCATGTTCATTAATCCTTGCAGCGATTTGCGTGCCTGAGCTCCTAACAGCTTCCATAAATCAGATCTTCTCTCGGTGTTCGTCTAAGAATCGACACCCTCCTGTCAATCCCCTCCTCGATAACAATAGAGATCTATCTAAATCGGTTTAAGGGTTAACAAAGGTATTGCAATTACACGCTATCAATATAGTGGAGCATTGTGAGGGCGAACGTCTCTATTCTCTCCTACCTGTAGCCGTATAGTACATATATTAAATTGGTTTCTAAATTCATTGGTTTGGAAAAAATGGCTTGGAGTATTAACCATTCACCCCTGCTATCTACATTTTAAAAAGAGGAAACGGTTCGTAAAGAGGAACTTTTTTTGACTCACGTTAATTTACTTAGCTATAAAATTTTTATCTAAACTACTAAAGTTGTATAAAAAGTAAAACCTAATATCACACGATCTCGAAGAAGAAAATAATAATAATAACGTAGGGGGAATATTATTATCATTATTATTATTATATTATTTCAGAGATAACGAAAACATTATTTTAGCCACTCGATAAAGTAATAATTCTTACATTTACAGGTCGTCAAGATGTTCATCATCGTTGTATCGATTTTCGGATTGTGCTGGCTGCCGTACCAAGGGTTCTTCATCTTTGTTTATCATCATCGTCATTTCACGGAAGCGAGTTACGTCCAACATGTTTATCTTAGCTTTTATTGGTTGGCGATGTCCAATGCGATGGTGAACCCTATCATATACTACTGGATGAACAATAGGTAGGTTTCTTCTATCGTTTTTATTATCTTGTACGAATAAAAAATTCGTTACCATCGGTAGCGAGTAACGAGATTGGTTTCGTTGCACTTCGTTGGAATTGCATCGGTTGATACAAGAATAATGAAAAGAAACGGGTCACCGAATTGGAGTATGTTTCTCGATCTAGGTGGACATACAGACGTTATGGATTGAAAAATACTGTTGATTCGTGCAAATAGGGAATATTTATTTCGCACAAGAATGTCTTTTGTTGTGGGAAAAATTCTTGGGCCATTTTTAACCGTTTTGTTACATTTATACGTATTTTCATGAATTACATCACACGATTAATAATAGAAGGATATCGCGTGTGATACACAGAATTGTAATCAATGCGGCTTTGCATCTTTCATGTTACACACCAACTAAAATACTTCGTCAGTTAGTTGAACAAATGTAGACCAAGGTAGGGGTACGTAGAGCGGATACTTAAGAAGATTTATCGCTGATAGTTAAACCCTCATTCTTCACGCGATGAAGCATCCCAGCATACAGCGCATTTGTCAAAAGCAACACGAGCTTCATACGACACTCGCCCTCCTTGTTTGCGAATTCCCCGAAGAAATCAAATAATTGATTTAGGTTTACAGCGTAATTCAATATAATCTTGCCAGCTGTTCGCGATCCCGTGAACTCGATCCGAAAATGAGCCAGCGGGCTACCGAATGGTAGCTAGATTCTCGAGAAAAAAAGTTGGACGAGAAACGATCTCGGTCTCTTTTCCCTGTTGTGACAGTTGGCGAACATCAAAGAGCCTCTCGAGTTATTTCAAGAAAATCTAAAAGGGCGACGCGCGCTGTTGTGCAGGCAACGGCCAGATAGGTAAGCGGCTATTCGCGGATCTTCCCTTAAGCGGGGGCTTTCGTTTGACGTCACGTAGTCTCGTGCGACTCGAATATCTGATACGGCTAGCGCGATATGCGGGTTTATTTCGTATAATTCGCTACTCGGACAGGGAAGCCGCAGGGAGAGACTGGAATCTGGGTGCAGGCGAAAAACCACGGAATACTATTGACTGAGTAATTGAATGTTCCAGGTTTCGGGTGTACTTCCGGTTAATAATATGCAAGTGTTGCTGCGCTTTCGGGAGGACGAACGTGAGCAGCCGACAAATGCAAGAATTGGCGTCTCTGCATCGTTCCGATCTCGTCCGTTGCCATTCAGGTGAATCTAATCTTATCTGAATTTTATTTTTACTCTGTATGCACTATCAAACGTATTGCGTATATTCGGATTGGATCAGAGATCAACACTGAGAAAGAGAAATTGAAATTTTTCGAACGATATTTTGACTTTTGCAGAAAGTCGTGAAACTTTTCGATAACCGCGATGAATACGATACAAAAATATGATGAATATGATGTGATATTGGTCAAATTGTATTAGAAAAATCAAATGAAGGATTGCGAAAATCTCTTTTGTTTCTAGTAATTTATCATGAAAGTGGAAAAACGCAAACTCGTATATGCAATTACATACCAGTACCATATAGCGGGTCGAAAGTGTACACATAACACACATTAACGTCGAAATTTTGCATTATACATTTCTACATGATAAAGCTATACATAAAATTATATTACGGATATTATATTTTCAAAAGAAACATTCTGAAACTCATTGAATTGAAATAAATTGCTCGATCCGTATTCATTTGGAACCGCATAAACGAATTTTAACGCTAATCGTATCAAACTATACGTGTAATTTTATAACACGCACCTATGATGTTAAATCGCATTACCATTCACGTCAGACGCATATAGTCACTATGGGCACAATTGTTAGTCGGAATGTTCGTTTCTGAAATTGAAAAGCAAATTAACGTAGTTGGTCTGGCAAAAGTTTGAGGTCGGAATGTATCGAAATGAATTCCGCATTTCTAGTTATTTCTCCGATCAATTTCCGTCGTTGATAGAAAAACAAAAATACCTTCCCGATATTCCAATATATCTCGAATGTATTTACTCCCTCGCTCCTAAATAATTTTACAATAAGATGGGGGACGAACTTTTTATTTCAGGGGGTTTCAAATAACACACACTGTACAAACTTTTTCAGACGCGAATTTCGAAGTTATTTGCCGTGTTGGGACCAAACCGCGAACGGTCTCTTCCACAAACGTCTACGAAGCCCTATATGAGCCACTAGAAGGGAAAAAGTTTGCGCGTCCTATTGCAATTTCGAAAGCATTCTTCGAATGAACAATCGAGTTGCTGATTTTCTCAACAAAGGAGAGTTGAGAAAAAGAAAGACTGGATTAAACATAATCTAGTTGCTCATAACTAATTTCATATAAACCTAAAGTTAACGAAACTTTTTAAAGAAGTTATCTCATTATAGAATATTAGCTCCTTCTTCTTTGTAAAAATACTCATTTGATTATTCATTCTTAATTTATCGACGAATCTAGAATTAAAGATGTCTAGGAGTTACGATAGTCGATAAAACTACATTGTAATACCTGCCACTAATTAGTATTCGAAAAAAAATTTTTTTTATATCACAAAATCTCAATTTTCACATTTTGCGACTCCTTAATATAAAATTTGACGACTTTTTTTCCAGGACGTCTAAAGTCAACCTCGGTTAGGTGGCGTCACAGCACGGGAGAGAGTCACGTGCAAACCTTCCGGATGAACTCGAAGCCGCCAGCCGAAAAGCTCCACTCCAAGGACAATATCACCATAATATAAGTTCGAAGAGTTTCGAGAATGAACTCTAATGGAATGCAACGCTTGTTCGAATTGTGAAACATTTTCAACGAATCAGAGTGCTTTTATGTGAAACAAGACATAATCCTCAGTCCGTGCCGCGTGATCGAATCGAAATATTTATAATGAATTTAAACGTTTCGGATTAATTGACGCGTGAGGAACGAATAATCCTCGTTTTCGTTTTCGTTTTCGTTAATCGAACCGCCATGACATCGAATTTATTTATAGACGCCAGTTATCTCGATCGGTTTTTTCAACCGTCTGTTCCATCAAATTTTTTGATTCATATATGTATTATAAACGAGGTGTGATAACTCGGCGAGATTTCGACTGCATTGACTGTTTCGATCGATGTGATTCGCCGTTCGTCATTCAATGTTACAAAATAATAACGTGAGTAAGATTGACGATGAGAATGGAAAGGCGAGATGGTACTATCCAGTATTTGTAGAATATTACTCACGTCAAATACGGCTCTATCATTGACAATAGCCTGCGAATAAAACGCTTACTCAGCCGTTACGTAATCGGCGCAACCGAGAGTGTTATATTTTCATACGAACATTACCGAAATTAGCGCTTAAGAAAAATCGCATAACATTCGAAAAAATATAGACAGGGTTAATTTCTTCATTGAAATCGTTCTATGTAAACTAATCTGAATTTCGTAAAAAAGAAACTTAAAATGCAATCAAATTGAGTGAAATTATTCTATTTCACGTAGAGCTCATTTAGCCTCGTAAGTCAACGATAAACAAATTTCTCATTTCATTGTACCGGGATTACATAAATTATTCCCTGATAAGTAGTTTCGTGAATATAATAAAGTGCCAGAACCTATATATTCATGTGAATGAAATTAAAGATGTTTTTTCATGTAAGAACTTTATAAAAAAAGATAAATAAATGTGCAATATTTCATCTTACTGTTCTCGAAATTTTACTTCTCTTTATTATATCCTGTTTTGTGTTATTCCTGCGCCATTAATCGTAATTGCTCCACGAGGTGCGAGTACGAACGGAAAACATTTTGCTAAATGGTAGCCGAAAAGCTGAGTCGTATAAAACATCATTACGTAAATTATGGCAGGACCTTGCGATCTCCCAAAGCCTTTTTGGTAAGAACGATAAGAAACTCCGGCCGTAGAACAGATGGTTACGTGGTTTCAGGAGCAGACGCCGTTACGAACCTCCCAGCCGAGAGTATTTTCGTATATATCTTCGGTTATGAAAACTCGAGAAGAAATTACGTTACAACGAACTAGCAAACTCTCCCACGGCAACGACTGTTATCAAATAACTCTCGCTACCAGTTCGAGAAATCATTCCAACTTCAATCGCTTAATACAGTAATACCCCGATTTACGTTGGTCCGACTTACGTAAATTCGAAGATACGTTATACTTCTGAATCCCCCCCCCCCCCCTCTACTGCTCACTGTTCATTCGTTAATGTTATAATTAAATAGTTTACTTGATTTGTTAATAAATAATATAGTTTATATAGTTTATATAATGATATATAGTTTATATGTTATTTTGGTGGAAATTATTCAAATAAAAATATTACCTATCTACATATGTATGTGAATTGTATACATATATACATATTAAATTCGAGTTACGTTATTTTCGACTTACGTTAAACGCTTCGGTCCCACCTATAACGTAAGATCGGGGTATTACTGTAATTTGCAAAAAGAAAAAAAAAATTCAACGAATCGCGTCAAACGAGACTTTTCCTTTTCTCCTGTTTCCAGGATTGCTTGTTTATTTCTAGGAAATTGCATGTTGTTGCACGTTAGTCGGAATATCGATCTACACCTACTCAGACGACGAAAATATTGCTACAGCCTCATTATTTCGCGGAAAATACTAGACTATATTTTTTCATCAGCACAATTTGCATGCACGTGTACCATTTGCATTCCGAGTGTTCTCTAGGCGCGAACGAAATGCAAAAATAAGAAAGGTAATTTAAATAAAAACGTACGTGAACGTGCTATCATTTCCCCCGTTAACGCGTAACGAGAGCCGGTTGCGGGCGACTCGCGAAAACAAACATATCACGAGAATTTAATTAATTACAGCTCTTATAGCAAATTTTGAATAAATTATTTCAAATTGATACTCGTTTCTGTTGTATTTCGGGAAGAGGAACAATTTTCATTTTGAAAAGTAATTGAAATTGGAAAATACGTTTAAATGAATTAATTTATATTTTAAAAAATATCAAAGGTCTCTGTTTCGCTGTATTAACGCAAGATCCTCGAAAATGTTCAATCTACAAAGCCGCTTTGAAGAAACTCGAATCATATTATAATCATTATCGTTAATTCTGAGACGAGCGAAAGCAATTTCTCCCTATTTAATCAATTATTTCCTTCTTCCCTCACGTCAGCGACGCTCACTTGTCCACCGTCAGTCCCCATATATATTACTTTGCCTCGGCAACCGTAGAAGGGCAGGTAGGTACAGTCCCAATGTGCAATTCACTCGTGTATAAATCACAGAGCGCGAGGCGTCTGTCGCGCCCTATACGGGCTCCGTCACGCGTAAACAGAGCCTGCTGTCTGACAAATCAAGGCAAAATAAACTCCGTGGTAGCCGGTGGAATAGAAATAAAAAATGAATAAAAATAAAATAAAATCAATTAAAAGTGTTCCGGTCGAATATTTGCAGTGAGATAGACTAACGATAAGGTGCGAGAATTACGTCGGTTGTCAAATCAAAGACGCAATTAAAACGGCGGATAGCCCGTACTTTGTTCGTGCAGTGTAATTCGATGTGAGACTCGAGAACGGGCTTTCTATTCTGGTCGGGTAACAAGAGCGAATGAGCGTGTACCTGGAATCTTCGAATTACAGCACGCCCTTACAGTAAAGCTTAGCTACTTACGCAACTCCCGGTATAATTGGTTAAGCGAATCGTGGAAATTCGCATATTTCCACCAAAATTTCATCGGATTTCTTTATTTTTTTTCGCTTACACGGGTATAAATATCAATCTTTCCATAAAAACATTACATATCTCTTAGCTATTACAAGAAAAGTATATTATTGTATTTACAATAATCAATTACAGTTATTACGTTTTATGTATGTCTTTTTTTCTCGTCTCTGTGCTATTTATACTTATAATACATATTTATATCGTTAGATTTCATACGATAATATACCGAACGATAATAACCGAATGCTGGTTGGATAGAGCGAAAATAGCGAGCCACTGATAATCGTGTCTGATAATTAGCAAGCCTAGCATGAAAATCATATCAAATTTATAGAAATTGCGCAAAATTTGGATCTCGTAATCGATCTAGTTGCTGGTATACGATGGCAGTGTTACGATCACCTTTTACGCGATGCGAACGGATTTCGCGAGAGAAAATATTTTCAAAAAATCATACCTTATCGTTAAAGTGAACGTTTATGTATGTACAGTTTGATTTAAGAGCATTGCGAATGATTTTAATAGTTATATTCACACAAATGATTAACACACACGTATATTTTGTAGCCGGATCGAAATTACGTTGTAAATGTTTCCTAGAATATATTTTTCTTGATAAATAGATACTCTATTTTAACGCTCGATCAAAGTTTTATTAAAAAAAGATCTTTTGAGACAGTTTGGGTTTTTCTAAAATAGTTTGTTTCCAAATTTGACGCAGAACATGTGAATTCAATTATTCGAATTTTTGGCACAATAATTTTTTCGAAAACACCGTCTACAATATTACGAGCGCGAAATCGTGATAGTCACGTTACATTTTTGTTTGCTCAAATTATTTTGCGATATATCGGATCTCAATATTTTTATGGGGAAGTGTAATTTGAATTCGTAATTCACCTTAAGATTAACTTGGTCAAGCAATCGATTAAAATATGTTCTTTTTTTTACATGTAGATATACATTATTTACAGAACAAAAGTAATATAAATATAGTTACCAGATGGTAAGGTTGGCAAATATTGGAACACCGACATGTAGTAAGAGAACGTGTACTTATCGTCGGTACGATAGGATATGGCATTATCGTCGGTGGGCTTAGCAGTTTTGTAGCTACACCTTTCGAGTGAAAAATGTAATAAAAATAAATGATTAAATAAATTTATTAAAGTCAAATAATAATAATGAAGAAACATCTCGTCAATCGATCCCTGCTTAAAAAACTCGCAGAGTACATAAAAGTATTTCGTACAAATTATTATACCCATTGATCGATCAGAATGATAACACAAATTTTTAACTATAAAAGCAGTACGTATTTATGAGCGGTAATATAGTAGAAAAAAAGTTTCAATTTTCTCATACAAATATCACAAAAATTTTTTCCCTTCGTTTAACGTAAAATTCGCTTATCTGTTCGCACAAAATCTTCGAAAAACGATTACACTTTTTCAGTTGAGTTGTAATAACCGAACGTATATATTTTTACTCTGGCTGATCGGCCAGAAGTAATGGCAGTTTGAACAATAGACGGCTATTAATAGTGGCGGACAGAACGATTTTTTCTGGTGAAACGAATGGCGATTAAAGTATACGTTACGATTAAAAAATAGGTATTTTGGAATGTAAAATCAAATTACGATAGTCCTAAATTGTAAAAAATAAATAAACCTGTTCAGTTAATTAAACGCAACATAATCTATGTTCAGAAATGTAAAACGTTAATTCCACGTGATCCACATATTCTTTCGTTTTAAGCGCATAGCGCTCAAGAATATTGGATCAGGTTTACAGTGTATGCCAATTCATCAGCAAAACAGAAATCGAATATGGAAGAAACCTCGCAAGAATCGCATTCTACTAGAAACCGGGCCACGAATATATACGTATAACTAGCTCGAGCCAGCTTCAACCAAATTCGATTTCTCATAACATCGACGTTTAAAATTACAAATAATGGTTGACTTAACGCTAAGGAGAACTTAACACTAATTAACACCACTGATCGACATTTCAAGTTACGACTGTTCACAGTAGAGCGAATCAAAATAGACGACGTGGTCGCTCTTGTATCAATATAGCGGTATTTTTACAAAAGCCACACGTTAAACTATAATTTTTCACAATCGATTATCGTTGATTAAATCAATCAAAAGTTTAACTGATCGACGGCAGCGCGTCCTCGAGATTGAGAAATAAAATGGGAAACCTCGACGGAGTTTTTTTTTATCTCAAACCTCGCGACGGAATGGCAATTTCTTTGTTCATAGTTGAGTATTGCACCTTGAGATCCGTGAAGTGCGCGTGGAGAGTATCGACGATAGATAGCGCGGACCAGCCGAGCACAAAGTTGCATCATCGAGCGAAAATCTCCACGACGATTCACGACAGGATTGTTAAAATAAGCGGTGGCACGCCCGCTAACGAAACGTTCCTCGAGTTTTGAGATTCGTAATTGTAATTTATATCGAGTCATTTAATTAAAAAATTAGATAATCGAATTAATCAAAGCGGAAAACCGCGTCACGCGAAAATACTCTATTGAGAAATTAATGAAATTAAAAGACGATTTACATCGGCCTTAGGCATATATTTACACGTAAAATGATTGTCATTCCTGATGGTACACTGAGAAAAAAAAGTCGATTAGTGCGCTCTGAATTTTTATACGTCAATAATCAGAATACTTTTGAAAAATAAAAAAAAAGATTTCCAGAAATAGTTGGTATAAGGAACTCTTGATTCATTTTTTGAAAATTATGTTAGCCAGAATACCGAGCGCTAATTCACAAACTATTAAATTTTGACAAACGGTAATAAACATAAGACATTAAAGTAACTCGACAAATTTTCCTCTTTTTATTTTTTTCTCAGTGCAATAGTCGAGTCCTTTGTTCGCGCGATTATCGACGAAAAATCGAAGTAAGCGATTGCAAGTGGGTAAAACGCTCGTGAGAAAAGAAAAACGAGTAGATATGCGCGCGAGACACCTCGCGCGCCGATAAAGGGAACGTGCCGTGTAGCGGATAGCGAGGCATAGGGGATCGATATGCTCCAAGTGACTCCGAGAGGAGAGCACAACCGATTTAACGACCAATTGGAGCAAGGGGAAAGTTATTGTGTACTTGTGTGTTATATGGCTTCCACTCCCGTGGCTCCTCGCTTCTGTGTACGTGGAATATGAGTGTGTGTTGCGTGTTGCTCGACCACCGGGAGTTTACTGTGCGGTGAAGTCGGCCGCGATCACCGCGCCCCCACGACATTCACGTCGATCGACTTTAATGGCCCTGCGCGCGGATATACATATTATTATTCTCTATCTCTCTCACTCTCTCTCCCCGAAATTCTTCGGCAAGATACTCGGTCGATCTAGTTCAACAGAGAACGAGAATAAGTCGGAGCGCATCGCTGACGTGTGCTTTTTATCGGATTAACGTCTAGAGCACGTGTTGCGTAACTTGTTCTCGTTTAGGATAACGTTGTAGACTCTCGATTCGATCGAGTCGGTTCTTTGTTCGGTATTCCGATGAGTAACAATTGTCAAAGTTTTTTAATAGGGTGACTCAAAAAAATAGATAATAATTTTTCTTTCGATTATTACAAATTCTGTTTAAAAAGAAAAGAATTTTAGAAATAAGTTTGATGCTTCAATTTATTTGTAATTCGAAATTCTTCGTCCAAGTGGTATTGGTAGAGTTCCCTATCGAAATTTCTCAAAAGTGTTTCAGCTGACAATTTTGTTTTCTCGATATAGAAAAATTTGGACGACTCTCAACGAAATATTTATTTCTTCTACTAGATCTCCCTTAAAGCCTATCATCCTTTATCTGTGTTATTAAATTCTGCCTACCGGAAACGCCCGGAGGACGTGACCTTGCGCGACGTTCCGGCGAGACTTTCTTCGAGCGCTCCGGGGAAAATCCATCTCCGACTCGGTTAAATCGAGTTCTCGGCGTTAATAACCGAATCAATTACACGACCCTTGGAGAATTTTTCACCGGGGTGACTCTCCCCCGAGCCGATCGTTGGACGGTACCGAGATTCGGGAGTGACGGCTATCTATAGATCGATTTTTTCCCCGTTGAAAATTCGGGAACGAGAGAGGAGCGACAGGATTGGAGCGCGAGTCCTCGGAGATCCTCCTGGATCCCCTAGCCATCGTCCGATCAACGTGTTCGATCAGCATCTATAAATACGAGATGCTAGACGGCCGTGGGGGCTCTCGATTGTCAGTGCCACTTCGCCTTTTGCGCGAATATGTCCGCCCGTAGATTCTGAGCGAAGCAGATCCCCAGTATCTATAAGAAGAGAAAAAAATGTGAGAAAATTGCCTATGAATATTTTTCACGCGTGCACACCGAGCTTGTATCAAATATGAATTCGAGTGAGAGCGAAGAAAAAAAAATCGACAGTGAAAAAAAAACAAAAGTAGATAACGAACAGGAAGCGCATACGGAAAAATTGTTTTTCTCGAAGGACCGGAGTACTCGAGCGGCGGAACTGATGAAAGTTCGCATGCATAAAAAAATTTTCCTACCTGAGCGAAAGCCGTGCAAACGGCGCCGCTAGCTATAGCGAGTAGATTTCGCTCTATCCATTCCTCGCCCGCCTGAATGCAACCCTTCTCGTAAATCACTTTGGCGACTTCGAAATTCTGAAAAAAATAAATGTAATTGGCTAGTTCCCTTACCGTGTGAGCCGCTAGACGCGGGCGACGTTAGTACTTTCAGGAATGTTAGCCGGTGGAGGAGAGAGAGAGAAAGAGAGAGAGAGAGAGAAAGAGAGAAAGAGAAAGAGAGAGGTTCGTTAGTGTGCATACGCTATGCGCTACGTGCACCTAGACATAAATACCGACGCCGAGAAATGTATATCTTACAGCGCGAGTGTGCGTTGCATCTTACGTGCTGTTTGCTTATAATTTCCCATGGACACGTTGACTTTAGCTTCGTTTGCTCTACTTATTTTTTATTGCTTCACGTGAGAACCGTACGCTATTCTGCTTAGCATATTTTTATTTTTCGAATGATTAAGTTTTCTCTCACTTGTTTTTCCCCCTCATTAAAGATTCTCGAGCGAAACTATTGAATCGCAATAGTCAAATCCTTAAGATGTATGAAAATAAAATTTAAAGCATCCTGTTATTATCTTTGACCTCTCGATTTCATATAAAACTTTTAATAGGCAATTCTGTCCACGTTAAATTCTTAATAGCGCGCTTTATCGCTACTTATGTTAGAAAGAGAACTTGATAAAGAAAATAAGAAATATTGTTTCGAACCAAGTTCGATCGTATATATCAAGGTTTTAAATTTCATATCGGATTCCCATTCGAGTTCTCGATTCATGCATCCGCGGTTTGGAATTCTTGGATGGTAGATCGATAAGTTAGCCCGCGGCTGGGTGCGACGAAGGAGCGATGGTTTCTGGTGAATTTTTAAAACCGGAGCATTTTCGATCGGTCGAACTTGCCGATCTAATTTTCAAGAGTGTAGCGCGTACCACGCGAAGCGATAAGGGAGGGGGCGAACCTCGTGGCTCACGTCTCACTCTCTCGATGTGTGTGCACGCCGTTACCGTTACCGCAAAGTCTGAGTAACAAGACCACTCTATTACTCCGTGTCTTACATTTTACCTCTTACGAGTAAGAAGTAACCGCACAAAGCTTTCAGCCTTTCCACACGCGCTTTTCCGTAACCAACCACCCGTCTACCTGTCCCCGTCCCATCGACTTCCTTATTACGAGATATTATGAGACTCCGCCATTAGCGAATTGCCGAATGTTCGGGTTACTCGGTAAGAAATAACAATATGGATTCTAATCTCGTTTTATTTTGTAAAAAGTCCATATAATAAAGTAGCACTCGAAAGTATTCCGACAAATAATTCCGGCTCCGAAACTAACAGTTGAGTAGAATAGAGAAAAATTGCAATAGCAATTTATAGAATTTTGAGTATTTTACCAAGTCGAAATACCTAAATAAGAATCAGAGGTTTTAATTAAATCGCCACAATTTTTGTATTTACCTATTCAAAAATTCGAATTATTCATATACATATATATGTATACCAAAATTTCATTCCACGCATGTTGTTGATTCACAACGCTGCATACTTTCGAATGCCAACCCAATTTTTCCGTTATATTTTTCACGATAGCGAGAAAATTGATACTAAAAATTACAACAAGTTTCGAGTTGATTACTCAACGTGTCGCGCGGTCTGTTACAGGATGTCGGAGAGAGTTCAACTAGAGTCTAATGAAAAAAAATATATAAATGCCGGTGGCTGTAAATCTCCGTGAAAATACAACGTGCTCGGATCTTGGTTAGCGCGATCGGGTCCCCAATATAACATAGTGGGCGTGCTCGCGTGCGTGTGTATCGGAACGCGAGAACGGCTTTACACTGAGTAATGGAATGATTTATCCATACACGGGGTGTGCATGTAAAGCAGTTTTCTCAAGTTTATCAGAAAAATCATGTGAAATTTTAAACAAAAATTTTTCTTTCTATTTTCTCACCTAAAGCATTCACGCACACAGATATTTGGTTTCATCTATGAATATTGATTGAGCTCAAGTTTTTGAACAAAACAAAATTCGTTGAATTCAAAGAAATTTTTTGCGTGCAGTTTCCGAGTAATTCACGTTCATCGTTGTACAATCAAAGTAGATAAAAACCTTTTAGTTTTCGCGATTTATTTATTATTTGAAAAATGTATGGTCGTGTCAGCACACTCTGTATACGCGTGGATTACGAATCGCAGCGGTCTCTCAACGAAACTTTTATTACGTGACCCGCGAGTACGGAGTTGTAATCTGACTTCACGGGGCGATTTTTTCCCGGCCGGGGGTTTCCCTTTCAGTGCGGCGGTAATTTATGATGTCGATTACGAGACAGGGGAGACTCGTGAGTATCGCGGTGTCGCGTGTCGTACCTCTGAGCGATACGAACGCACACCAGAATTGTTCAGTTCTCCCAAGATTTCAAAACGAACACTCCCGATCCTACTTACCTGTACTCTCGCGATAAGAATGGATGTTGTCGCATCGATAGGCCAGAAAAATAATTACACAAATACACCGAGAAGAAAACTTGGATCGAAAAAATGTTCATTCGTGCACGTTGGACAAAGCGATTACTTAAACTGAGTCAAATTGAATATTTCAATACGATATTCTCGTCGGAACGTGTTCGAATGAATATTCATTTTATCCAATAATTGTATTCTCTCAATGTACACATACTACAACTAGAGCGCAAATCACGTGACAAAACTATTTCGATAAAAGGAAAAAAATATATATAGTGAATACACACTACAACAGAAAAATCGAGTGCTCTGATCACAGTGAGACGAAAAATTGTTTTTTTTTTTCGAAAACTTCGATCGGATGTTTTTTTTTCTCCTCACGACAAAAAATGTACCTGCAAAACCATGGTACTGACAACCGCACCGGCGACAGGTACAAGGTTCAATTCTAGCCACTCCTCTCCCGCCCTCAGGCAGCCCCTCTCGAATATACTCCTCTCGCCTGTCTGGAATTCCCCGTGGGACGAAGAGAAAATCATTTTAGAATCCACATAGAAAGGCTTTTTTCCGCATTATACTGGGGTCGTAAGGGAATATCGATACCCCGGCTCGCGCGTGGCCCGCGAGATACGGGAATTTTGCGAAAGAGGATATCGATTCAAGGTATACAGGTTGCTCCAGTTACGCTGATAATTTATCTCGAAAACTATGAGAAATGCGACAAGAAATGTTTTAGATAATTCGGTTTCGGGGGTAACATGTTCGTACTTTTTTTTACGCATGTAAAGTTGACCTTGACATAGGTAAAATCTCAAGGGCAAAATGCGAGTACTCTCGGCAAAAAATTGTCTATAATTATCTTCAACGTCTCTCCTAATTTTTTATATAAACGCCGTAACTGGACCACCCTGTATACACACGAGAGCACGCGTCAGGGGTAAAATAAATCTCTTTAGAGCGAGAGAAAGGAAAAACTCCTTGCTATCGACGTAATCCGGTAATTAAGGTCATTTGCAAACGGAGCGAATATATAGGAGCGCACGCGAGCGCAGCTTTTACGGGCAAAGCGTAATTGGCGCGAGAGCGAGAATCCGAGCC
>NCVS01000216.1:0-32362 GCA_003055095.1 Goniozus legneri | reverse complement strand
GAGTCTTTGATTCTCCGCGAACGCGACTCTGCCCCGGAGGGGTTGGCTACCTCGTCTGATATACCTACTCCTAAAATAGAAAGCGGTCGAGGGTCCTTATCCCTCGGCTCGGCCATTTTCTCTCTAATTAAGTTCCACGGTTTCTTGACCCCGATCGTTTTTCCCTTTGCTTGTAGACACGCCGTGTAATTGCGCGGGCGCTCCTTCCACTCGTGTTCCTTACCGCGAGACCCTCGCGATAAGACGCGATCTTGCACGAATTATTCGATCGGATGAAAAGAAAAAAGAAACGAAAAAACCAATATCTAATTTCCATATGAGTCTCCTCTCTCAGTGTGGATGATCTTTTATTTTTCTCGTACTTTCTCATTCGAGGAGATCGAAGTAGCACGATTAGAACGAGGATGGGATAGGAATCATGCGAGAATCTAGGATGCCATCGAGGGGTAATTCTAAAATTTTATACTCACATAACTAGGTTTTCTGACGTCATAACCGCATTGCTTATTCTTTATGATTTCCTGAAACAAATACGAAATTGGTGAAAATTTTTTTCAACTTTTTTTTGCGAAGCGATACAATCGATTCTTGCGTGTTCTGTATCGAATCGAACGCTCGCGCTCGCGTTAAAATATGCATAGATTTTGAAATGAACGTAAATAGAGTATTACGTTAGGTTTCCGCTTGCAACAGCTAAAAGGCACGCCGCAGGCTTCTCTCGAACCGATATCGCTCGATGAACAATTGAAGTAATTGTTTCGATCCCAATCCTTCGGACCCTCGATACCACAACACTGGAGCTGTGAAATTGAAATAGTACGAATTACATAGGATTCGATAAAAGAAACATTGTTCTTTTTGTAGAGCTCATTCGTTGGCGTGAAACAAATACACGAAAATCTACATACAAATGATTTACTCAATTATTTTTTGCTAAATTGTATAAACATGTACCTTTCAAGATTAGCTGTCGTAAAAGTTATTCTGTGGTAATAAACATGAAAGAGAATTCAGGTTATATTCAACATAAGCAGCTTAAATATTGGCGTAAAAAATACGACCGGTAGAAATTACGCGGGGAAGAATGTCAAAGTGGATGCCCTATTGAAGCTAAAGAGATTCACCGTGGTTTCGAAGGTCAAGGTAAAAATGAGGTAAATTTGTTCAATCTCGTTTCCACTCACTCAAAAAATATAACAATTTATGAGAATTTATTTCAATGAAAATATTTCGAAATAATATTCACTCGATGTTTCGTACAATGGGGATTATAATTGGTATCGCTGGAAATTACCGAACGGATAATAATAAACCGTAAGTGGCGGAAATTGATATTTATGGAAAGGTCTCGGTGCTTTAATACGAGTTGTCATAAACTGACCGTTTTGCGGTTTGGGGTTTGTGTTTATCCCGTACGTATATCTATCTTCAAGTATACACAGCTATATATACAGCAGCCCGGATTGAATAGGATTGGCGGAATTGTGGGCGCATACCGTGGCGGACCCTATTGAAATCTCGTGAACCACAATTGGTCGGCAGATCGACGATTAACGTGGCAGGGCAAGGAAACCAACCATGAAACACTAACGAGCGAAAATTCAGCCCGACGCTGATGAAAATTCAAAAAATTGATTCTTTTTCGCGATGTTTCCAAAGACAGCAACCAATTTGCGATGGGTCAATCATTTTCCGACGGGCGAATTCAGATACGAAAGTTTAAATAATTGAATATTTTTTATTCCATTCTCGGCGATGTTCGAAAAAATAACACGAGCCAATATATTTCGCATTTTCCGTGCCAGAGTGATATATCGTAACGAAAACGTCGAGTTTCGATAACGACATAACTCGACGACCAGATCCATCGTAAATTATCGTTGTCGTTTTTTTTCTCTCATCAAGATGACCCATATGAGCATCGGCCGTGTTTGCCGAAATATCGCGTGTCGCGTTATTTTTGGAATTAAAGGCGGGAATTGGAGTGACGAGCGCTGAAACATCGTGAGGAGCGTCAGCCGGCCGATGCGTTGACCTGTACCACTCGATCGATAACACGATAAAGCCACCCGACCGGAGGAGACTCTCTCGACCACTCCGCGTGAATAATCTTACCTTTGTGGTACCTATGTTCGATATTTTTTACAATTCTTCCAATTACGATGAAAATACCCACCCAGTCTTCTTGAATCCAATCGATGAGGTTCTGCTGATCAGGATCCTCGCGATAGTGAATAATGAACGCCTGGAAACCTCCTGTTGCTTGTGATTTTATCTATTCAACGACAAACATGATTTGTTAAAGCAAAAGCCAATATTATCCGAGGACGCGATATCAATAATAACATAAATACAACAAAATTCTTTTCAGATTACACTCAGAAGTATTTCGACAAATTAAGTAGAGTAAAAAAATTATAACGACAAAGTATTTTGAGTATTTTATCACGTCACGATAATTAGCGCTGCTATGTATATAAAAAATGCTCAAATCTTAATAAAATATTTATGAATTGCGGGGATATTTATCGAGATGTCTGACGCATGACGTCGAGCAAACACTTGTCATAATATGCATGACGCTCGTTCGGTTAAAAGCGATATTCGACAACGCGGCTTCACAATATTAGTAAACATTGGTAAAAAGTTTCAATTTCACTGGTAACGTGTATTGTAAATCGGTTATAAATACCTCAATGAAATTTATAGCGTTATTACAAATTGAGCTTGCATCATCGACGAATCGGTGCCGTTGATTTAATCAGCCCACGAATGCGATTATTCACACACTACCGGACGCGAATTGTGGACTGCGCGTTAATAACCTCTGTGAAGTTGGCACTACATCAGACGCAACAGAGAGTTCTAATAAGAGTGCTGGTTTCTTTTTTAGATTTTCTAGAGTTCTCCGTCATTTTTTCATCGAAAAAATAATTCACCTTAAAAGTTATAAACAAATAAAAAAATGGATTTTTCAAAAATGAGTTCTGAAGAGTTCTGGTTAGCGTTCTGGCTTTCTCTTGCTATTCCCTAGAGTTCTCTGCAAATTTCAGTTGAGGAATGTATTTTTAACAAAAGTTATTAATAAATCAAAAAAAAGAATTTTCAAAAAAAGAAGTTCCGAAGAGTTCTGGTCAGCGTGCTAGCTCTCTTTCGCGGTTCCCTAGAGTTCTCTGCAAATTTCCGTTGAGGAATGTATTTTTAACAAAAGTTATTAATTAATCAAAAAAATGAACTTTCAAAAAAAAAAGTTCCGAAGAGTTCTTGTTAGCGTTCTAGCTTTCGTTCTCTATTCCATAGAATTCTCTGCAAATTTCGGTTCTGAAATATAAAAATTGTAAACAACGATTGACATATTCGTTGTCATGATCCTTTTTCCAAATGAGCACCTATTTGTATTCTTGGTTCATGAAGTAAAAGTATAACAGAAAAGTAAAAATAATTTAACTCTTTCATAAAACAATATGAATAATAACACAAACCGAAAACGTAGTTTGTTGCATATAAAGCTGAAAACCTTTTTTTAATTGGTTAATAACTTCTTTTTTAAATACATTTCCCGACTGAAATTCAAAGGGATCTCTAGAGAATAGAGAAAGAGAGCTAGCACGCTGACCAGAACTCTTCGGAACTTCTTTTTTGAAAAATCCATTTTTTTATTTGTTTATAACTTTTAAGGTGAATTATTTTTTCGATGAAAAAATGACGGAGAACTCTAGAAAATCTAAAAAAGAAACCAGCACTCTTATTAGAACTCTCTGTTGCGTCTGATGTAGTGCCAACTTCACAGAGGTGCGTTAATATTCGCATTCAGGTTCAAATTTTAGATATCATCTTACCCAGTCTTTGAAGATGAAGCCCAGCACGCCAGCCGTCATCTCCATTAACAGCAGTAGCGCCAGGAATATAGCGTACTGGAAAATAAATATCAACGTGTATACATCTCTCGGTGTTCGTCGATTTCTCAATTTCACGTGTATAACGTGTATAAGGGAAAGCTCGGAATAACATTCGAGGCGAATAAACGAATTTCAGGAAAACTCACCGCAGCTAGGAGGCACGTATTTTCCCTGAGAGCACCGACACATCCCGTGAATCCAATGATAAATGTCACTGTACCTGGAGAGAAGAATTTGTTTTCTTTTTAATCAAGCCGAGATACAGAGCCAAGAAAAAGTAGAAGTGGGTAAAATTACTCGAAAAAGTTTATTGAGTTATATCGCATCGTGTCTCTCGATATTGCTACCCTCTTCTCACTCACTCACTCACTCACTCTCCCCCCCCCCTCTCTCTCTCTTTCTCTCTTTCTCTCTCCCTCTCTCTCTCCCTCTCCCCTCACTCGATGAACGTACATACGTATATAGTAATCAATTCTCATTTTTTTCTCGGGGAAAGAGGGAAAGCTTTTCCGCACCGTTATACGGCGCGAATTTTTCGCCAGAGAGAGATATCGACGATAAATTCCACGCCGGATAGACGCGAGTATAGAATTCCCGGAGACCCAGTACTCTCTCTTTCTCTCTCGCTCCCTACAGCAACGCGGTGAGATAGCCCAAGATAAAGTTTTATCGGAGCGGAGGCGCAGCGATCGATATTAAACCCAAATCGCGAGCCGTGCGGAAGGAAACGCGAAAATTATGCGATATTTACGTTCTCGAATCGGGTAATCAAACCAGACTCTCTTATTTAAATTTCAATATTTTTCTTGGGTGAATTCGAAGGAAGACATATGTTCGTGTATATGATTCGCAAGTTCTGTATTTGTAGCATATTCTACGCATTTCATTTTTAAAAACAAAATGGTAGCGGTACTCATACTCGTTTCGAGAATACTCGATATGAAAATTCCAGGGTGTATTCTAAATAAGATTTACAACATTTCAAGACAAAAGAAATGTCGAGTTCTCAGAGCCGGTTACACGTATGTCCTCCCATAACGGAAATTTTTAACTGCGCGTAATACGCGAAGAAAAATAGAAGCAGACTGCGAGAACACCGTTCTTCCATCAACACGCGTCACCGTGCGCGACGTCTTCGCATAGCCGCGGTTCCTCTCGCCTTCATAATTCCGCTGCGAATTCACCGAGACACTCGCTCTCGCAGGTGAGCGGAGAGGATAATTTATGCTTCGGACGAAGTTCGCCGGGGCGAACCCGCTCATATGTCAAAGTTCGCGTATACACCGGTATAAATCACGACTTGATTGCTACGCACAGTAATTTAATCACTGTCTGTGCGAGAACCACGATAATTATTTCAATGCCCGAAAATAAAACGAGCTCGCCCTGATATTTTCCAACTCGCGGGAAATCCCCACGATTGCCCGGAACTTTTCCCCCGTTTCCTACGCTAATCACGCGTGATTTATGCATATCGAGTTTTTCCCCGGGTAGGTAGAAATTCCCGAGATGCTCCCCGATATTCGCAGCTGGAATCGCGAAATCGCGTTTCAGTGATACATAAAACGTCGATTTCGTTCGCGATGCATCGGCTAGATCGAGTGGGTAATGCGAAATGGAACGAAAATGGCACGAAGGAGGTAAAACGGCGCGATGTGGCGAAGCCCCGCTTCGTGGACCGGCCGACTTCCCTCGTTGAGATAAGCCACGAGCTCGCACGCGACAATTTTACTCGAGAAAGCCTCGACTTTCGTGGTGCTCGACCTCGGCCGTTGTTTTTAACGTCCGGTTAAATAGATTTCCGATCGATCGCTCGCAACCTTCATCAATTTCTCTCTCTATGCCGGATAAATTTAAACCAACTATGTATCGAATCGTCAAAAAGGTATTTTGACACTTCATAATCGCTCAGTCAAAAAGAAATTTTTTTTCATACAAAAAATTTTATTTTCATCTTAAAATACCGCTTTTAGTGTAGAAATACCCGTTTAACTGATATGTAACCTTTTTTTCCACAGGAAAAAATTTTAAAAGAGCTTGAAAAAAAAATAAAGCTCGATCATAAAGTGAGTCTGTACGTCGTAGAATCAGATTCGAATGAATAAGATTAAAGTTGGAATCGAGTGATTAAAATTTTTATGGCCAAATGACAGCGATGTCAGATTATTAAAACTTGATCAATATTTCCCAGCGAATAAATTAAAGGGGTTCTTCGATGCTCGATATTGAAATTTATACGAATAATTCGAGCCACATACGGTTTCTAGTTCTAATTCGATTATTCTTAATTGAATGATACGTAGATTCTTGGTTAATAATTCCGTAGTTGCAGAACTGTAAATACACGAAGAGAATTACGAAAGCCATTGCATCTTTTTAACTCTTTCGCGTTTGCTTTCCACTCGTGCTCGCTTGTTATCCAAGTCGAGGTACGAGCGTTATGTGTGTACAGTTTTTCGTTTACAAACTCGATCGTTGGAAACTGCGCTCTCTATAGCAAAGTTCAACCAATCGTCACAGTAACGGAATAATCTCTTTCGGCTTGTTCAACGATTCGAACGAGTTCATCCCATTCGCTGGCGGCGGATCGCAATCCGCTATCGGGATTAATTTGGATATCTCAACGGATGATCGGATGACACAACTCTTACTAACGAAGGGAATTAATCTGAATTTAATTCGAAGGTTATTCGACGGAGGGACGTACAGCGCGGCAATAATAGCGAGACGAGAAGATGACATCGAGCGAACGCGAGAGGGAGAGCATTCCTTGCCTTATATTCGACTGAACGGAGCTCTAGCTGCGCGCTCAGCCGTTGCCTCGGAAAATCAAACGACGCGGACGCGACAAAGGAAGTAATTAAACTCGGGTTGCGTCGTATTGTGATTCAAATAAGCTTCCCTTTAATACCCATAGAACTGGCTCTCGAACGATATATCACTGCCCTCCTGGTGTTGCAGCCGAAATATCTCGGACGAACCTTGAAATATTGTGGAGAGACGTACGAAACGCGTTCCAATAATACAAGTCAGCGTAAATTACAATCTGGTCTAAAGCTTTTTTTTTTTTAATAAAAGATGGCGAGGCTAACTTCTCGTTAATAATTGTTCTAATATAAAATAGCAGGAATAATTTTTTTGAAGAATCGAAGGACCAATTTCGAAAATGTAAGATAAGACTTTTATTTCTCTCGTTTTTCGACCAGCACGCTCGCCAATTAAATTGATTAATCCAGCGCGTCGGCAATTAGCGACGGTCATTCGCTACGAGAGGTTACTCGGACCCGGTCGTTATTCGATCGGCGTGTGCATCGACATACAGGCGGCGCTTCGCGATACAAAAATAGCCTCGTCATTTCCGCGTCGTCGTTCTCGCCGAGCTAATGACTTGCCGGGATTTCATCCATTCGCGATTAATTATCGTCGAATTTCACGCGAGAGCCGAGAGACGCGTTGAATAGTTTTGGATCGGCGATTTATCCAACGAGAGAGAAAGAGATAGCAAAACAGACCGAATCTCGTTCTCGTCTCTTTATTGTCTTTATGCGTTTGCCCTGAGAGAGCCCTTATAGGAGGAGCTCTCATTAACGCCTAATGTCCGCGATTCCTCCGCTTCTTGCCCCTCTCGACGCTCCCAACCGCCCAACGTCGTTAAGCGAAACGCGAGCTTCGCGCTCATTGTCAGGACCCTATACGCGCCAAATCGAGCGAACGAGATTAAACGCCGAGAAAACAAGCGTTATCTAAATACGAACGGAAAAATAATACTGAATTCAGAAGTCTGATTTCGATCGTGTCGTTTATTCGCGATCGAATCGAATCGAACGAGTTCGAATATGTAGATATTTTCGTTTACTCTTTGATTCGAAGTACTCGAATCAGGAATCTATACTGGCTCGAAAATGGGTCAAAGAATATTAAATCAGTATTAATTTGATTTAGCGAACCAGAGACAAAAGACAGTTTGAAATATCGAAAATTTAATTACAATTGCGGTGTTCATCGATCTACGGATTCTATTACTTTTTTTGTTTCAGGGTGGTTAATTTATCTTCGGTGGTTCGTATTGGGTCGTGAGTCTGCATGGAGCGAGATAACGTCGGACGACAGTCTCGCGGCTCGAATAAGAACGGAGGAGAAACGAGCTTAGGAAGCGCGGGAGCACTTACCGACTAGAATAAGGATAAATGCCGGATCGAGTGCGACGTTGGTGAGTCGGGACAGATTGTTGAATGTGTCCTTCTCGGCCCATGCCCAGATGCCAACTGCTGTTATTCCAAAGCCAATCCACTGAAAATAAAAACAGAACTCGATTAGATCGTCTCGGTCTGGATTAGGGATATTCGATACCGTTTGAAGTCATAACTCGGTACATCGAGTAGTACCGACGTTAATGAATGCATCGAAAAACATCGATGCCAATAAATGGATGTATCGAAAAACAAAGATGCGTATATCTGATGAAATTGTTAAGCTTGTTACGTCGAATAAAATATATTTTTTAAACAGACGGCCCTAATCAGGTTGGTAATTTCCCGACTCAACATCGAACTCTCATTCTCGTTGACGCGCGTCGGAAGCGCCGTCCCCGAGGTTGGCGTCGATGCTCACAAGGAACGACAAGAGTTGAAATTCCCAATGACGCGACGCGGGAGCTGATTCTCAGTCGCGATTACCCTCGCGGATAATGAAGGCCGTCCGGGAGGTAAAACACACCGCGATAAGCCGGGAAGAAAAAGAGAGCGCCGGCTAGAGAACATTCGACGCGGTGCATAGTTTCTCCGAGGGCAGATAGCGTATCGCGAAATGCAAAACGAGTTTTTCGAGGGTCGAGCGGAGAGCCGATAACTCCACGGTTGACGTAGGCCGCCCCGCAAAACGATACCCTTTTCGCGTTACGTCCAGGAGTGTACGTACGGCACGACCATCCCGATACGTCCATAAACAAAGATGAAGTCGAAGAAGCACCCCGGCCAAGGAACCAGAGGGAAAAGTTGATACAAACTCGAGTTATACCCCGGCTACTCTCCCGGAGCGATTCTTTTTCTTCGGCTCGAGGTTTGGCTCGGTCATCCAGAAACGGTAACAGAGTGGAAAAATTTTCAAAAGCGTAGTACCTATATCCTTCGTGAAATGTACGGAAATGCGATTTCGCTTAACCCAGCGGCGGGCGAGGATGAAAAATTTTTCCCTCCCTTTGACTGTTCCTCTTCCTGTCGATTCGCATTTTCCTCACGAGTCGTGCTGTTTTTAGTCGGGCCGACCCAGATCCGAGGCTCTCGATAGTAAAGCTCGAAACGCGCGAGGCCGCTCGAGTGGAATTCGCGTCGCGTGCTCCTCGTGAAAGACCGGATTCTCCTCGATCCCTCTCTTATAATATCGTAATAACTCTGAGACATCGAGAAACTTGGATAGCTAGCGAGAGTATCGTTTCGAAATGTCTCGATGCTCTCTCGCTTGCATAATGCGTATCTGGAATCGTACACTGTTACGCAAATTCGCGCGATACAGAGGTCATTCGATCTAACTTCGGCTCGATTCACGATCCGAAACCGAATAGCTATCGACAGGCTCAACCTACCACTACGTGCGAGATACTTGTTCCATGAGATTAGGAACTCGTTTAGACCCCAATAGGGCCTAATTATCTCGCCCGTTCGAGTATTCACTTTTGAATACAAGTTTGTAATAGCGAAGCAACAGTTCGAGATTCGACGTAGTAATATACGCAATTACCGACCCCAACGTTAGCAGTTTATTTTAAGGTGAAGCACGAAATTGGTAAAACAAGAACTAATAGCTTTGTGATATAATATTACCAACTTTTCGAGCATTTTAAGTACCTTATCGTGTAGAAATAATTTTTCGCGCGACATTAAAGTTCAATTAAACTCAGGGTTGTCGTTTATTGCATTTTTGAGTTATTCAATTCTCTCTTTTTGTTCGATTTGTACGTCAAGAGGTTAACAGAGTTTAGAATAATCGAATGTGTATTTTGTTTGAGCTCGCTAAATATAGCCACCGAAACACTCATATTTGATGAATTCGAATGAGCTCACCCGCGGCTTCCGGCAAAAACACGGAGTGCGTACTTTATTGGCAATAAAATATCGCGTGCACTTACCGGCACTGTTGCGCAGGGCTCTCCTGCCGGCCGCTTAATCAATATGCCCGAGCGCGCGCGTCTAGACATGTTTACTCAGCCCAACGGGGTGTTATGATGCACTAAAAGTTTCGCGCGTTCGTCTTCATTGGGCTGGGAGAAACGGCCTAAGTCCGACCAGCTCGTAATACGTATATAAATACGTAGCGCGGGTATATAGAGTGGCGCGTAAAACCCGACTTTATTCGTGCTCGCGCGCGCCTTCATTCGTATAAATGTTCACGAGGAGAGCGCGCGCACGAGCCCGCGCGAGAGCGCGCCGTACCCCCGACGCGAAAAATCTCCCCAGAGGCGATTTTTTTCATCTCCCTTCCACCTCCCCCGTGAGTTGCTCTTTTTACAGCGAATATCGCTCGTATTTCGCGGCGGTTATTTAATCTCGCCGGTCGTTTAACACGAGCTCGATAAGTTCGAACGCGCCTCCGCCGCACGGCCGGCAATAAAAGTAGAGAAAGGAAGAAAGAACTTTATCGCGATATTACGAGCCGGCGTAATAAGCGATTTTCCATGTTGAAAACTAGATGTGATACGATATTTTCCCGTGGATGAAAGAAAAAAACCCGTGGCCGTAATAACTACGGCGTGTACGAGCGCGTAAATTTTGTCCGAGTTCGATGTCAAAGGAGCCGTGCTCCCGTCGAAAGCTTCGACTTGATATAGCCGGTTGCATTATTAACGAGCGGGTTTCGAAACAGGGGCTCCTGACCGTCTCGCCATAAATATGAAATCTGCAATTTCCTGTCGAACAATCGTGTATATATGTATGTAGTGTAGCGAGAAGACTCGAGAGAGTCCGCGCATGCTGGTGAAAATTTCACGAGACAAGTCCTCGAGATAATCCGAGCACGTTCAACGGTAAGCGCCGGCGTTAATTACATTAATTAACGCCAAGTACGGTAAAATCGATGGTCTAACTCCGTTATGTCTCGCGATAATGAGGATAGTCTCGCGATCCCGCCTGCATAGGTGCGCGACTCTACGAGTATATACGATCAGCTGAGTTGATGAATTTTTTCTTTTTTGCGTCAGTTTTGTTTTTGTTATTTCCTATCGCGGTCGTTAATTTTTGTCGTTGCTTGTTGCTTTTACTAATTTTATCGCTATCGACCCAAGCATTCGACTTGGGCTTCCTCGAGGAATCTAGTCATTCGGTTCACTCCCAACTCGTCAAATTCTACGACACATCTTGATTCGCTAATTTCAGTCGCAAATTGATGTCGATAATTTAGCGTTACGAATAATCGAGATATTTTACCCGAGAGTTATGAATGTATTCGCGATACGTATCGCACGAATAATGCCTTCGTTACGATGACGTATGAATTTAGAGTCGAGTCAAATCACGCTAAATGTATGCGGAACAAACGTTAATTAGCATTCGTTATAAATTACGGGTTCGAATCGACGTTTTCAATAATGGAGAACGGCCGGCAGTATCATCGGAGATCGCTAATAATTAAAACTATGCCGTGACAATTCGCTTGCTCATCATCGCGAGAACGATCGCGTAGGTGAGCATGAGCGATAGCGCGATTCACACACAAAAAATGAATATGTATTCGACTCCGAATCGGTTTGATCTCATCCATATATAATTCTCATCTCGAATTTAATAAACATCGCATATTTTAGAACTATTAAACTCGATATTTTCGTACTATTGATCTCTATATTAATATATATATATATATATATATATATATATATATATATATATTCGATATTTTTCTGAAAATATGTACGCGAATTTTTATTTTCAAAAACTAAATACACGTGAAGCGTGGGAAATTTCGGTCGAGTGTTGCGGATATTTTACATTGCTGAATATTTTACACCGATATAGCGACGATTACATATTATTCATACATCGTGAGTCGTGAATCGAAGGAGCGAGCGAGCGGAAGAATCGACGTAAGTAATTGAAACCAGTTGCACCTGTGGGTCGTGCATTTTTTACGATCGACGCGGGAAAGGCGCGCGCGCGTGTTGCACCGCTACGAAGGCGGGGTTCAAAGTGCGGACCGATGTTGGGAAGGAAAATTTACGGTTAATTTGACACCGCCACCTGCTACAACGTCGTTATGTAATTTTTATCCGACTTTTAGTATCGAATTTTACGTCGCGGCTCGCGAGAAGGTAAAATCGTCAGAAATCACCCATACAAACGAGCTCGTACACAATCTCCGTGGAAAATTTTCTATCTCTTAATGGAACCCGGCAATACAAAAAGAAACCAAAGAGGACGAATTAATCCACTGGACTATCGACTCGAATCGTATTCGTTTTCCAGTCGAATTTTTTCGTCGAAAATTAAATAACAAAAAAAAAAGAATCGTGCGGAATCAAAAGCAAGGGATTTTGCTGCTGGACGGGGCTGGTTTACGAGAATTCGAACGCGAGAGACTCGTGCGGTATCGAAATGAAAAATAAAACAAAAGGAGAAAGCGAAAAAATTGGCAGCTGGGGGAGGGCCGTCAAACGATAAAATTTACGACTGATTTGACGCGCAGGGGGAAGCTGGGAGGGTAGCTCCTCTCGTTGAACGCGTCACGCGACGGAAACGAATCGCCGTGCCGAATCGCGTCCGCGATTCGCTGTAATTGGTTTCGAATTAATTCCTACGTCACACGTTGCGGTGTATCGGTTGGCTTTGATAACCCGCCAAGCGCTCTCGCAATTATTCCGCTCGTCAGCGTTTTAACCCCGAAACAACTTTTTTTCTCCTTCGCTTTCGGGTTTCGATCGACGTCACAGCGGTTTGGAAAAGTTGCAATCGGCTGCGCTATTCTCGGTGCATAAACACAAATGGATGAGAAAGGAAATGGAAGAGAATTGATCATTTCGTAATGCCGCACTTGGTGCGAACGCTCGACGGGAATCGCGAGGCGTCGCAGCTGCATTAGATCCGCTGCAAATTTGATGAGGCCCTCGTCAGCTAGACGGGTTCTCGTCTACGGGGGTATTCGTCGACGCCGCGTCTCGAAATTGGCGAAAAAACAATAACAGGATCAAACTCTCACGCTCTTAATCTACATGGAAAATAGTTTTTTTTTTGGACTAGGATAAGTCAACTAAATTAGCCCCTCCGAAAATTGAAATAAAAAATCAAATTTACTCAACTAATTTGTATTAAGAGACTCGATAGAGAATAGGGGTACATTTGCCTGATTTATCGTAGGGAAGATTTATTTGTTTAAAATGGTTTTGGCAAATAAAACTATATCGAGTCGAACTATTCTAATAGGACTTGAATGAAACAAAATTCGTAACAAAAAAATTGTTCTTTCCGTGGATAACTCGACGTAGCAATTGCAAAAATATATAAAAGACAATGGTCGGAGTAATAACACTAAAAGTTCATCTGGCGTCAGGGATTAAATGAAATTACACCGTACGTTGTGCGGATTTTTCGTTGCTCATCGCGTGGAGCGTAGAACGGAAACTCTTCTCTCTCTCTCTTTTTCTCCTGAGGCCGTTAAAGGCCCCGCAATATCGAAGACGGCAATTCCCGTCGATATCGCGAAAACGGCCGTGATAACGTCTCACCTACTCTCCGTTCTCATCTTCTTCCTTCTATCCACACATCGGAAGTTGTCGGCTCAAAGAGAAAGGAACCGGACAGCTAGTGATTTTGCGCGCCACTTGAACCGCAACGGTTTTCACGGAGCAGCCGAAAGTGCCAAAAGAAGAAGAGAGAAAGAGGGAGAGTGTGGGCAAGAGGAATGGAGGAGAGGAAGCACCAAACGACTCGAGACAACAAGTCGAAAACTTTCAAGCTCAATTAAACTCAAACAAACTTGTAGACGCCTCACGGCAATGGGAGCGAATACGAGCGCAGTACGTGAAAGCGAAAAAGAAAAGAAACGAGAGGAAAAAGGAGCGAGAGAGCTTCGCGAGTTCGGACGGTGCCAATTTTTCGATGGAACGGCCGGAGGTGAAATGAGAACAAAAAGGAAGTGCACCGTGACACGCGTTTTCGTCACCGATTCGCTTGTTATTCGACGATCTCTCTGTCTTTGCTCTTTTTCCCTTTTTACCTCTCTCCGCTCTTTCCCGGCACCGAAACGTATAAAAGATAAAATTTTTCTAGATCCCCGACGCTGAACCTGTCGGAGAGCGAAAAAATAGCTTCGTTAAAATTGCTCTATTGGCATAGAGTATAAATATAAACTCATTTAATTTGTTTAAAACAATCTCCAAAAGTTTTTTAGACTCCAGGTTTGACTTTTACACAATAAAATTGTTTGAGTAAATTCATTCCAATTTTTTAAATTGAAAAATTTATGTCTTTTAAAAAGTAAATATATAACTCGAAATAAAACTTGTCCATCTACCGATTAATTTGTTCATTTACCATATTTATCCTACAATACGACACAATTTGCCATGCAATTGTTTCGTTATCTCGACGATAAAAGACCATTTTACCTAGAAATTCGCAATAAAGACCTCATAGATCATTCGATGTGTTTGCTTATTCTTTTTGTCGCTCTTTTCCGCCTATCCAGGGGGCGATTCGAGAAACTCGGAGAACGAGGGCTCCGTTATCTTTGCCTCTGGTTAGCCTCCCGTAGATCGAGGGCAAGTCTCTTCATCTCATTTCGAGCTCTCTTTTTATCCGGACAAAGCCTAACAAATCGCTCGTGCGCGACGATCTTGCGCTCCCCTGACGTGCAATTTATCCGCGGTGAGCGGTGGTCTGCACCTCCTCTCCTCACGGCGTATAATCGACAGTCTACCGAACGTCGGGAGAATAACTAATTGAGAACGTCGTCGGACGAGAACACGAGTTTCGTCGCACTCGAGGTCGCATCGAGGGTGGCTCAAGGCAAAAACCACCCCGACGTTGAAAAAAAGGAAGAAGGAGAGAGGGGAAAATTCTTGAAAGAAATCCGATGAGAAGCGTTCTGGTGAAAGCGAACGAGGTCGCGCAGAGAGGAGGATGGCGTATGCAGAGAAATAAAGTCGATAAAGTCGAAAAGCACCGGAGGCTAATAAAATCTGTAATTGAGGTCTAAAATATTGACGCGTAAGAACGAAATATTCGCTCGAGTATCGACTCGTAAATTTTTCTTCGGCGTACAGTTCCACCATATCGATTCGCGGATTTGCGATGTAAATTACAAAAACAACGACTTGTATAAAGCGCGAGGAGTTCATCGTTTCAAGCAGTATGAATAAAGTTTTCTCGATAAGAGCATGATCAGAGACCGAAAATTCATATCGCGAATATGAATTCCGCTCTCGGGGGTTGAAGTCAAAGCGTTCTTTGTTCGGCTTGTGTGCCCACATATACCTACGCTATATAAACATATAGCGGCGCTCGAAAGTATTTTGACAAATAGGATTTTTAAATTAACTCAAATATAAATGAAGAGATGAATCATATTTTTACTCTCCTTAATGTGTTTTTAAAGATATCAATCATGATTTTCTCTTAACTGAATAGAATAAAGAAAAACAATAATATTAAGAGATGATTTGTTAAACCTACTTCATATTTGAAAATATAGAAATAAACATTTGACTCGATAAAATGAATTATTTTTTAAAATGATTAAACGTTAAAACAAAATTGGTATGTGAAATTTAAACAATTACTTAGTATAATAAATTAAATATTTATTTAATGCAGGTAAATATGAGGTACGTTTAACAAATTTTTATTATCAGTGCACGATATAATTACATCCGCGAAGAGAAATTAACGAACGTTTATAAAAATTCAACGAAGGAGCCAACCGCCTTCACGTGTTTGCATTAACGCAGATAACTCGTTAAACAAAACGAGATTGTTTGGCGCTTACACGCCGATCCGTGAGAGAGTTTCGCCGTAAACGCGCATCCGTACCCGCACATTCATATTCCATGAATTCCGTAGTGTTGCCAGTACCTACTGTGTAATTATACGGCCCCGCTCGGTGTGTTCATCGTGCGTCTAACGTGAAATTCAAGCCATCCGTCGGGTGTGCGCGTATAGCGAGCTACCGTGTTACTTTTTCAATTATTAAAGAGAGCTATTGCTATACATGTAAACAGCTAAAAATTAACCGATTTTCAACGATAGCAACAACAAATTTCAGAACATATTCTAGATATGTTTCTCAACATATTAGAACAAAAATTTTTTGAATTTTTAAAGCCAGTTAAATATATCGCACTCCTCAATTCGCTAGCCGTGTATCTCGCACCTTTTAAGCGATCGAGACGAAAAACTCGATGTGCACGCATACCGTCTCGAGCACGCGCTTTTTATAACGCACGAAATCGTTGAAAGTAAAATTGGATTACTCGAGCGAGAAGTTCGAGTCGGGAACTCCACCGGAAGTAATACTTACCGCAGCGTGAACGTCGGTCTCTCGACTTTATTTATTCGATTTTTTCCCTCTTTATTTCCCAAACCGTGAAAACGCTGTCGACAATATGTTATTTTTTTAACCGATCGAGCAAAAATTTCAACGTCAGTGCATCAAAGCACGCTCGCTCTCGTATTTCGGTACATAAATTTCCATGTAAATTCGATGCATTTCTGTACTCCTCGCGAATGCTAATCAGAGGACGCTCTCGTGTGCACCCGCTCTGAATATGTATACATATATATAATTTTTGAATCACCACTCGACGATAACTGTCTCGTGTTTTAAAATCCTCAACTTGAATTCTTGAGTATGAAATTGAAATACTGGAAGATAGAAGTTCCTCGTCGTTCAATCATCGAATGTTCGAACATTTCTATTTAATTAACAAATTTCATAAAAATAAAGTATTATTGAATTCTTGAATAATTTATAATATAGAAAGTTTACTTATGGGTTTCTGAAGAAGATTTATGTACACGTAACACCGAACAGATACACCCGATCGTTGTTATCGCAAAATCATTCCAACGAGCACGGAACGTCCGTTACATCGATTATTCGAACGGTAATGTACGTGGCTGGGTCGCGCTCGGTCTCGAAATTGCGGTAAACTCGACGTGACGCGCGACACGTGTCGCGAAACTGATCCCGTCGCAAAGTAGGAGTTCAATAACGAGGATAGTCTCGATCGAGTTGGGAATCAGAAAACGAGATGTAATGAAAGTGGAAACGAGGAGCGGAGTGAGCATAGAGAGAGGGCGGTTAACGAAAAGCAACAAAAGTTATTCCTCGGATGGAATATAAAGCCGCGGGTAAGCCGAGCTCGCGAAAAGCTCGGGAGAGCGTAAAGAGAGAGAGAGAGAGAGAGAAAGTAAGCTGAAATTCTACGAAGACGCAATACCTAGTATATATATATATATATATATATATATATATATACCAGTCGGTGTAAAATTCCCGAGAATTCAATTTTACTTAAGTCGGAGAGCATACGAGCTGACGACCAGGCAAAACCCTCCACCGTGGATAAGCACGCCATGTGGAATATCCGTCCCCCCTTCTTTATACAGTTTCTCTCTTTTTCTCGCGAGCGCGTGCGCGTCTACATTTCACTCGACTTTTCCTTTTTCTTTTTCCGTTTCATTCACTCCGCCTGGCGTCTCCTTCTCGCGGCCGCACGGGCTCTCTTACGTTCGTAATGACAATATTAAGAGAGTTAAGAGATCGTAATTTCGTAAATGAAATGCGCGAGGATTAAGCGCCAAGAGAGTGTCGACTCTGCCCTGGAAGAAAATTTCGAGGTTAATGTTTGCTCAACTCCCGGTTGCTCCTTCCCCCTCTTCAAGACTCGGAGAGTACGTTAAACGCAGCTATGTACCTACACCCCAACTCGAGCACAAAAGATGTTTATTTCGCGAAATTTGGTAATTAAAATAACGCTCGTACACTGAAAAACATTTTGCGTATACTCGATATATCTAAATGCTATATACTTTTATTTTTTTGAATTTTTGGTGCATCTCCATAATGCAAATTTCAGACTTACGCACAATTTAACGCAATTTATGTTCTCGATAAATTAAAGAATAGCTAAGTTGAGTCTCGTAATGCGCGAGTAATAAATAATCGATAATTTGACGAGAAACGGCTTGAGGGCTTCTCGGTATGAAATCGCAGTCGAGTCACAAGTTTGATATAATCCCGTACAGAGATGGCGGACGAGGTGGGGGGAGAGAGAGGAGGAGGGAGGGGGATGGGAGGGGGGCTCTAGGAGAGTTTCGTACCGATCATAAATCAGCTTTCCGTTGTCAGAGCGGGGCGAACGACCACCTAGGCAAATACATCGCCTGAGCGTTTCGACGACATCTCTCGCTTGCGCAGCCCCGAAGAGGATAGAAAGAGGAAGGTTTGGTCGTCGAGAGGAGCATCGATTTTCTCGCGAGCTCGAAATGCTCCGGAGGAAGGAAGGGACCGCGACAAATCACCGGTAAACAAACATCGCGCCCCCTCGCTCACGGCGCGTAAACTCGCGCGTGTGTTCCGCGTTTTGAACTTTCAACCTCTCCAACTTTTTTACGAATAACACTCGCAAAGTAAACTCGGAGCGCAAAATCCCAAGATGGAGAGAAACGCGCTTCTTCTCGAGAGAAAAAAATCTCTCTCTATGTTGGAAGTTTCCCCTTAACGAACCCACGGCTTTCTGTGAGAAACGAGGCGAGTAGTCGCAGATGAGGAATTCGCCGAGATATTTTTCGTTGGATGTGTATTCGTGGAATTAATGACTCGTGAAGAAGAATGGGTATGCGAGGTACGTTTAGTTCTTCGCATCGACGTGTATCGATCGTTTCAACGACTTGCTCTCTCTCTCTCTCTCTCTCTCTCTCTCTCTCGCGACTTCCTCGTCACCGCCGCATCGACTATGCAAATCCGCAACAGGCTGCGCGCAAAGTTGCCACAGTAGAGCGCAACCGGGAAGTTCTTACGCGACGCGCAGCTAAGCTCCTATGAGTTCCCCATCTATACGCGCCCTCGCAAAACGACCAACTTTATTACTCCCCGTAGCTCCCTCGCCATATGCAAACACGAGTATAAATGTGGCCTCTCGATACCAGTCTATGGTGGCTTATTAAAAATGTCATATCGAGGAAATGGAGAGTGGTTGATTTTTTTTTTTATAGGAAAATAGAAGAGCGAAGGTCAAAGTAAAAGTAAAATGAAACCTCTTTCTTTCGTGAGAGTAATGAAAGATACAGTGTGACAAATAATTTTTTGCCCTAAGAATAAGAATTCGACTATTGCAATTCGTTGGTACAATATATCGAATTTCAGAGTCTTTCAATAATAGCCAATACCGATCGGATGCAAAATGCGCGAGTACTGTAGGTAATAGTTGGATATTTGACATTTGGAGGAGAATGAACTCGAGTAGAATCCAAAGCTGGGGTTGACTAAAAGGGAGAGAGAGAAAGAGGAGAAAATGAAAAACACCGAGTTTTTATTCAAGTTTAAACGGATCGGTCTCATTAATGAGGATAAAGGATTTAACGAAGAGACGCTGTAAAATGAGTAATAAAAGCACTCCAGAGACGATTCGTTTTATTCTTTCGGCGTTAGCTCGGTATACATACATACGTATATGTATATATATATATATATATATATATATATATGTGTGTGTATGTACCTTTTATACAAAGCGAGTTATCGAAGGTCCGAGAGTGCGCACATCTCACCCTCACTGGACTTTTCCCAGTCGGGATTTCTATAAAACTTAACTGCGTGGACCGCGGGAGGCACTTGACCGTACATACATTGGAATCGAACGGGAGGCTTATACAGAGCGAGTTGAGCTCCGCGCGAATGGAAATGCCATTGTACAGAAACGTCACTGTAAGAGCCTTTTTATCGTCGGCTCAAAGAGACGCGTTCGCGCGAATCAATACTCGATTTTCCCTGAATTACGTTTCGATAAACTCGATCGCGGTGAAAAATAATACGAAGATACGAACGAATTTACATCCAATCTCGAAGGAAAAAATAAAGAGAACGGGCATCCCTACGCTGGGGAAATTCGATGGCGGAATCTTACCTTATTTTATTTTTTTTTTTTTAGTAATAACAAAGAATAATAATGCATAGAACAATTATTTTTTGTTTCGAGAACTATTACATTATAGTAAATCAAAAAAATTAATTCTCTTGAGCATAGTAGAACAAGCTTAATCGACATACGCGGGGAGCGTGTATAAAACCTAAGAACACGACGGTAAATATTTCAGTCGACGACGCTGGGTCGCGAAACTCGGGGTCAAAGTTCACTATATGTAAAAAAGAAAATGGTAAAGAGAGAGAGAGAGAAAGAGAGAGAGAGAGAGAGAGAGAGAGAGAAGGAGGAAAATGGATAATGGAAAAGTCGGACGGTAACAAGTGTCCACCAAAACGGGGAAGCGAAGGAGATTAAAACGGTCTCGATCGGCGGATTTCTGGATGGCCGGCCAATTTTCGAGTCTCCTGACCCGGGCAACGCTCCGGTTCACCGTCAGCACGCTTTTACCCAGGTCTTTTGTCAGCACCGTGCCAAGGTAAATGACGTACTCTGAATATAAGCGGAGGGTTTCTCGGTGGAAGTAGGGAAGAGAGGGGGGGGGGGGTGAAATATATAGGTCGATGTCGAGTGAACGAAAAACACACGAAGAACGCGGCCGGCGTGGGTGATAACGGCTCGTCGAGGGCAAAACGATAAATACCAGAGTGGTGTACCGTCGTATACTTTTTCCCTCCCCCAACGAAAACTCGTCGCGAAAAAGTCGAGAGAGACGGCTGTCGGCGTTCGTTAATACGACGGGACCGGTTCGCGCTATACATTCGCAATTTCGCGAATGGCCTCGATAAATTTTGCATCGCCCGGCTCGTTGTCGTCCTCGTACTCCTCGAGAAGAGAAGACCCGGCTGAGGTATAAGAAAGGAAAAAAAAGAGGAAAAATCGGCTTCCCGGCTGGCAGAACCGAAGGCGGGAACAAAGAAAGAGGGAGCCAGCGCGGTATATAACGAGAAATACAGGGTAGATAAAGCGTTTCGGCCGCGAAACGATCGAGATTCGGGACACTGAGTGAGTGCTCGGTCGGGAATTCGCGTTGTGTCCAAGAACAATAAGCTCCGTGGAATTACGTGAAATGCCGCTCGACTCGTTCTCGACTCCCGGGGTCGGGTACTGGCGGTTGGGAAAAGTGGAGGAGAAAAGAGTAGGATAAAAATAAAGGGTGAAGGAAGTAGGTGGAAAAAAAAGGAAATGAGAAGTGGACGAGGTAAGAGAGAAAGAAAAAAAGAGAGACAGAGAGAGAAAAGAAGGAAATAGCCGTAAAGAAAGAAGGGTGGATGACTCCTCGAGCCAAGTGGCGCACTGTACACCCTCCCTCCCCCGTGCAGGACTGTGAAAAGAGACGGAAGTTGTGGCGCGGAAAACGCAATTAAGGACGCGTTTTCTTGGGAGCGAGAGGAAAAAAAGCAATCCCCGCCGCTACGTATAAGAGGACGATAAAGAGAGGTCGAGTATGGAGGTGTGGGAGCGTGGAATGGGAACAAGAGCGATATGATATATAACTTCGGAATGAAAGGGATCAAAGAGCGGTCGAAGCTGATTACTACGAGAAAGAGAGAGAGAGAGAGAGGGAGAAGAGAGTAGTTCGCGTAAAATGGAATCATCGAGAGTGGTAAAAAAATGGAAGGGAAGTGGACAACCGTGAGAAACGAGTCGCGAAGAAGATCGTCTGTAGACGCGGAAGATGTGGCAAGGAAAACGCAATTAAGAAGGTACTTCTGTCTTAAGGAGCTCGTAAGACCGAGAGAGTGAGGGCGAGCGAGAGATGGAGGTAGGGAGGGAGAGAGAGAGGAAAAAATTGAGCAAGAGTGGGCCGAAGGAATAAAAAAGGAAAGAGAGGAGAGAGAAAAAAGGACGAAGCCTCTTCACGTGGGCTGGGTCGATTCTCCAGGGAAGGTCGAAGGCGTCTTCGAAGAAGAAAAAAAAACCAACCGAGTCTGAACTTTCGTAACGAGAAGCTCGTAAGCGAAGGAGCTTTTCGGCGACGTCCGTTGGGAAGCTCCCTTCGATCGCGAAGCCTATTTTGCGATTTTCTCGAGTCTACGCGCTCTATCGCGGCATAGAATGACAAATGGAGAATATGTCTTCCACTCCACTCTATCTCGCTATGTATGTATTTACAGCCCCCGTCGATGCTGTTGTACATACACGGAACCCACTCGACGGTATTCCGCTTTCGGTAGACCCGAATGCCGTGTTAGCTCGAGGAAATCGATTATCAAAACTCTCTCTCTCGAGATACACAGACACACGTAGCTCGCTCTCAGGATCATTCCATCCGCGTCTGCCGTGAACCCACCTCAGGTATTATTAATTTCCAGTTCGGGCTCCTATATAGACACAAAGGGAATCGCTAATTTCTCCACTCGACGAGATTTCTTTCAATTTTTTCGATTATCGCGCTCGATTTCAATATTTTTTTTTCATCCCAAGGTATATACAAAAACTGAATGGAATTTAATCCAGCTGCCGATACGCTATCTCGCGATAGAGAATTGTAAAAACTTTCTGGGGTAGTTTTAGAAAACACATGTTGAAAGTTTCATTTGGATACAATATTGTAATTTCACGATGTAGCTTTTGAATGATCAAGAACGTATTTCTCAAATTTGTTTATCGAATGTACAAGAAATTTAAAGACATCTTTTACATCAAGACGTAGTGGGATTTTCCACGATTTTCTCGCTCGTTTTGTGTTATTGCGGGGCGAACTGAACACGGCTCCCGAAACGGGGGTGTGCCGCTTCGTAATTGCGACATCGTTTTCTGGAGGCGCTATAAGACCAGCTAAGATGCTCCCATGCGCGACTGGAAGGGAACGTAAACAGTTTATGGGAACGCTTTGCCACGGCGAAGAGGTGGAAGGTTTATCGGCGAATCGACGCATCGGTGGGTTTCAGTCTCGGTTAACGTCCTTCGAAAGAAAACCGGTGAATTTCGAAGTTCGTTCCGAGTCGACAGAACCGTTCCTATTGACCTTTTCTGCAATGTACACACTGATAAAATGTTTGTCCAATCGAATTTTGCATTCCTACATTGTCAAAACGATACCTTGAAAGTTCGATAAAATAATCGTTCGATTGAACGAAATGTGTAGAATTGCGTAACAACGACGCGAATACATTTTCATAAATCCAAGGCAGAATGGATTGTGAATATTTATCAATTCATTATACATCGAGGATAAAAGATTGTTGTTTTAAATAAATATTCATTCTACCAGCTACAGATAGTTTATCAATTCGCTTGATAGTACCGGTTAATAGATTTTCGGTTCTAAAATTCCATCTTATTTATTTTAATATACATTTGATAAAACCGAACATAAATTCAACCAAACAGAACATACAAGGGAACTTGTAAATCTTTCGGGAAGATCCTGTCTACCCCTTGCGTCGTGGGAAAATTGAAAAGCTCGAAAGGAGGTATAGAGCGAGCGAGATAAAGGACGAACTTTTCGAATCTCACACGCGAACTGAGATGGTATTCGTTCTTTTTTTTTCACTTCCTCGCTCCCTTTTTTGTCATATTTATCACGTTCTCGCCTTCGTCCATAGGATTTTCCGCAATTCCCAGTACGGAAATATAATATTTCTCCCCCGGACGCGATATTACAACGTTGGAGGAATCGATACACATAGCCGTCTCGCCGTGTTATTGGGAACCGCCAAAAATAATACGCGCGGACAGCCACCGCTCTCGCTCCGCCGCATCGCTTTCGGAAAAGGAAAATAAACGAGCCCGTTATCCGGCTTGCGGCATTATCAAAGATTAAATTATAAAACCTAATATCTCGCTCCTCCCAAACAATGCGCGATCGTGAATTCACCGAGACGGTTCTCGGACGTAAAATGATAACTAGTTGTACAATATCGAACTGCGAGGAAGCTCGAGAATCGGAGGCGACGAATGAGAGAAGAGACGTAAAATGGGGAGAATTAAGTCAGTAGTAAAACGAGGTTAAGGCCCGGCACAGCCGACGCGACCCTCCCTCTTCTCGCTCTCCTCTCTCTCTCTCTCTCTCTCTCTCTCCTCACTCTCTAAAAGGTCTTAGGACGATTTCCAAGTAGAGAAGCGCGATAACATCATCCACAGATCTCAGTAGTTTCGCACAGACGACGTACAGGGTGCTCGAGAATGTTCGTTCAACCTTTCAGAGATAGCTTGTGAAATTTCAAAAAGAAATGTCTCTTGTGACTTCTTCGTACGATGCAAGAATTCTGATTTATCCCGATTTTTCGTTAGCCGAGAGAGACTTCCATTTCTGTAAGCGAGACTCTATTGACTACAACTTATATTCGATAAATGCATTCTTACATATTAATTTTACTTTACATTTCGATTTCACGAACTGCTTTATGGAAAGCTATACGATAATTCTAGAACACCCTGTATACAGCATATACATATATATCTAAGGCATGTAGGGATATTAAACTACTTTGGCACGACCTTGCGAACGATTTGCGAGAGCTAGCGTCACGGCTGACTTACGCATTTTAATAGACACGAGCGTATTTCACGCCCTGATCTTCCACCGAGGTTTTTAAGAATCCTATCGACCCACGAACGACCTCGTCACCGGCGAAATGAAATTTATTCGACGACCTTAAAAAGGGACAATTTTCGCACCGTTGAGAATCGCTTCTTCGAATTTACTCGGATTAGACCGTGATAAATACTTTTTCGCTCTCGCGTGGACGAAGGATGGCGTAATGAAATTGCGGATTTAAATTGATCCGTATAAACGTCGAATAAATCGCGAAAAGGGAGGAGTGGGATGTACGGGTAGCCACGAGAATCCCGGTATGTAATACGGTATGCAAGGAGTTCAATAAAATGTAAATCGAACGCGGCTCGCGTGTAAAGGCATAAAATTAAAAAATATCCAACTCTCTCGCGGCTGTCACGCGATCGGAGCAGCGTTATCCGGGGCGATACCTATAAATTGTATATTCGTCGAAGATACCGATATATCATCCAGTACACGGAAACAGGTGTATGGAACATTTGTCAGAGTTTTATTAAAGCGGAAACTTCCGCTACCGTGTAGCCTCTGCCGCACACGAATGTGATCGGAGTTTCGTCTTGATTCGGTTCTCTATCCGTGTCACTGCGAACCCTTCTTATTTTCGACACTGAAATGTTACCGAGTGTCACCTACGTAAAGTCGAGATTATATCGAATATCATTTCTTTTGAAAAAAAAAAAAAGATTTTTCATTTATAACTCTTCATTACTCTGTTCGGTTATTAGGCAAATCGTTATTAAAATCTTTCCTTTATGAAAAATCCTAAAAATGAATAATACTGTTGATTCAAGTATCTACCTATTTATTTTTAGTTATATAGTTTGTGAATAATATTTGTCGATACGCTTCTGAATGAAAATGTTTTGAAAGAAAATTCTATTCGAGGTGTGGTCATGGTTTTATTTAGCAGTTATAGTATAACTAAATGCCTGCGAAATTGCGAGAGTGTCTCTATACGCGCAATGTTAGTTCGACCAAACTCCGTATATTGTGCGATAAATTTACTCCGCCTAATCAACCGGAGAATCGTGTGTCAGCGAGCTACAAACTACGCTACTCGTGATTAGGTCAATTACGCGCGCTATTCACTCGATCAAATTAAAACGAGAATCTAGTATCGCCTACGTCTTTCGCGTATAAAGCCTCGGCGTGTACAGCCCCCGCTGATGATTCGCTCTCAGCGAGTAATCACACTCGTGCATAGCGCCGCACTCGTTATAATTCGCATCCGCGAAACTCGATTTCAAAAATATACAATGTACTAATTGCACCAGAATTCGATAAAAATTTGCACTCGAGAATTCTCGCGATTTGTTTCCGATCTTACACCTTCCCGCTATCTATTTTCCCTCGAAATTTTCGCAACGCGGCTTCGATAAAATTTTCAATACGCCGAAGGTTGAATCTCGCGACCGTGTGGGTGAGAATTCGCCGAGACGAGATAATCGAGTCATCTCTCTCCGTTTAATAATATTTCCGTCAGCTGTACTGATTGCTCGCCATGCAACAACTCTAACGCGATAAACGAATCGTCGTAAAATTAAATTACGCGCGCGCGCTATACGAAACGCATAGTTTTAATTATGAATTCGAGGTAACGGAATATTACGAGATCCGATTAGCACGAGCGAGGCTCTTCTCGATTGGAATTCGATTAACGAGTTACGCGAAAAACGTATACACAATGGGTGTACGTACATGTACAGTGGTACAATAATTTTCCTATTCTACTTTATGGTTAAATCTTTTTATCTGTGAAAGAATCAAAATTGTGAAAGGAATATTATTGCGGATTGGAATATTTCTTTATTCGCTTTTGGTTAATTTGAAAATCATATTTATCGAAATACTACCGAGCGCTACTGTGTGTAAGGTGTAACGAGAATCGAAATTACAGCGTGATTTGCGTTCCATTGCGAGCAGCTCGAACGCTTCGAACGTAATTAGCGCGATAGGGCTTGAGCTATGACCGAAGATGCGATTGGCAGCGGTGGCTTGATAAAATACGGAATCCCCACGCGTGATTATACGATCGTATTACTCTCGCGCCGATGATTGTACGAGTAATCGTCAAAATGTCAGAATCGCGAACCCGTTCGATGTATAGGGAATGATTTATCGCTCCTGTATTGGAAGAAGTACAGAATCGGTTGTTGCCGCTCAGCCGTCTGATTAAACGTGACGAGAATCCAATTTCAGAGGGTAGGTTCCGTCTCTTTCAACCAACCACAAGATGATCGATCGCTCGCCAAGGACCGAGTTCATTTGTTTATTTCACTTATCTGTTAATTTTTCAAACAAATTGACGAAGCACGAAAGTAGTTCGATTTCATACTCTCGCGGCATACCTACCAGTACACTTACCTATACATTCAGGTACATTGTATTCCGAGTTGGTAACTCACCGAATTACAGATGTATGCGGAATACCAAATAACGGGGAAATGCGTTTATCCGTAAACTGTAACACGCGTAGCGATATAATCGACCGATCGAGAAAATTCGCTTCGCCAAAAATAGCGACGGCTCGCCATTAATAACGGAATAAATGTTCTCGAATTAAATTAGGGTAAGGTAAGAAAAAATGATAAGCGACTATTCCCAAGAGAATTACAGGAGTAACTGGAATCACGTGCAACGAGGGCGCCGTGCGACGGAATAAAATGCACCGGGAGAGCCGCGACAGGAATAGTCAAACGTAGCCGCCATTCGTCGGATAAACGCGCGATTCCGCATTATTATTCCCGACGTCTTTCCGGCGCACACGTGTCCCGAAAGTACGCTTCCTATTTTTCCACGAGCGGTTAAATCTAAAAGTAACGCGCCGCTGTGGGACAAAAAGCTGTCACATACGCGTATACATCGGCTAGGAATTTTATGACGATAACCATGAAATATTGCGGGGGTAACGTCGAAAATCGTAACGCCAGTACCGGAAATGGGGATCTTCGTTTTCGTCGCAATTTCGATTTGAGTTTATACGTAAGATGTTAACCCCTCATTTTTCAAAAATGGAACTTTTAAGAATCGCACTGGATTGTACTACATTATACTAGAGCTCAATACAATGCAAGTAGTTAGAGGATGTAAGATTTCGGAAAACTTTCTCGCAAGTCCCCGCAGGACCCGGTGCTATATGTGTAACCCCGAGAGTTTGAAAAAAAGGTTTGGTACCGGAAGGGGTTATAATATATATAATACCTGGGTCCTGCGGGGACTTGCGAGAAAGTTTTTCAAAATCTCATATTCTTTAATTACCTGGATTTTATTGAGCTCTAGGCAACGAGAGCAGTCCAGAAACTACGGGCCAGATGATTTCATATACATTTTGAGTTTGCTCTCGTGTTCCAAGGTATAAGGACATCAACCTTACCTGGACACTTCCTGTTAATTTGAAAATTCAGCTATCGCTCTCATAAGACCTCTAACCTAACACTACTGCCAGAAAATATTATGCCATTAAATACTGCAGTATAATTTGTAGTACTACATAAAGTACTTTTTTTAGTATCTTTTAATGTACTTTAATATATCAGATTTTTAAAAACCTTATTCTGACTTATCTTAGTTCTGAGTTTCTTAAAGTACATTATTTCTACATACTTCATAATTCCTTCATCTGTCCGTCGTTACATGAACTACTGGAATTCACCTATCGCACAAAGCATCGCTGAACGAGTCTTCGTCAGAATCTTCTCAACGAGGCTACAAAGGCAGGTAAAATAGAAGAATCGTAATTTTTGCGGTTTTATCGAAGTCGAAGAAAAGTAGAATTTAGGGCTAATTTTTTTAAGCTCAGCCAATTTTTTACGGTACCCGAATCGATTTAACGCAGTTCGTTACGATGGACCGTGGTGGGTCCCGCGAGGGCGAGAGAGGTGGATTCTTCGCGGAAAGGTCAGCACGTAGAGCTCGAGCGTAGTTCTCGACTTTCGCGGATTAGCGAGCGGAGGTGGTGCTTCGAAGGAGAACAATGGCCGACGGATTAAACGGGCTTCGGCGCGCGCTACGACACCGCGCTTGTTCCGAACGTGTGTTCGAAGGCGTTGAGTAATTAACGGGACAACCGCTACGACAATCGCGATCAATCCCGCGCGAGTTTATGCCGACCGATTTTCATAAATTCGTGGAGAATTAACTCTCGTCCGTTCCGCGGAAGCACAGCCGTCCAGGGATCGTAAAATGCAGGTGCGTCGGGTTCGCTTCCGGCACCCGGCGCGACGATTTTTCTCTCCCCGCGAAAAAATCTTTTCCTTCCTGTTCGCGGAAAAAGTCGTTTGGTGATTCTCTTTTCTCTCTTCGTCCTCTTTTACACTCTTCTTTTTTTCGTTCGTCGTAAAACGTCAGCGGCGCGCGATACGCTTTTTTACGACGTCGAGAGGGAAAATCCATAAAGAGGGGTACCGGTGTATTGAAAATAATGCAAATAAAATTCAACTAGTTGTATGTACACACGCGCGACCACGACCGTCGTAATAAATATTTAGAGACTCCCGACTTCAATATTTGATTTCATATGTACCGACTGTGGTGTTATTTCGAAGCTCCGCTGTATTCTCCGCACGCGCGAAATAAAGAAATACGATATTTATTCGGGAAGTAGACTCGACGAGCTACCTATTAACAACGATGTTTTGTTCGATTTTCCACGGGTTTCGAACATTCTCGGTTAACTTCGTGTTTACCGCGGTATTATTGTTTTCGCGATGTTTATATAAATCCGCGCGAGTATTTGCAAACAATAAAAACTCGAACGAATAATAGCGTACAAATATTTTCCACTTTTGCCACTTCCGTGGGTTCGCGTCGGTCGAAAATTGTGTTTAACGGAACGCTACGCTTGATTACCACGAAGAGCGAATTCTCAGGGACCGCACAGAATTAAGCGGCGTGTAGATCGCGAACCTCGCAGTACTCGCACCGAAATCTGCCCACTGACGAAGTGCCGCGCACTCGAAACTAGCAATTAATACGACATCGCCGTCGCGGTTACTCGATCCTTGTTCAACAGAGCGCCCAGTCGAGATAACGCGTGTCCCGCGTTCACCGGAGCAGGAGCGCACACGACGAACGTGCACCGAATAACACCCACGAAACTGGACAGAGCGCGTGATTTCCGAACTCGTGCCAATCGCCCGAGTCAGAATTTTCATCCTCCGTTAGTTCCATTTCTGGCCACAACCCCAAGTTAAAAGATAAGTCTTAAACCTGTACATTAAAATCTAATTCTAATCAAATTTTGACCTAATACTTACTCTGAACTATTCTCGACTTGGACCTATGGCGAGTTGCAAGAAGAATTTTGACTCTCGTCAAATTGTAATATTATGATAAATTTGATTAATAATTCAGTATGTATGCACGTAAGCAATGAATATTGCTCTGTCAATCTCACTCGGTGAGGGATAGAAAAAATAACAGAGTCAAAATTTGTTCACGAGCGAGAGAGAGAGAGAGAGAGAGAGAGAGAGAGAGGGAGGGAGAGAGAGAGCGAGGAGTTCGCGCAAGATAAATCATCCGATAAATCGTCCGGGTAATTGATTTTTCTGTTTCGTTTAATTTCTTCTCGCGAGAACGAATTCTATTGAAGACTGATGAAATTTAATACAAAGGGGAACAGCTGTATCGCGGGTGAAGCCCGTGCGCGCCGAGGATCGGATGAACTTGATTAATCGCGTGAATGGTTCCATTCCATAAATCCATAGGGGCTACCGGAGTATATAGCCGCGCGTCGTAAAAGAGTTAAGAGGGAAGACGCGGTACGTAACGTACCGGGGAAATTGCCGATAGAACGGATTCTCGATCGATGGGTCGAGGGCGCAAGAAAGGAATACGCGAGCGACCCTTCAACGAAGAAGACTCCTCCCTCTCTCTTGGCAAAGGTCGAGCTAGGGTACTACAGACTACAGACCCTCGACGATAACTGAACCCCCGACGTACGCGTATAAATACACGCAAAAAAAGCCTCATGTGGTTCTTCTCAATGGGCGATCTCCGATGTATCGATTCCGAAACTCGTTGCATAATACGCCTCGCTCGGACGCCCTACTTTTCAGGTATAAGGGGGGGCTCTCCACACCACGAACAATTATCCCACCACGGGTATTTACGACACTCGACCTGTTGAACGACAGAAGGTAAGAAGTTCTGGGACTCGAAGACTCGGTTGCCCTCGTCTCTCTCGTTCTAATTCGAGAAACTAATCTGCATACGTATTCTTAAAATTCCTTGCGAGACAGAAGGATCGATTCGACGAATATTCTTCTCGCCTATTTACGACACTTGCAAGACCAATTTTAACTCGTCTTGCGACGAGTGTTGTTATTCTTTGCGAGAAATCCAAAAAACTAATCTCGTCGAGTCTCGCTGAGAATAGCCGAGGCGGACTCGCGAGACTACGCAGGACTGGTCTTGTGGGCATCACTAACTGCATTACAACGTCCTATTTATCATCAGAGTTAACGGTAAATACCATAAATTTTTTCTCACCCGACGCAATAATTCCAAGTCCGAGTATTCTGGAATGACGAGGAACAAAGGACGACAATAAAGTAGAGCCGTCTAGCGAACGAATGAGTTGTAATCTGCTCCGGTTAGCGGCGAAAGAAGCGAACCGGGCAGGACGCATCGGCCTCATAAAGCACCAGATACGCGATAGGTACCTACCAACTTTCGTGATTTATACCTCGCAAGCGTAGTCTCCCTCTCTCTCTCTTTCTCTCTCTCCTTCGCCCATTCCGAATCTTATGTTATACGAGCGTGCCCGGTTATGCGCCACCCGCCTCCGACCCTCGACGGCGTGGATTATCCCCCGCTGACCGAACTGCAACTTATCGTACAGGGGCGATAAGAAGAGAACAGCCAACTTGGTATATATAGTCGGAATATATACAAGAGTAGGGGATGGAAGTTCGGAACGAGGCTCATCTTCTGGCTGTGTTCACGCCGCGCTGTTCTCTATATATACGAAGACCGCTAGACCGAAAAATATGGAGATACGAGAGGATCTCGGCCTCTCGCCGGGCCTTTAAATAAAACCGCGCTGAGAGACCTGCAAGAGAGAGAGAGAGAGAGAGAGAGTATTAACCCTCCTCGAGACCCCACGCGGCGGATTTAACGAACCGCGCGATTACATCCTTGGTTTATTCTTTATGTCCCAACAAAAAACACTCTCGGTATAAAATCTTATGCCAAAAACGTAAAAGCTCGGTCATATTTTCAATTCCTACCTTCAACTGAAATTTCAGCAGCGAAGAGTTTGAGATCGTCAATTAATTGCCGAAATGGTTCGTAAATAACCCTTTTCTTTTATATTTGATTTAAAAAATTTTTCAAATCGAAGTATCAGAATGTTGATAATAAGGAACGTTACGAAATAGATTCACTTTCATAATACCCCCTTAAGGGGCTAGACTAGTTTCTCGGACGGAAAATGGAGGTGATTTTTCGGGGCTAATAAAAAAAACACCACGCCATAAAATATCTTGAAATTTGGAGGATATATTTGGCTACTATTTGTTATATAATTCCCAAAATTTCATGAAAAAATGTTGACTCCAAGTCAAGTTACAGTTTCCGACGTCGAGTCGTCCAAAAAAAAACGGGTAAAACGGCTGCAATACTGGAGGTCCATAGGATGCAAATATCTGAAAACCATTTTGATTATGTCAAAGTAAAAGACTTCCTACGTACCGTAAACTAGGATCTTTTTGATATTTTGAAAAATAGAAAAATGGCAGCGATTTGAAAAAAAATTCAATTTTTCACGAAAAAAAAACGCTAGTTTTTCGCTCGCCAAATTTGTATTTTTCA
>NCVS01000215.1:543045-563673 GCA_003055095.1 Goniozus legneri | reverse complement strand
GGGGGGGGGGGGGGGGGAGATGGCCGATACAGATTATGGACTATGCCGGGCTTCGACTGATCTCTGGGAGGGAGAGGCCCTCTTTTCCAGAGGGTGGACTCTCTCCCTCGAGAGCCGGATGACTCGATCGTTCACTCTCGCACACGTAGATACAAGTGTACCCACGCATCCTCACGCACACACATTCGATGCGAAACTTGCGGATGTACGCGATTCCATAATTCTTGATAATTGATCCTTCGTTAGGGCGATTCGCACCGCTGATCGGAAAAATCGGATTTCGGAGCGGTGAGTGATGCTCCGGGTCGAAAAGCTGACTCGAAACTTTTTTTTCCTGCGAGAAAGATCGCGGTTATATTTCAGAGTCTTATCAAAACGCGGCTTTGAAAGTATCGCGATTTTTATTCGTATTACGACCTCTGACCGCGTTCCTGGTCGATTTATAATTCCGATCGCTCGTCCGTCCCGCCCGCGCATTCAGTGAAATTCTTTTGTCGAGGCGTTTATGTGGAAAACACTTGTCCTCGAGTTGGCAAGCTCCCGAAGGGGTCTAATGGCCATGTACAGCTTCGAGTACTTATATGCGAAAGCAGACCCGCGCATACAAATTCAATCCGCACTAACGAACTCTTTGAAATTTAAATGTAAATACTTTCCTCCGACTCTCCTTTGTTACGATTTTCACATTTTTCTCTCGTGTATTGCAGTCATCTCGACCGATACATAATCTTTTACGTGCTTAAATAAATCCACAAAACTGTTTCTACAAAAATCAATTCGTATTTGAGATATTCAGATTGAGTATTTTAGGAGTCCCTGTCGAAGTTTTCAAAATGCAGTTGAATTTTTTATTTTTCATCGGTGTGACGTATTAGCAAACAAACGAGCGATTCAACGCAAATGTACGAAATTCGAAACCCCGGAATAGAGAAATCTCCGCAAAGGTTCATTTGACGATACTACAAACGGGAATTCGTGGCATTGTCGTATCGATTTCCGTTTCGAAATTCGACGAGCATGCCACCTCGTTCTCTTCGGTATCGCGGTTCTGATGTCAAGCAAACCGTGCACGGTAGAACGATACGCGGTACGACAGGGTTTCCAGTGATCTCTTCAGTCCGGAGAGGCACACCCTCTCTTTCGCGGTGGAAAGACAAAAGCGTAGATATAGCGAGCTCACTGGCTCTCTTCTCATTCCGCCCCCTTGGGAGCAACGGAAGAAAGGCTTACGCGTGTATTCGCTAGAGCGCGTTCCGTATGTAGGAACGTTTTCCGGATGAACGGCGTACGCGCGCGGAAAGTACGGTTCGGTAAATTCGCAAAACGAGAGCTGCCCACCGCGACTAATTTCAGACTCGTGCTGTCCTCTCGAATCGATCGAGTGATTAAAAAGGACCGGACATCAAAAGAGCCCTCGCGTGTTATATTTCGATAAGTGAAAAGAAGATGAGAGTAAGCTCTTTCGGGATCCTGTTTTCTCTCATTTTTTGCCGTGTTGCTCGATATAGATTACGCGTAACACGGATCTCCTCTGATCTCGTGCGCGTCGAAGGGGTGTGGGTTCCGAGAGGACGCAAAAAAAGCGAATCGCGCGGGTTCACAATGGAAGGGAGGAAGAAAAGGGGCGAACGAGTGAGAAGAAAGGAAAGCCTTCATCGTTCCTGAATAGAAAGACGCCTCTCTCTCTCTCTCTCTCTTTCTCTCATGCACGTCTCGAGACGTTCGTGCCGGCAGGGAGGACGATTGAATTTTGCTGGGAGGGACGATTCTTCATTGGAGGATTAGGAGTTAAGCTCGAAGCACGCGCGTATTCGTTTACGAAGAAAAAAGGAACCAGATTCTTCTTCTTTCTCCCCCTTCCCCTCCTTCTTATCCAATAGCTTTCGGATGGCTCGATAAATTTAACGAAGTCTCATTTCGCGCGCTTTCTCGATTCGCGGAGCGAGAAATGTGCAATCATAAGCCCGTAGAAGGTGGCGCTCCATTCTTCTCCATTAGACGAAATCCACTGGCTTCTCTCGTTGCGATCGCGCGTGTGTATCGGACCCTCGAGTTCCAATGATTGTTTGTTTTCAACTGCAACTCCACCCTTTGATATCCCTCGCGGACAATTCCATCAAACTTTCCCCATCTAGTTCTTAGATTCCAGCCAAACTATTTTTATCTCGTACCGCGTTCGGAAACGCGAAAAGAGTCAACTTTTCGGATAGCCTAATCACCTCCCTCGCTCGGATCGGATTAAACGTAATACTCGAAATGAGATTTCGGATCAAAATTTCAACTTTTCGAGCTCGTATGCAGAATTCTCGTTTGTAACGCTCAGTGGGAAATTCTGGCATGAAAATCCGGCGTTGAATGTTCGCGAAAGAAAAAAAAACGAGGACCTCTGACCTGTCGAGGTCGCCGAATAAGCTGTATATAAATTTGAACTTTTCGTCTGGTTGATGTTCGCGAGTGTACGCTTATGGATGGTGACTTCCCTTTCCGCTCTCTTTCCCTTCATCCCCTTATGAGAAACGTGTCTAGCATCGTATATTTCCGGCTCGTAATTAGATCGTCGCGTCGGCGCGTATAGAGCGAGAAGGGAGACCTTCAACCCTCCCCGCTTCATTGACAACGACGAATCGCGCTACATGTATACACTTCACCTCATTCGAAATCAATTCACGTTGCGCTACCCTAATTCTTCCCCGATTCGTTACGAGATACCTCTAATTCCGCGTCTCCGGGACTGTCTCGCTTCCTCTTGCTCGCTGTGTACCTAATTTGCACCGCTAGGCGGAAAAGTTTCGCGATAAGCCGATCAATCTGAGGGAAATATAAATCAAATGAATCCAAAGAGACGACCCTCGAATCGACCCGACGTACACTAATAAGCTGTCTGTATTCATAGGAAGAAAATAAATCTACGGCTTTCTGACGTCGGAGGATTATTCTTTGAATATTGTATTTAGAAAGTTTCTGTGAATATTCAAAAAATGAGAATTGGAAATTCAGATTTGATTTATAAACACAAATTTTTTTAAAAAATGGATACGGGATATATGAGAGAATCAAAAAGTTTATATTTTTTAAATCTTTCTTTCTCTCTAGAACGAATTTTTGATCGTTCAATTACCTGAATTAAACCTTAGACAGCTAGCAATATTTGGTTCAGAAAATTTCAGAAATGCTAATCGTACCTCCAGCCTAGAGTTAACTGTCATTTTTCAACGTACACGTATGTTTTTCGCGAGTTTCTCGACATTTTTCAAGTTCGCTCTCACTCGCGGAACAAAACTACACAAAGATCGATATGGCCTCCTCCCGTTTGTACGGGCTGGACGTCACCGAGGTACCGAGGGCGTGCGTGGCTGCGAGAAAGAGAGAGGACGAGATAAAAGAGGGTGTGAGTCTCGCATAGCAGGGCAGATCCACGGTGCGAAATTTCGACGTGTTTTCGGGATCGGGAGGTCGGGCCATAAAGCGCGCCAGGACAACCATAAAATCAGCCGCAAAACCACCCCCGCGTACACGAACATACAGGGTGGTCCAGAATCATCTACCCAGTCTATAACCGAAGTCGTTCTATTTCGAAAGGTGAGATTTTTTCAACTGTTGAGGTTGTGAGAATTTTCTCATTGTTGCCAATTTTTAACAAGTAAAAATCGAATAAAAATAGCAATTGCTGCAAATCGATATGATGCAGTATCGATCTAATTGAAAGAAGTTGAAAATTAAAATTTATATACAGGAAATTGGCAGTAGGAAAAAATTTAAACGGATGGCTGTATGAGAAAATGTTCGGATTCAATCACGTAGGTTTTGGGTAAAAATGATATATCTGAAGTTTGCATCGTTGGAGTCCAACGAAAATTCGACAAACTTTTTTTTTGTCATTTTTGACCAAGTTGGTCATTTTTGAAATTACCAACTTAAATTTTGAATTATTAAAAATGTAGAAAATTTTGAATCGCTCTGTACGAAATATAGCGTAGAATATGTATACACAATAGTAAATATACACAGAGTAAGTATCGACGTATACGGAAACAATCCCCCGTGAACAACCGATGCAACGTGGTTCACTTAATTTCACACTCGCATTTACCGCGTGAACCGAGAACGCCTCTTGTTTCGCGACTTTCTTTTTTATTCGCACCCTCTATTCCGCCAACGAGAGCAGCTTTTTTCCCTCTCTCCCACCCGTCGACCCGATACAACTACGTCCCAATTATTTCGACGCTCTTCCGGCGTAGCGCACCGTTAATACCGCGCACGTGACGAAATTAACGCTCCTCGTTCTCCAGCCGGGCGGAAGAAAAACAGAAAACTTTATTACAGGCAGTGTTGTAACTGCGTATTAGACGACCCAGAAAAGTACGTGCGAATGTTTTAATACTCGTACGTAATGCAGGAAGGAGACGGCGTACTCGCGACAACGAACGAACGTAATTGGCTATTCCGAAACTCGCCCCGAACGATATTCACCCTCCCTCCTCGAACGACTTTTGGCGCGACGTCGGCTCTACTTTTTCATCGGTGAAAACTTTTGTTGCATTCCAGCTTCGTAGTTGGTAATTGCCGAATAATTGACATGCTCGCGACGTCACCGGTGTAAAAGTGCACTGGGATTGTTGTATAGATTCTCGAACGCGGGATGCCTCGAATTTCGTCACGGCGTGCAACTCGCGGATCGAAAACGCTTCGAGATTCCGACGTTCGGTCGCCGAGTGGTTGGGTGGGGTTCACGCGCGGTGCATGTACAGCGAGGATCGAGCTCGATCGGGGAATCCGAGTGGGTGGAATTCGTGTTTGTAGATATATATGTATATACATCTGTACGTGCTCCAGGAGTTGCGAGGATCAACCGTCTGGATGCGGATACTCGTTAATCTTGCGACGTCCGAGAGAACTCTTGATAGTCCTTTGAGAAATGACGGAGAGCCTCGATATACCCGAGAAATTCGGAAAATATTGTCGTAACCGGCTTGAGATTACTTCTGATGCAACGAGATCATATATCAGAGATTGCTTCATCTCCTGATCAAATTTTGATACTAGATAACGAGAAAATCCGGATAGGGACGTTATTCGTATTTTTTCACAACGTAAATATTTCAAGGTTTCCGTATTAATATTTTCTTATCGGAGTTTAATCAGCGTTGACCAGGACTCTGCTCGGAAACCTTCGCTTTCTCAAGAGTATTTTTAACAAATTACAAAAACTTCAATATACTCTTCTCACTGAGAATCGTAAATTTGACTCTCGCGTGATTCGAAAAAAATTTCCTCGCTATCTCTCGACGTCGACGAGGAATTTTAATTGCTGCAATTTCGAAATTACTACGTTCTAGCTACTTTTTATCTTTTTCTGAAAATGTAATTTTATAAAATTTCGCACGTACCGGGCGTTTATCACAATGTGCGTGTTTCCGGGATGGCTTTTTCCTTCTCTTTTGTTCCGTCGGCAATTTAATCGCGTCGGAGAGGTTCTGTTTCGGCGCTATGTGCGCGGAGTGGACGAGAGAGCTCGCGAGGTGTGGTGTGGCGAGTGGAACACAACGTAATTACGAATCGATCCGTTTCGTGTGGTTTTGCCTCACCGGGAATCCCCGTTGCGTCTCTACGTGCGCGTGTATGTGTTTATGGAACACTTTAGATAAACATTTCGTCGTGGACCGGGCATAAAAGAAAGAGCTCGTTATCTCTCTCTCAGCCAAGGGGGGAGAAAAAATCTCGTATCGTTTATTCATACCGCGCTTCTTTCTCGCTAACAGAATGTCGACTCTTTTTGCGAGCTCGAAGTACCTCCGACAAGATCGAAACGAGATCGACACTCTCGGGGGGCGACATTAATCATCCGGTTTTCTCTCCACCCCTTTCGCCGTAAGAAACGCTGACGGGCCGATGACGTCGTCGAGAACCGATATCGAGGCTTTTAAAACTCGGCTATTCTCGGTATCGGTCAAAGTCACGAAATAAATAAGGAACCGGCAACGAATGATGGGCTGTTATTGGTTAATTCAGGGTGAAGTAACTTCGGGAAGTAATTCAGTTGAACGACTCATGAGATCGGAAAGACAAATTAAGAGTAAAATTCTTTTTAAGAGATCAAATATTATTCAAAATTGTTCATTTGCTAATGAACTAATCATTGTGATTTGTATTAATAATTTCACACGATTCTTGTACATCTCGTGATCGCTAATGGCCTTTTTGGTGTAGGTCTTAAATAAACATATAAAAGAATAAATAAAGGCGACTTTCGCCTTCTTCGGGGGGATGAGTAATTGCGTCACGCATCCAGGAGAGGAAAGGAATCGGAGCAAAATTAAAGGAGAGAGACAAAAGTAGTCGACGGAACATACAAACCAATTGCCTTATTATGCATCCTCGAGCCATCCCCACCTCTTCCGTTCACGCTTCTCCTCTGTGGGATGATCTAATTATCGCGCGACAGGAGTTCCCCCGCTCTCGGCTCCCGTTAAAACCACCCTAGAAACAATTCTTCCGACCCCGTGACTCCTCGGGATCTCTTTGTCGGCCGGCTCCTCTTTTGTCGAGTTGAGCTCGTCTTCGCCTCTCGTCGAGGAGAGTACCTCCGAGGAAAACTCAGTCGTAATTAAACGGTCTTAACTTGATCGCTTCCTGAATTATTCAATCCCAAAACCTGACGTTTTCTTGGCGCGAAACAATGTCGCGACAAGGACGTCGTTAGGAGGTTGTTATCGGACTCCCATCGGTCAATCTCGGGAAAACCTTCGGCTTATCTCTCTCTCTCTCTCTCTCTCTCTCTCTCTCTCTCTCTCTCTCTCTCTTTCGTCATCCGAGCTTCGAAAGATTTTTCAGCGTGTAGCAACAGGTTAAACTTTATCTTCGCGTTAAACGAGGCGGTGATAAAAAAAAGAGGAGTGCGACTCGAAGGCACTCTGCGAAACGGTAAATATTAATTGAATTTATTCAGCTACCTCGGTTTCCAATTTCCGTGTCGAGGTTCGAAGCGCGATAAGACCTTTTATCCATTGTCGAGAGATTTTTATCGAATCAAAAGACTAAAACACCGACTGGCTCAATAGCGATTGTCACGAAACATCGCAAATTCAGTTTGTCACTTTCTTCGGTTAAGCTTTGGACAGCTTAAAAGACCGAATAAATAAAGCAACACGTGAAGTGTGATATTCTTGTTACAAACCGAATCTTTAATAATAAATTGTGACACCGGTTAAAAACGGAGTCTCTATAAATTTGAAAGTAAATTGACGGTCGTGAAACTTTTCCCGATTGTAACTAAAAAACGCCATCCGGTTAGGGGCAATAACTCGTAATGGAATCTTAGAATCGAAACGCGATACCACTCGACGGGGAGAATTCAAAGCTCCTTTACGTATCGAATGCGATACGGTCCCGAAATCAGCTTTCGTTAGGTAAGCTGATAAAAAATGTAATGCTCGAGTCTCTTTATCGTTTTTCCATAGCGCGTTCGCGCATTGTTGCTTGGCGTTTCCGTTTCCCCGTGATTTATCGGCGGCACGTACGCGTGTGTGTAAGGACTTTCCGACTGCCTATATATCGATACGCGCGTCGCGCATGCAAACTAAGGAGAACCGGAGAGAAAAAAATCGAAAGAGTCGCGATCGATCGACTTATACGTACAATGGGTGATTTTTTATATAATGACGTGAAGAGCATAGAAACTATTTTCAATCCAGCTAAATATGGTAACAAACAAGTAAAACGAACAAATCAGCCAATAGTCGGTAAAATAATAAACATAAAAAACATCTACTTAAATTAAAAATTAAAAAATTATTGACATTGTAAATTTTAGTATTAGTATTATAATTTCATCTTATATTCTATTATACAATTTTTATACAATTATGAAAATTAACGAAGAGTGAAATGAAAAAAAAGGTCCGTAATAAATACTCGAGAAGTCCAGAGCCGATAAGTGCAAAGGAGTCGAGTAGCCGGTCCATATTTGCCGAATTTCGTGAGGCAGAGAATTTCGTTATATGTAAGTATACACGCTGGACTAGATTACTCTCCCCACGAGTTACTTCCACGTACATACACTTTCTTCCCTTCCCCCTTTTACTCCAGGAGAGAGATATATATTATATAGCAAAAGATGGAGGGGTTTTATGTGTAAGAGCATTTGCGCGCGCGACTCTTCGCGCTCGGTCCGGGCTAATGGAAGGTTAAGCCAGCTGATCCTACGGCCAGCTTCGCATCGTAGACAGGAATCGAAGGACCCATCGGATCTGTATGGGTGATGTACATATTCGGTATATAACAGGGTTTCGCGAAGACACATACACACGTATACACATTCCTGCTCAGCTCGTACCTCTAGCCCCGTCGCTCAAACAGGTGTTTGTCTTCAAAACCTAGCTAACATGTCCGCTGTTCTGCGAAATCCCGTTACCTCTGCGGAGACGGAAATTGACACTGTCCCGGGATAACTCTCGAGTCGGGAATTCCAAAAATTCTCATTCCCGGGAGAATTTTTCCCCTTTTCTCAGCCGAATTAGCAAATGTAAAATAACGCGAGAAATCCTGGTATCCAATTTCGGGAAAGCTCTCGCAAGGGCGCGTTCTCGCTCGATTTCGAGCTCTCATATCCTTGCCCCACGGCGTGTCGTAAGGTAGCGACGTTAGGATCGCTCGAGCGATCTCAAAGCGAGACGCAACGGCATCCAGGCGATTAGGCTCGCAAATTTTCGCGGATCGTTGAGCCCGAATGGTGAGTTTACCCTCGCGCTCTTCTCTTTTCTCGGTCTCGGGGCGAAGACGAAGAGAGAGCCATCGGTCTAACCTCCCCTGGTCCGCATTTAAATCCAGAGTCTAATAATCGAAATCCTAGAGAAATTCTCGTAACATTAATCTCTCGTATTATTTGCCCCCTACTACCTCTGACAAATTCGGTCAGCGACTCGATACCACCTGAAACCCAGCTGGGAAATTTACCGGCCGGTGGAGCGTTATCGGCGTAAAATACGTCGACGATAACGGCGAAGCGATATATATATCTCGCGAGATTCGATCGGGTGACGATTATGCGCTTTACACCCAACCCCATCCGCCCGAGATGGAAATACATTCGCCCTCCGGACGTAATTGCGGAAACCGCAATTTATTGTCCTTTGCAACTCTCTCGTCCCCTCTGGCGTACGCCAAGATGTTACTTTCTTCCCGAAATCCCCCGGAATATTGTGCTCCTCCTCGGTGCCTCTAAATTACGTTTCCGCGCCGTAACGCGGTAAAAACTTTTTCCTCTTTTTCTCAGTCTTTCGCTCGAACTTGGAAGATTATCGGCCGAAAATTTAAATGTTGCTAAAATGATCGATAAGTTGAATTTGACATTCAAAAATTAGAACTCAAATCGTAATTTTGAAAAAATACCGATATGAAAGCTTCGAATTTAATTTACCGTTTGAAGCGACATTTTTAAAAAATACTACGTTGAGAAGATTTAACTCTACTTTATGTTACGCGGCTATATATTAAAAATTCAAACTTTTATCTCTAGTGCCTCAAACCAAGCAATAACTTTAATGGGAATACCACGAGTCATTAGATTAATCCTTGGAGTGCTTCCTAACGAGTGAATTTATGAAAAATAGTATTCGGAGTATTAATATTTAGGGTCGTAAGGTCGCAAAAGGTCTCGGCTCGCTCTTTGACAGAGGGGTGAGAAAAAAAAGGAAGACAAATGTAGAGGAAGACGATGACGTATAGACAGACGAATGTGGGACTCGCGAAACGCTATTTAATTTGTTTCACGTCGGGGGTGTCGACTGTCGGTCTCCGTCGCATTAGAGGGAGGCCCCTGCGTTGCTCGATTTATGCGCGAGAAGATTATCCGAAGATAGCCGAGATAACCGAAATTTAGGAGGGTGGGGAATGCTTCTAGGTGAACCTCGGGAGTATTTATCACCCATCGACCCAGTTAACTATCCCAACGCACTGGCGGATTTTTCGGGGCCGAAACTTTTGTAATTGCTCCGTTCGATGGCCTATCCCCTCGTTCGCTCGCCTAGCGAGCCCCTGTGAATAAACACACCGGGAAAACGATATCCCATATAGTGCCCCCTCCCCCTCCCCTTTCTCCCCTCTACTCGCGAGGAAATTAAACGGTCAGGCGTGCCTGCGGGCCCCGCTTCGCTAGTTAAGAATAATGGTACCATTCGCGAACATCTCCCGTCCCACTTCCAATGACGAATTTAACTCGACGAGATAGAATTAGAGGAGCGCGCGCTAGAGCCAATGTTTGACGAAACGAGAGGGGCCTCCTCTCGGCGAGTGGACACAAAAGAAACAAAAGACTGCACGAGACTCTTGAGGAATTTCGTACTCCTATTGTTCCCATGTTTCGTAAGTCGTGATGGAAGAATCTAAAGAGAGAGAGAGAGAGAGAGAGAGAGAAAGTAAAAGGAGAGTGCAATTTAATTCGTCCGAAGAGTTCGCCAAGAAGGGCTGAGAAAGGGCGATTTCTTTTCATCTCTTAATTCACCAATACCAGCGAAACTTCGACGCTAGAGAGAAAAGTCGAACGAATTTTTTAATCGTTCGGCTAAAAGCTCTAAAACAAAGAACGTCGATCCATCGTTTGACGAATCACGCGCTGAGAGTGCTTCTCTCGTTAGGAGTTAATTCTCCCCGAGTGGGTAGAAAGTGCAGCGAAGAAACCGCGAGATGCATCGGCACGATCCGGTTCGCGGGTTCCGGCAACTCGACCTCTAATCAGATGAAATTAAGGTGGGGTCAATGGAGTCTGCTGTTTCACCTAGGGAAACCCATTACCGGGAATACGTTCAATGACCCGTTCGCTTCTCGACCGCGAAAAACTCTCGGAAAATCCCTCGAGGGGGAAAATTTATGAATATTCATCGATACCGTAATCACAACGCGTTCTCTTCTGCTCTTGTTATTCTTACCTGAGAATCGACCGGCTTTTCAGCTATTTTCATAATTCAATATTCATATCAATTAACTCGGTAGCGAAACTTACGTCTTGAGCAAAAAAATTTCTGTCTAGACGAGACCACGTGTTACTTCTTTTTTTTAGACGGTAAAAGTCAGGGAAACAGCTGGGTTCGTCCATTTTATATTAGCGGATGGGACGTAAAGTCGTTATTGCATTGTACACACACAACTCTCTCTCTCTCTCTCTCTCTCTCTCTCACTCTCTCTTGGTTTGTTGGTCGTAGAGGTACACCGCCACGTATCACCTTTATACATCTATCCTTCCCTCTCTCTCTCTCTCTTTCTCTTTACCGCACGAGTTATTTATTTTTATGGGGTTTCTCTCGTTTCTCTCCCCTTCGAGCTCGTACGCGAAAAACCACCCCTGCGCTCCTTCCAGGATTCGAAAGCTCGCGGCTTCCTCAGAGATCCCCGGCGTGTTGCGCCAGCCCGAAAACCCCGTGTACCGTTCGCTTAATGGCGTTACGGGGTTGCCATGGTTACGAGAATCAACCCCATACGGAACGAGAGAGCGTCGTTCGGGCTCCGCCACCGTCGAAAGCTCATTTATCCTGGAAAAACATTATAAGAACGGTTTTCCCTCTTTCTCTATCCAACTCGCTTTTTCCAACGCATTTCTGGTCCCACTTGCATATCTGCAGCCTAATGACCCGAAGCAATTAGTCACGCGTGGACATAACTCACCTATGGGTGTCTCGATTGTGGAGAAAGTCGTCAAAAAATATCGGAGAACGCCCTTCTTTTTGCTCTATATAATTCTTATTCTATTGGAAAAAAATTTAGGTATATGAGAATCTATTTTCGTGCACAAAATATTGGTTTGAAAGTCAAAACTATAGCTCGATTAAAGCGAAACATATTAGGTTAAATTATTTTATGTTTCATATTTGTTCTAACGAAACGAAATTGGTTAAATTTAGAAGAATTTTTCTTTCTGTGTATATGTATTGATTAGGAGGAGAGAATTTCACGGCGCTTAAGCTTGAAATTTTACGCTCGTATAGTTTGAACTTACTTTAGCGATATCGTTAACGCGGTCGTTGAGTCAAGGAAGATAATTACGAGATACGAGATTGTATTATATAGGAGGGTAAAAAACACAATGACATTCGAATTTGATTTTATCTGTTATATCGAGTACAGGGCGCTTCACTCGTCGCAAATTCGACGTCGTTTTTCATTTTCCAATGTCGACTCGAGTGCGAGATGATTAATTCATTTGGCCGGTTTCATCGGATTTTTCGCACCGCGCGTAAATTAATGGTCGCCAGTTGGCCATTCGTTATGGGAAACATGGAAAAGAAAAAAAAAATATTATATATAAATTACGGTTTACGGGAGACGTACGCTCGTTTCAGCGTGCGTGGAGGATCCACGCCCATGCGACGTGTCTGCGTCTACGTATGTGTATGTTTGAAAGAAAGAGAGGAGAGGAGAGAATGAGAGAGAAAGAGCGAGCAGACGTCGGTCAAGAGTTTTTTTCATTGGATGACGAGAATGTGGGAAAGAGGAAATGTAGTAGTACGATAACCCCACCGTGCACAAGAAATGACACCCGAAGGCGAAATCGCGAAGCAGATACGACCGATCGATAGCGCTTTATTAGCATACGCCAGACCAGAGTGGAAAATATAGCACCGGGAAGCTGGTATTTTTCAATTTTAGTTTGGGATAATCGATCGGTTCGAGGTGCTAGGAATTTTCGAAAAGTTTATTAGAATATTCCCGAGAGATATTTTACCGGCATACGGAATAATTTTTGTTATTTTTTCGAGTGTATAGAAAATACGATATATCGAATTAAAATTAAAATTAAAAATTATATTGCTGTAGATTTATATGGATCTTTGTAGACAATTCTTAAATATTCATAAACACAATTTTATTAGACAATAATACACTGTGTTTTGTACGACACTCCAAGGAGCAAGTATATAGTCACGGGAGCAGTAGTATAACTGTGAATAATCGCTGGCAGTTAAGTATCCAGAACTTTTCCGCGATAAGGGTATGACTTTAATGTAAATTGAGATGACTAATGAAAGCGCAAGTTAACCCCTCTTGGAACTTCGAATCATGTAAAAATATGCGGTATCACCGTACTATGTACAGGAAACAAAACACGCGAGAACGACATATTAATCGACATTAAATTCCCATTCTCATGTTTCACGGGATCAACACTATAGAACCGACTGATCCGACAAGATTGATGAATTAAAAATTTCGCTAATGCGGTAATTCGCAAGTACAAACAATAGAGTCGATTGTACACTCGAACCGATCATTTTAACTAATTGACCCGGAACTCCTCCAGTGTTAATAACACAATAGCCCTGGTACGATGAGGGTAGCGGGATGAAAACCGCGCGCGCTCGCAATTTCGCAAATGCCGCGGCGAGCATCTCCGATATCACGCAAGGGTGAGCTCGCATGAGAGTGAGGGAGAGAGATATCTATATATATAGATAGAACAGTCTACCTGAGAATTTTCGCCTTAAACGGTACCGCCAGAAATGACCGGCAGCCGCAAGCGCGCGCGCGGATAAGTCGCGCGTCAAAACACCGGGCAATTAACCCTCGTGGGGATTTAAAACCTGGCTTCGGAACGGGACACGCGCTACAGCGTCCCACGAGTATACGCGAGCGTATGGAGCTGTGAAAAGGTGCGGCTAGAGAAGGGCCCGGACCTCCACCCCATCGTGGGTTCCTACGCAACCGCAAGGGAATTACTAAGGATTACATGAAAATTCTATTACAGGGCCGATGCGCGTCTCGACGATACGTACGCGCCATTGCCGCCATTCAACCCCTGCGGCCACCCCGAAGATATAAGTTAACGTTTTTTTGCCAATCGATACATATCTTCTGCTCTCTCTCTCTCTCTCTCTCTCTCTCTCTCTCTCTCTCTTTCCATCTCGTCCTCTCTCGCTCTGGACCGACGTGCGAAAGAGGAGAGCGTGACGTACGACGGGGATGACGTATTAGCGGCGGGGTAACGCGAGAAGCACGAGGCGTAAATCGAGTGGAGCGACAGGATGCAATTTCGCTTACGCGGTACAGTGGAATTATTGTAAAAAATGGATTGAAAACGGTCGAATTAATGATATAGTAAACTTATTTTAAAAACATTGTTGAAATATTTTTTGCTTAAATCGAAATTATCTTTTCTCAGAATTTATCACAATATTTCGTTTGATACTATTCCACAACTGGTCAGATATTTTTTATTCAGCTAATTTTTCATTCTCAAAATTTATCTGGAATAACGGAAAATCGAGCGGATAATTTTTTACGTTTGATCTCCGCTATTTGATATTTTTCTGTCAGAGGCGATGGTTCTCTTCACGGGTGAATTCATTTCGCGGCTCGACGGATTGTAAATAAAATAAAAGAAACAGCCTTGTGCGCGAGGGTAGCGAGCCGTGATACGCGAATTAGAGTGGCCGGGCTGGCGAAATTTCGCGACACGCCGTGCGCGCATTATGTACACACGCGTTATATGTATACGGTATATGAAATGCGGCGTTATGAAATAAATTAGCAGTTAGTTCGTCGCGCAGGGCGTCGCCTATAACGCGTGTATACGCGACTGTACGTATCCGGCTTTACAAGGGCGGCGAGAGGACTCGCCCTCCGCCAATTAATATTCCCTCATTAATCCAGTTAATTGAGGATTACACGAAAAGTCTATTATCGCCTTATGACACGCGTCGCAGATTTTAATAACATCTTGGCACGGTCGAGCTGCCTAAACGCGAACCTAGATTTGATTTTTCTATTCCGCAGTCAATCTACCAGGAACGAATTGCGTTAAAGTTCGACGCAGCAAAAAAACATACGTACAAAAAAATAATACATCTCTAGTATCACGCTCAAGCTAGATGAGTCACGACTCGGAGGTCGTTCACTCCTCTCGAGATACACACCTGCACATGTTCTCGAAAGAGAAAAGTCATACTTCTGGTGCACGCAATCCCAGTCACGTGAACAGACGTCTTAAATCTCCGGCTATAAAAACAGAGGAAAAATTCGCCCGTCGTAAGACGTTATGAATTTATCCGGGCTTTGGTGTTTTTATCACGGCGGGCCACTTCTCGGGGCGCGTTATCGACGCTGGCTGTTTCAGGGGAGAGAATGGGGAGGATGATGAGGGTGAGGAGGGAGAGGAGGAGGAAAGGGGTAAGTTGGACGAAAACGAGAGTAGTTCGATTTCACGGGCGATAATACCGTCGAGGAACTCGAACGGTCATCTACGAGGTGCCGGAGGCGCCGTTTGGCCATCGTATTTTCCGACAATTACCTCTCCCAATAGAGAGAGAGAGAGAGAGAGAGAGAGAGAGAGAGAGAGAGAGGGAAACAAGCGCGTCTGTCTCGCTCACTCTGACGGTTTGCATCCTGCGCGCGGCTGGTGTGACTATCGACGCCGTGAGGAGCGGGCGAGTGCGGCGAACGATCAGCGTGGTTGGCAGACGCGTGGGCGGCTCGCCGCAGCCAATTATCGCTCTCTCATTAACCTTGTAATAATCGTCAACCTCGCTCGCTCTCTCATTTACCTCTCGCTCGTCCCGAGTCCTATCCACTCTGTTTCTGTCGCGTCCTTTGTATCCCACCGGTAAATACTGCCTCCCTTATTTCGCTCACGTGCATACGTCACACAACCCTCTCTCTCTCTCTCTCTCTCTCTCTCTCTCTCTAGTTATACGATACAATTGCTCGTGAAAAAGGGTCTCGCGCGACGCATAATAACTCGTAATGAATCATCGACGCGAGCTCCGATAAAATTATAAACGTCACGTATTCCACTCTCGACGATGGGGTTCTGTTTTTTTATGACGTATTATGAGGTAAATTTTATCGCGCGAAATTTTTCAGTGCACTCGCTCGATGAATACGGATCGAGATAGTTTATAAAGACTTTTTGCGCAGCAATTATTGTCCCCGACTTAGCGGACCGATTCAATTAATCAGGCTCTTTTTGCGCACGAGGGTTCGACAACGGGGAATCCTATGTCAACTGCCTAAATACACAGATGTCGTTGTCGGTCTCCTCTTTGGTCATTGAGCGGTCCTGGTTTCGCGACACTACCGAGCTGAAATTTCAGTCTCAATTGACTCACGAGTCCTACAATAATAGAATTCTTTAGGGAAACTGATCTATGTTTTACGTCGACAAATTTTTCCGCGACTAGTTTTTTTACCTCTCGTGCCAATTTTGAAACTTGAAAAATTGTCAGCAATCATTCGAATTTGTGGAGCACAAACTAGAAAGATCGTATTTATATCATTTGAAATACATCTTCCATAAGCATGCGTGCTCTATAGAATTTCCAAGCCCCGCAAGCACAACTTGCGAAAGCACCTTAAAGTAATTAGTTTGCTAAACCTATCGAAGTTCATCGTATTCGCGTATACCGAAGTCGCACAAGTACATTATATACCGATTTCTCGGCAACGTGGCAATTACACACACGCACACGTTCATTGGATACATATTAATAGCCACACGAGTAACGGGCAAATTTCGAATTATCTCGTCACGGCGTATATTACCAAGAGAGAGAGAGAGAGAGAGAGAGGAGAATCGGTCGAGCGTCAGCCGAGTCGGATGATCGCGGGCGCGTTATGCCGGCGAGTTTCCCCGACGACGATACGCCCCCGGGGCGCTTGTGTGTTCGCCGATTGTCTGAGTCAATTTACGCGTCGCGTATTCGACCGCGAAGTCAGCGGCGCGACGTAACACAGAGAGGAGGGGATGGGACGATGTGTGCGGCAACAACCCCTAAAAGAGAGAGAGAGAGAGAGAGAGAGAAGGAGAGAGGAAGAGGCCAGGCCCTCCGGCGATGGCCCGGGTCGTCGACTCCTCGTTGCCGCGATGTTTACCGCGAAACAAAGACCGGGTTATCCGTCACGCGAGTTCTACACGCTCTCGCCAGCAGCCCACGTTTCTTTCATTAGAAATTTCTAGAATTCGCAAAATGCCGAGATTTATCCCTCTTGAAATAAGAGAGTAATTATGAGAAAGGGATTCGATTTGTGGAAAATTCGTTGCTTAATTGAAGAGGGAGGAGAGTGGGCTGACACCACCGAGTGATTAAAAATCGTTCGCGATAAAGCGATCTCGCGATAGCAATTATGGGAGGCCGCGTAAAGTGGATCATCTTTTTCGGCTCCCGAAACGAGCAGCGGTGAATAACGTCCAAGGCCGTAACGTTACAAGCGATTTTAATTAAAGAAATTAAGCTATTTATTGCGAAAGCCCCGTGAACTCTCTCTCTCTCTCTCTCTCTCTCTCGGCTTCTTTGATTTAACCGGCCCTTCGCTTTTCATTCTCCGACTTTTCCCCCTCTTTTTTTCAACCCTCTCCCCTCCGCTCCGTTAAATAAGTCACTCCTTTTCCCTCTCACCGGTTTTCTCGTCCTCGATACTCTCCTCTCTCTTCCAAAGTTTTCTCTCCTCGCGATTACGCGCCCTAAAGCACTCTGGACTCTTTCTCGCGTTCCTCTCGACGGTATATTCTTTTTTAACTCACAGGGGCTAATTGGCCATGGAAACCGTGCGCTGTATCGTCAAAATCGGCCGATCGAGAAACGCAACCTATAGAGGATATCTCATTCAGTACGATCCTTTTGTCTTTGGAAATTTTTATTCTCCTCTTTTCAATATCCTGCTTTTCTCGAGGGCCATACGAGCCACTCGGTCCATCCCGAATCCCCTCTTTTGTATAATAAACGCACGCGATAAAAAAAAAGAAAATACATATATATTACGACGCGAAAAACAATTTCGATCGATTCCGCTTATCGCTCCTCCGTCAGGAGGGAATCCTCTCGTCATTTCGAAAAGCGGGGAAATAAATGTCGTTGAAAAATTCGTCGCCCGCGGGATAAGAGGAATTTACGACTCGGCCGTATACATATATGAAGTGACAAAACGACGAGCTGCGTGTGTTCCTCGGCCTGGGTCTTATTTTTCATTTTTTTCTCATTTCGCCCCCATACTCTTTTTTTATATCTCATATTCGTCCTCGTGCTCGGCGCGCTGCCCCGTCCCGCAGGATATTGGAAATTTTTGCCGAGACAAGAGAGAGAATATAACGCGGGTTGTGCTTATGGGACCCGTCTTACCCTTGCAATATGTACCGGATGTACATATCGATATATAATATATTCCCGATATATCGTAATCGGAAGAGGAATCTCGACTCTATTTTAATTTTTTTCCAAAATATTGAAAAGAAAGATGTTGAGAGAGAGAGAGAGAGAGAGAGAGATAGAGAGAGAGAGAGGCGGAGAAACTCGTGGGGACAATTCGGTTCGAGAGCAAGACATCGAATCCAGCGGTCGAGAACGCCGATTACGAACACCGCTTGCGGAAGCTCCGAGTACTCGTTTGCATAATCGTCGTCGGGAACGGAAGGGCCGACGAGGAATGCGAGAGTCATACGCGTGCTCGGTTGATGGTTGTTTCGCTCTTTATGGGGTGCGTGCAGTGTGCCCGCTGAATGGAATATACATGAGGCTGGAGAGAGGAGAAAAAAAGAGAGAAGGGTGACGAGGACACCCCATCCGCGAAACCTTATACTTTTCGCGCGTATACGCGTCCCGTGGGGTTCGAGGGCCGAGCACGCGCGCCCCATCATCCTGGAACGGGCCCTGGACGGCCCTTAATTTCCCACTCTTGCCTCTTCCTCACAATAAACTGCCCCTCTCGTACCTCCTCCGGCGCACCTCTCCCGTCCCTGCGGACCTCTTCGCACGAAAAACTAGGCGGAATTGGGTTCTTCCTATCATCGTAAATATTTTCGCTCCTGATCGATATGCTGATTGTAGTCTACTATAGGAAACTCACGTAGATAGAGGTCTCTCTAGTTGGAATTTTAAAACCTCATTTTCTTATGTATCGTGAAATAAAACAAACAGAACAAGCGCAAATTTTATACTACTAGGTTCAATTATGAAATTTCGAAGGCTTAAAAAATACGATAGTCAGATGAGAGGCACAAGAAAAGATGAATATGTGATGAAATGATCGATATCAATTTTTTCACTGGTGAGATGCTTAGTTTTCGAAGTGTTCAGAAAGATAGATAGATAAAAAAAGGAAGGGGGGAGGGAGAGAGAAGGTGAAGAAAAATGTGGATATTCGATGAAATGATTGATCTCGATTTTTTCCCTCCTGAAATTTTGAAAGATTAACAAGAGGGAAAGAGCGTGTGTAGTACTCTACTAGAGAACTTTCATAGATCGAGATTCAGGTAGAATTCCCTTCTTCCGGTGCATTCTCGGTAACACACTGTGGTGTAATTTCATTCGTAGTCGAGAATAAACTTGATTATAAAACACCTCGTCAGCTTTTGTCGAGATTATAAGTTCGTATGTAGTTTGTTTGTTACCGTCAATGAAGAACCAAGCTGAGATTCTTATTCAAAGGCAGTGTAACGTTTCACGAATGATATCGTTGGCTTCGATAGTTTACAGTCTTGGGATTGACGTCATCCGGTCGTTTTCGTCGCGGTTATGTACAGAGAGCGAGTCTATACAGCCCCGTAAGTGGTTTCCGTTGGATGTTTAGGCTTCGTAAGACGAGACCGGTCACGTTCTCGATAATCGAAGCTTGCACGAGCGAGAAACGGAGCACGCGCGCGTCTGGATTCCCCGACGCCGGTCGATGAATCGCGAGAGACTCGCCCTCGCGGCTGACAAACGTTCCCGTGATTTCGGACAAAAGCGGTACTATGAATCGCTTCCCGGCGAGAGCCTCTCGTCAATCGGCCGCGTTTTCCCGTGCGATTCACCAAGTAGGGTTGCTTGTTTGCTTTGACGAACTGTATACTATAGCTAGCTCTCTCTCGCTTTCTCTTTCTCTCTCTCGCATATGTGAGTGTGCCCTCGTTATTTATTCTCCCTTTACCCGTTCTGTTTTTGTTTTTACACCGCTTAGCCCGAAGCACGATGAATTTATGCACTCAGCGAGTAATGACCATGTCGAGTATACGAACTCCATTGTTTATACGACTAAAAATGATTAGGAAAAAATCTACTGTTAAGATATTTACAAATAAAAAGCGAACCGCTATCGTTTTCCTCGCACAAGAATTGCCGTTACTCGATCATCTCGAGCTAACGATTCGTGGTACTCGATAAAAAATAAACTCGAGCTAAGCCCGATGTGTGAAAGTTTAATAAAACTTTACCCTGCGTGCCCACATAAGCGAGGTTCATCGACACGCATGAAATTTCACGCAGTGACGCGCTCGGCCTCGATATTCATCAATCCGTAATCGCTAAATTTACCCCGAAGACCCCCTGAGTTCTGAAATATTTATACGAGCAGGTCGATCTCGCTTCTCCATCATTCCCATTCGCGTGGATTATCGTGACGACAAATCGTTCTCTCTCTCTCTCTCTCTCTCTCTCTCTCTCTCTCTCCTCACTCTCTTCATTGCTTTCCTCTTTTTTTTTGCCCACCTTTTCCGAGCGTTTCCGAAGCTCGAGAGCGAGTTTCCGAACCTCTCCTCCTCCACCCACCGCCGCAGATTGATGCGTCAAATTATATTCGTCGCGCGAGGTCGGCGCGCAGCTGCCGTCTGAATTATACGCTACATTTAGTCGAGCAACCCTAAAACTACCAGCCCCTGACTGGCTCGACCACCTA
>NCVS01000215.1:514304-543010 GCA_003055095.1 Goniozus legneri | reverse complement strand
CCTTCCAACCCATCCTACGATGCCGTCACAAACGATACCGTATACGCGTAACTCCCTCGTTCGTTTTTGGCTTTGATGTACTCTCCGATGCTCCTGTGGGACTCGATGAATTTTATTCCACCTTTTGCGGTCGTCCCGGAGCCCGCGGTCCTTAAGGGTGCGAGGGAAATCATATTCGAACCACGCTCGATGCACGATTCTGCACTCTCGTCTGAAGTGCATTGTTCGATTCGGATGACTTCCGTCGAGCCAACTGGGAAATCGAAGGCCGATGTTGAAATTAAAAATAAGATAAATAAAAAGGGACATGACAATTAGAGAATTTTTCAATATGCAATTGATTACATTGGCTGACAAAAATAAATATTTTATTTTTTAATTCTGATAATATTACATTTTTTCTTGTCCATTTCAGAGTTAGTTTAAAGAGTTAACATCTCTCATTCCTAATTATTTCGGAACAACTGTTCTCAATCGACAATATAAAGTAAATTGTCTGGACTAATACGACCATCAAACAACAGTCTTGAGAAAAACTGCGATATTAAATTCTTTTCTACGTTTATATTTCGTATATGATATAAATCTACTCGTATAGAAATCACGATCGAAAACTTTTCGAAACGAGGGCTATCGATAATATCGGTCTTATTGGCACGGCGTGTGAAAAAGAAGGAGATGAGGGGAGAAGGGGAGGGGGAGAGGGGCTATTTGGCACGGCCCTGTGTACGTCTGGAGCGAAGTGCCGAGTCGAGTTCTCGCCTATTTCTCTTTTTTCTCCCGTTCCGGCTTCTGTTTTCAAAACTGCCTAGCTCTCTTTTCTCGTACTTCGTCGAGGTGTACAGAACGTTGCCGTGCGAACATACGTTAAAGCCCCACTAACACACTTCGCAATTTACACCGGGGCTCGTGTGCACTTTTCCCCGCGGGGTATTGACTTTGCGCCGACTTCGCGTCAAAACTCGCGTCGACACGGAGTGCACTTTGCGAGCTGAAGATGTATGTGTTCCAGACCGCGAGGTGAATTTTTGATCCCAGCTGGGATTTGGGGGATCGATGTTTGAGAATGATCTAGGATCGTCGAGTTATTTTTGTTATTAAGGGAAAAGAGAAATAAGAAATAAATGATAATGAATTTTAGATGATTCTTATTCCCTAGGTTGTCTCTCGGTATTCGCGGCATTTCTTGTTTTAATTCAATTTGAATGTCGTTCGCTGATCAAACAAATTAGATTCCGATGAAATTTTTTAATGATCGAGAAACTCGACTCGAGCACGGGGACATCGTGTCTCGTCGGGGGTTCGAGGATCTTCCCCTTTCCAATCTTTTTTTTTTTATTTTTCCGTCGACAGGACGCAGTCACGAGCGATTAAGCTTCGTTTAGAGCAGGCTAGGACGTGACTGGATTTTCATCCTTTATATCTCGCGATATTAACGACGTCTTGATCCAATACGAATTGTTTTTCATGAATCAGCTTGTTCTCGTAATAAATAGATAAAAATATAACAACAAGCGGTGAATTTATATTTCAAAACTAATAACATTGAACCAATTATTTTACTTAAATAATATAAATGCAAGAAATTTTTTTTATGAAGTTGAAAAAAAAGTCAACTAAGTTAATAAACTTTTGTTCTATAAATTATTAACCACGCGATGTTCGGTAGAAATTTATCCAGCTTCGAAATAACGATATCATCAGCGAGATGACGGAGGGAAAGAAGTGCGTTGTTTACGTCTAGAAGATAGGAGACGAGAAAAGCGATCGAGAATGCCAAGAGGAAGAGGAGAGGCGTATCGCCGAAGTCTAGCGCATTTCCCAGCGGAATGCCTCGCGCGTGGCTCGACATCGGGGAAAATTCGTTGACCCTTAGTATAATAACCTCGACTGCGTGCTTTGGCTCTCGACTGTACGATCCCTCTCTCTTTCTGTCTCGTTCTCTCTCACGAGTAGATTGGAAAAATTTTTTCCTTTTTATAGACGTTTATGACCCAAGCTGAGTCAGGCGGTTTTTTACGCGACTGACTCCCGTCAACGCAAAACGTTGGCCAGAAATTCCAGATCTGTCAAATCCCAACGTACTCCCGATTCTTTTTTTCCGGAGCTCGTTATCGCGCTATTGTTCGTTACTTATTCCACTAAAACCGCGAAATTTGACTACTGCATTTCTGTTATAATGAGATCATGGATGGAATAATTCAAATAAAAAATATTGTCTAGTAGATGATGTTGTAAGTACACGATATGAAATTTGGAAATACAGAAAATTTTTATTTATAATGTTTTGAATGATTTGAAATAAAATTGAGTAATCTATGATAAAAGTTTTAAATTGTCAGTATTGAATAATAGTTCATTAAACCAAATGGAATTGAAACAAGAACTGATCGGTATACCGACATGAAATGAAAAATACATAATTATAACAAAATAATTTCAATTTTTCAAAATGGAGTTTTGGTTTCGAAAATTTCCAGCTTTGTGGCTGTCGGGTAAAAGCAAATATACAAATCGAAGTTTTAATAATTTTAAACGCGATTGATGTATTCCATTGATAAACATCGGATATAGATACTAACTAGCACGGCGTTTATTAATTTCGATTCATTTCTCGCTCGATAATATGCGGCATCGATATACGCCGACTGTGTTTATTCGCGCACAAACCCACGTCAAATAATGTATTCGTAATTGCGTTTCTGTACAGCGTATCGCGTCGTTATGTATCCGTGGGATCGGTCGCGCGTTTAATGAGATGCCTCGGAAAAAACATGATCGCGCGCTGAGTTGTGGGCGGCTGGCTGCTTGACATCCATTCGTCAATCGGCGATTAATTGGCCGCGTGCGCACACGGGACGTCTCGTCGAGTGTGTATTTTCGACGAGTGCCCCGTTTCAATTACGTTATTCATCGCTTTTATTCCACGGACCGTATTTTCCTTTTCGGATGGGGAATCTGCATTTCATGGCGCGGTCTACGTAGTTCGGGGCACGAGAGACGAATTTTCAAGTGGTCGATTCTCTTCTCGCGTGGCTTCGAGAGCGCGCGTTTCGTCCGACGACCTCGGAATATAATGTACGCAAGGAGTCGGTGGGGATGGGGGAGGGAGAGAGAGAGAGAGGGGGGGGGGGAGTGAACGAGAGGAAGAGAGCGAGTGCTTCTCCCGGAGGTCCATGAATTATGCATATTTTCCGCGATATGAGTGTCTGAGTGATGGGGTGGCACACAGTTTTGGCAGGTTGTAAATTAGATCGGAAAAACCGTGGTAAGGGTTGAAGAAGAAGTCGTGAGGAGGAGCGTTGTTCTCGCGATTTCTCGCGACGACGAGAGTCACGCGGAAAAGTGCGCTCTCCTTTTATAAGAGAAGAGAGAGAGAGAGAGATAGAGAGGGGAACTGAGAACGTTTCCCGGAAATTTCGCACCCCCTCGAGCGCTGTGCGCGTGTCGTCGCGAGGTTTTGGCGTACCGGAAATCTCCAAGAGCGGATATTCCACTTCCGGCTCGTCGAGTGCGTAACAGAATCAGCCAATTTAGTCGGGAGCGCAATTTCACTTGTTTCCCCCTAGCTTGGGTGTTTAAATCGAATGCGCTTTATAATAAGAAAAAAAAAATTAGTGGTTATTGACCAAGCACTTGGAAATATGTGTCGATTCAATCACATTGACATAGTAATTATATGGGTTGCAAAAATGAAAAAGAAGATCTTCAATTTATTTCTATTAGATGGAGTAGGTACAAGCTTTTATTACGCATTCGTCTCAGGACCATCTCACTGGCCGAAACCTTCAAGACGAGCGAGCAAAACGACAACGACAAATGGTACCGGCACATTGATTAATCTCGCGAGCCCGACAGCCGTAACGTCCGTTCGAAACAATACGTGAGGGAATTTTATTCGAGTTTTCATCCCGCTTTACGTCATTTGTCCACGTCACATAGCCGCGAATCGTAAGACAAGAGCGCGATTTTTGACGAAAATAGGAGCAAATAGAAAAATCGAGTGGAATGCCGAATCGATCGGGAAATATTCAACGATTTCGCGGCAAGAGTTCGCACGCGCGTGAAAACCGTCGGTGCGCGCGGCTCGCTCAGTTCGGCACCGCGCCCGCGCGTCACTGGGCAATAAGCTCAAAGTGTGAAATATCGGTGATCGGCTTTCGCTATGACGACGAGAGGCGCCGAAGCCAAATATAAAAAAGAGAGAAAGAAGAAGAAGGGGGGAGGAAGACAGATAGTGGAAAAAAATAGGAACAGGTACCGCGTCAATTTTATAGGCTCCCGTTCGGATAGCGAATTTGTTTGTGCGCGTATACACATAAAGGGTGTCCCGAAATTACCACATTTTATTTATACGATAGAATTTCTTTCCAGAAGTTCGACACATTTTCCGATATCCTGTAACAGAACGAGTTTAGACTTTCCGTTTCGTGGCTGCGTTCAATAACACCGAGTAGTGTCAGCGGCCTAAGTCAATAAAGTATAGGTGTTAGAAATTGCAAACTCGAATTTTCCACTACAAATAGAAATTTTTAGTCTATAGTTTAAATCTACAATGCACGGATTGTATTTTAATCGTTAAATTTACTATTGAATTACTATGAAGTTAACAATTAAATTATTTAACTATTTCCCTTTTCGAAGGATATAGCACTGAATTAGAATTTCGTAATTCCAGGACACCCGATAGATATCGCGCACCAAAACCTCGATGAGACGACGAGATACGAGCGAACCCTCTCCCAAACGAGCTCGCGCGCCGGCCTTGTCTCTGACAATGCGCGACGCGGTGACGTTCGAAACCCATGGGGCTTTCAGAAATGCGCGCTGTGGAACGCGAGCGAGCACGCGCGCGCTGAAAGAGAGGACCGGACGGTGACAATACGCGGACGGATATTGCGCGCCTCAGTAGCGCACCCCCTGCTAAAGTAAATTAACGAAAATTATCGTCGCCCGAAACCGCCGCTCTGTAACGTATCACTCGGGGTGTACAAATAAAAATCTAAATTCAACACGATCGATGCGGTTAATTCACAGCAGCCATAAGAATATATACAGAAAATATGTTTAAATTTATTCAAAATTCAATTCTAATCTAATGGATGATGAATTCTTCTTAAAATTTCAGCAAAACAAACCTTAATCCTTTCACAACACCAACATGTGCTCACCGCCATATGCAAATATGAATTCATCATCGAGAGCAAAATCACAAATGATATTTTGAAAAAGCTTAAACAAACCCATAAATACACTCTCGCGGATCCCCCTCGTCTTCGCAAATATTTATCCGAGGCGAAATTAGGAACACAATATGGCCCATTAGGTCGATTCGAGGTGGGCCGATCGGAAGCGTTTTGCACAATAATCGGTCTCGCCTCGCTCGCTCGCGAAATAATGCCATCGACGATAAGAGCAGTCACAACAGTCGAAACGTGTCGTTGCGGGGGCTGGTTGGGCGGGTTGCCCGACTGGATGGGGAGTATGGGAATCGATCGATATCGGAGATGCATCTGTCAAATTTACCCTTTCCGGGTGCGTGTGTCGTAATGGTAGCGCGTCACCGGTTTCGCAGAGCTGATGTTAGGGCGAGAGAGAGAGAGAGAGAGAGAGAGAGAGAGAGAGAGGGTGAGGGTGAGGGAGATTGTGTTAGAGCGGCTTGTCTGTGTGTATCCACTGCGTGCACGTACGGCAAAATACCCATCCACGTACGCATAGTACAAATTATTACGGCGCATCGATCTCGTTCCACGATGAATACGATGAGCCCGAAACGCAGCTTTTACACGCTCGAATTCAGCGATTTCGAAATTGAAACGCGCGGGAAATTTCATCCACCCCCTAGTCATCCCTCCAGTTTGATTCTCGTTTGCGAAAAATTTTACGTAAGAACTTTTTTCCCCTGTTTGTGTACTATCCGCCCCGGCTGGTGTTCCGAAGCGGCTGTTTCGCAAACAGTTATCGCGGAGTGGATTGCAAGCGTGCCGCTCCTGGCGAATTTCGTTATCGATTCACCGAGCTGGTGAAACTGTGTACCGGTTGGTGTTTTAAACAGGTCGCGTTAACTGAATTTCCATGCGTCGAAACGCTCGTTCATGGATTTTCGTGGAGATTTTGGGGGAAGGACGTTTAATTTCGTACATCCCGCGATTTGACGAGACTCCTTCTCGGGTGTACCCTTAACCGAATATCGTATCGTATCTCGTCCTTACAAATGGGAGTTTCTTGTATTTCTCCGCAGCGGAGGCCATTTAACGCATTAACTAGTTTAGGATTCCATTTTAAAACGCCGAGAGGGGATCCGGTGATACTCATGGGGATGGCTACATATCTCGCAGCCTCGACCGAGTTTCACCCCTCGTCTTCGGTCCCTTTATTACGAAACGTATGCGTCTAGGATTCTCGTTAGCCTCACTCGAGTAACCAAAAATCGGCTATCTTGTTCCAACCCTTTCGACCCCTTAAAAATATTAGTTCATGAAATTACCGTCGCACATTATTCACTACTTTTTAATCCAGAGTAATAAAAATAATTTTTTTGCGATTTTTCTCAAAATATTCATGATTTTCGATCAGAGCGGTAAATGTTTTTACTGTTGTTTAAGCATAGTTTAAATAAATTGGAATAAATAATTTCTTCCGTTCAATTTATTTAACTCTGCGCCAATTCCCGACAAATTAATTCGTCAGATTAATCCAATTCTCCCTACACGAGATTACAAATTTCATCGACGATATAACTCACACAATAGCCACGAAAAGGGGTAACATCCCCGAAAAAAAGTACGAAGTTACACATCCAGAGAACAATCAGCGAGGTTCATATCGGCGAATCGTCCCCCTGGTTATATCGAACTCGCATAATTTGGGCTCGGGCACGAAACGGCTTACGGGAATCCCCGGCCTTTTCCGCGATAAGCTCCAACGGCTAGGCGGGATAGGTGCGAGCGCCGTTGCAGGACGCGCTCTGTACAACAAAACTTACGAGATGGCCAATGTTTATCTTCATAGACCTCAGACGCTATTTTCGAACTCTCTTTCTCGTTTTTTTTTTTTTTTTTTTTTATTAAAATTTATTTAAAGTCGCATCGACAACTCTCTTTCTCATTTCCATTTTTTTTCTTATACTCGTTATTATTTAAGAAATTTGTCAGTAATCTCCTATGAATATTTGATAATTATAACTCGAAAGCATAATCAAATTATTCGATCGATATAAGCCAATTACAAATCACCAGTGAAAATCATTTTCCTGATCCATCTCTCTAGGTTTCTTTTCCGTCTTACACCAATAAAGTTCTCTTCCGTTTCCTTCTGGTTACCCATCCTGGTTTATCCTCTTTTCTTTTTTAAAGCAGATTTAATTTTTTATATTTTTTGTATAAAAACAAATATTTTTGATAGACGCGTGTGTGCGTTATCGATTGTTTGGCGCTGGGCAGCCTTTAAAGCCAATTCCCTGGCGCGACACGAATCCGCGACGTTAACCCAGATTGTCCTTGGAGTTTGTCCAGACGCGGGCTGTCCAAGTCCTCGGTTGCCAGGTTACCGGACCACCTTACACCCTCTCTCCCCTCCCCCGCTATCGAGCTTTTCTCGCAACGGCAAAAATCCTCCGCTCCAGTTGGCCCTTTCGAGGCCACCACCGCAATGAGATACCAGGGAGCACGGAACGATCGTAAAAGGGATCTCGCGACGATTTTCTCGCCGTGAAAGAAACGTCGTTACGCGGCCTGTGTACGTTACACGGGATCGAAGAACCCAACTGCTGTCGCGAGGATTGATCTCGCCCGTCTAATGGACCCGGAAAGAGAAACAAATTATTCCGTGATTGAGTCGTTTGCTCCTGTAACCTTCTAATTCGCCCCTCTCGGTGATTTCAGGATCGACCTTACGATCTCGATTATTCGATCTACAAAACTTGGTCTTTTTTCTACGTAATTTCCAATTTGAAAACTAAAGAAAAATCGAAAATGTGAGAATAGGCGGGGCCAAAATTCGTACTTGGTTGTACTTCGATTTGCGCACTTAAATATCGTGTGTTGGGTGGCAACGAATCGCCCATGGCTGGTCTAACTGGCAAAACCCCCTGCGGCTCGCGCGAAAGTAATCTCGCGAACAAAAAGGCGATTTGCGTTGTACAATCGCGGGCCAGCCGGCGAGTTCACGCGCTTTATATGTACCGTTCTGTGCGCGTTGCGCCGACGGACACAATGTGTCCGATTTTCGCGGACGTGTACGCTCTACAGGCCCGACAGATGAAGTCGATGAGCCTCGCTGGAGAAAGAGAGACAGAGAGGGAAAGAGAGAGAGAGAGAGAGAGAGAGAGAGAGAGAGAGAGATAGCGGGAGAAAGAGAGGAAAGCATTGTGCGCGAGGATCCTAATCGGATTACACGGCCCATTGAAGTCAGAAGTGCGATCTTTTTTTCCTTCCTTTTTAAAGGGGCTAACGTAATGTGCTTGTTAAACGACAGGCGGGGAGGAAGGATACGATCGATATTTTCCGCGGTGAACCTCTCTCTCTCCCTCTTTCTCTCTTTCAGCCCCAACGGGTTACGTCGAGCTGCCAGATAATCTGCCAGGATCCTCGTTACCGTCACCCCCTTCGCTACCTCCCCACTCACCTATCGCGGTATTACCCCGTGAATTACCATCCTCGTGTATATTCTGATTTATTCCTACTGTTTTGTTAATAAGTCGACGCCGCGGCGTTCCGAACGAAATACAAAACATTTGTGCGTTTCAACCTTTAGATTGCTTGAAAGCTGATATATGTGTGTGAAAGAGAATCATTTTTTTCATAAGAAACAAATGTTCACATTGCTGTTGTCACTGTCATTTATGTTTGCGTCGTTGTTTTGTTATATTTAATCCTATTCGAAATTTAACCAAAAAAGCTCCGGGTAATGTTAAAGGAGAGCTGCAAAATCAAATTTTTCGTCATTTTAATTGAGAGAAAGAAAAATTCAAAGACAAAAATTTCTCCACTTCAGCCTTTTGGAGAGCTAACTCAGTTCTATCCATGATATGAGCTCAAATAAACTCAATACACGACATAAGTCAAATTTGAGTACTTGTGAAGAACTTTTTGAAATTTCAAATACTAGTAGTTGGAAGATTAACCCAGTATTTTTCTTGTATATGCAGAACGAGTTTGGTCGACTAGTTGCCGGAACGTGGAATTTGGGTTTCCCAGGGTGGCTGGTTGTTCACGGCGAAGCGATTTCAGAGATAGCGCAGGATATTCAATCGGAGTTGCAAAACTCGCGTCGAGAGTCGTACACACGGTACTACAGAAGGCAAGTAAGAACTTTACTATTTTCGCTATAGGAACGTGACACACTTTTCGACTCGCCGATCTTTCATCCCTCGTTCACCTCTCGCGGAACGGCCCCGAAGTTATCTCCCTCCTCCGGGTTTATCGAGTTTAAAATTAAACTCCCGTGTAACTCCGCTCGAGCGAGTTTAATCGATTGGGTTATCGCAGCGCGTGCGACTCTCCGCGAAGTGGGACCCGTCGAATAGTCGCGAGTCACGCCATTCCGATTATTACCGTCGCGGTTTTGTTCCGCAGGAATTTTCCTACTCACTCCGAGCGTTTCCCAATGAAAAATCATATTATCGACTTCGGTTTTCATTGCAAGGGAAATTCGGAACGAGTTACCCTTCGGCTCGAGCTTCTAGAGCCAGCGGAAAATTTTATAGAGTGGCTGGTTAATGAGTAGAGTTCCGGTGAAAAACGTCACGGGTCATCGGGCTCTTACCGGTCCAGCGATTTGGAGAGCAAATGTATTTTTTGCTGTTTAGAGTGCCGAGGGGGGAATCCAGGGAGGGAACTAGCCGATCTCGGTTTGCCGGGGGCGAGCGGTACTCGAACAGAGGGGCCCTGCTCGTCTAAATAGATGGCCGAACGGCACTTGAATTATGAGCCGAGCGTGTACAACGAGTTCGCTCTACCATATAACATCTCTTGGTGTAGGAGAGAGGTCTAATGTAATTATTGCTTTTAGATTATTGGCTCCATTTGCGTATTAAAATTGGGGACGTTTCCTACGAGGGCCTATTTTCGCGCGGCTGTATAGATTTTCATTCGCGTGAGAGGTGCGAAGAACGGCCGAGATTTGAAAATTTAATAGCGTATACTTCTCGAAATTAATCGCGCGTTCGGATTTATCGAGGGTAGCAATAATTGAATATTGAGAATAACCTCTGTAAAGACTTGAATGCGCACTGAGTCATATAGTAAGTTTTATTTCATATTTAAAAAGAAATCTTTATTATTGATATTCTCTTTAATTATCTAATAACGATATAAACGAATAAGCAAATGTAATAACTAGCATGTAGCCTGGATTTAAACTTTGCCCTATTTATCGTCGAAAGCTTTAATCTCTGCAGCAAGATTGCCTGTTAGATAGCATAACTAGAAAGATATCGATCGCCTTCGAGAAATGATTTAAAATATACTATTAAAAAGATGAGAATATAAACTCGATAAAACGAAACTCGTTAATACGAATCTATTTTTGATCTACAATATCACAGCCCTGTGGTCGATCTCCGAGCCAAAACTTCGAATTTTATTTCGTTCACCAGCGTTCATGCTGACCGATGAGCGTTAATATCGCGCATAGGATCGATTTAGCGTGCACCGCAACAATTATCCGAGTTTCGTAGAAAATTGTCCGGTGCAATCGACGCGTTTCCGTGTATTCGGACTTCCGAAAACTAGAAATATGATTCAATGAACCGCGATAAATATCAGAAGTACACGTGTGTTCGTGTCATTCGCGAGTTGTTTGCATCGCGTAAATCACGGCGCACGCGCGAAATTAGCCCGAACAAAGTCCGCTCGTGAGTTCGCTAACTGTCATCGATCCTGCGTCGAGGCTGCCAAGGAATATACATTCCATACCGATATATATTTCGTTTTATCGCGAGAGCTTGGCAATTATCGCGAGGTCAGACCCTCGCGTTCCATTTTCGCGCGAGGAAAATCAATGCTTGGTTCTTTCTCTCATTCCAGAAAGAGAGAAAGAGAGAAAGAGTTGAGAGAGTTTGCCACTTACGCCGAACAAATAATGGAGCCGTGAACCGGTTGGTTATCGAGACGATAAATCGCTCTGCAAATTTTTTTCTTACCGCTCTTTCTCTCTCGGCTCTCACGTGTGTACGTACGGAACGAGCCTCCGTCGAAAAATGGACCGAGGGGGAAATTTACGAACACGGGTTTTCCGATATTTTTGGAATTTTCCGGGGTGAGAGAAGAAAAAAAGGACGAAATTAAGGGGATAGTTTATCGACGCACGAGATTCGACGAGATATTCGTTCGCGAGTTTTCCTCGGCGTAGGCGAGCGAATTCATCCCCCCAATCCCATCTCCAGGTTTTTCCTCGTTTTCTGTCTCTCTCTCTCTCTCTCTCTCTCTGCAACCCTTGAAAAGAATGTCTTTCGCGTAACTCGAGCCGGTATCTCGTATAAATTACGCGAGAGCGAGCCGTGTAAAAATCCCGTGAGATATGGCCGCGAGGATTTCGCGAAATTAAACTCGTTGCAGTCTTCTTAATTTCAGTCCGTGACGTGTAGAAATAAAAACGCGAGATACTATCCGCCTGATAGTTCGGAAGAATGGAGACGCTGATTCGAGCAATCAAACGGCTCGGATTTTAGAATCGGAAGAGTCACGCGATCAATCTAACCTCTTTTCCGTGAATCGTCGCATCCGTCATCGTTTCGCCCCGGCGCCGTTTGTACGTCTCTCCGTCAGAGTTCGCCAGGAACTTTTCCAGAAGAAGCCCCAAAGTCCGCGAGGGAGATTCGTCAATCGGCGCGGTGAGTTACGCGCCGCGACTTCTCGAATCCCGTGAATCCTACTTGGCGATACGCAGGGATAAATCACGCTCGCTCGTAGAGTCCTCGTCCTTCGTTATGAATGCCGAGGAACGCGAAAAAGGTCCAACAATGCCGGCAAAACCGATTTCGCTCTCTCGCTCGACAATGGCGCGGAAAATTGCTGTATCGACAAATCGAATGGGTAGTCTTGTATTTTTATTTTTTTTTTCTTGCCTCTCCGAAACGCTCCCATATACGAGATAACGTAGAGAACTTTTCCTCTCGAGGAGATGAAAGAAAAACAAACAATCTGAATTTTAAGGTGTTCCTTTTTTTTCGTTTTATTTTTATTTGTCGAGTGGATGAGGTCTCGGAAATATTTCTTACCTCGGCGGAGTAGCCAACAGGTATTCGCCTCGATCTCGCAGGTACCTTACGGCGTTATTGAGTCGTCAGCGGGTAACTTAAAATGCACGACTCCACCTCGCAACACCACGCTATCCATTGTTTGCTCCAACTTCGATCCCTTATCTGAGCAGCATCCCTGCTCCCTTATCGCATTTCGAAATCTCGTGACTGGAGAGCTCTAATGCAATTTTCAAGATTTCCATCACGACGTTTCCTCACGGAAATGTTATGCTCTTTGCCTCAGCGAACCTTCCGATTTTTCTTCCTCCTTACGTTTCCAGAAATGTCTCAATAATAAACCGTTTTATTACTCCAAATGAGAATACATAACGTTAGTGAGCTAGCCGTGAGAAGTATCGAGGTGAATTTGAATTTCGGTGTAATATGAATAAACGTAAAGTTCAACAGTTAGATGCAATTCTCAAGCTATAGGGCGTGGCTCGTACTTTAACCAAAACTGGAGGGAAAAATGCGGAAAAAATTCTGTTCAGAATTTAATGACCTTTCTACCGAAGAGATTGCGGTTATTCAGGAACACCCAGTACACTGACATGAAAGAGGAACTCCTGTTCGCATCGAAAATAACCGAGGGAGGCTCATCTCTATTCAGCGTGCGACGTGAATGGCCAGGGGGATGATGCGAGAGAAGCGGCGCGAAATGAAATCAAGGTTAATTTATCGATTCGCGGAGTCATCGCGCGTGCTCGTAATCCGTGAATTCCAAGGTTCATAACGTAACATGACGTAACGCATTTTTCGCGTTATATCGCTCGGGTTCTGTTTGCCGAACGATATTGCATCCTCTGTCTCGCTCGCTGCCCGTATATCTATATACGCGAGTTCTTTCTACTCCTCGGCATTTTCCGAAGCAGCAGCGCCCATTCCTCGGGTTTTATCTCGCTCTCGCGCTCGGCTCCTCTCCCACGCGAACGATCCGACCCGACCCGACGTCCTCGTTCGGTCAACGCTGAAACCCCTTTTGCGGAGCACCGGCGCCCGTCTGGCTGCCTGCCTCGCAGGCGCCAGCGAACCTCCTCCAATACGACGCAACGTCGCGCGGAAATACCGAGCCCCGTTGCGCGCAGTCGGATAAAAAAGGACGGAATACGAGGACGAGCGGCATCATTCATTTTCCACCTTAATTCCGTATCATCTCTCGGCTTTAACAGGACAATTGACGTGTTGATTCGTTATGTGTGTGTGTGTTTTCCCCTATTTTCTTTCTTCCACCGAGAGTCGTGATAAATAGTCGAGTTCGTATAAAATATGTTGTTAATTGTTTTTTCATGACAGAATGTAGGTTATTACGAAAATTATCGATAAATAGTGAAGATACTTAGTTTATTTTTGTAGTTTTTTATTGATCGACTGAATATTTCAAGAGATTGAATTTTTATTCCATTTAACGATTCATTATCATTCTATACGTGGGACTGATCCTGAAATAGTGACTCAAAGATTAAACGAATCTGCATTAAGGTTCAAAAGATTTTTGCAATATTTTCTACAACAATTATCAATCCCGAATTCTTCATGAAAAATTTTTATAACTCTCATAATGTAAATGAAATTATATATTCCGACTTAATTCGGAAAGGTAACGTTTCCCGAACGTTAGAATATTTCAAGTTCATAAGATTACGTCGATAAGGTTCTCACAAATTTCCTAAGAATAACGTTCGCCATGAGGATGACTAATTGAGTGATTAGCAATCTCCCGACATCCTCGATGAGGGCCACACTCGAAAATTCGAACTGCGCCTCGTGCGCAGTCGGCCTCTTCGCAGCCTCGTCGTCTCGGCTCTCTATTTACTCGAGACGCTCTCCGAGTACCGACATTGGGAATTAGACTGCACATCTTGATGGCCAGTTTCTCCCGCAGCTCGCGTGAATACTTTTCTCGCATCTCCCCCCACGGAAATGATTTATCTCCAGACGACGATCATTCATTTTACGTTGTCCATTACTTAAACAGTTTTTTTTTTACTCGACTGAATTTTATGTCGGTTTTTTTCTCGAGATCTGAATTAACAGGAAATTTAGTCTAGTAGGATGAGAAGGAGAAAATTTTTAATATCTTCGGAGCGTTTCGCGATATAAGTGTGCACCAGATTCTTTTTAGTTTATATATAATTTCTTCATCATTAGTCGCCGTTCACGGCGAGTGAATATCCGAGGAATTAAATATTTAATTTGGCAGTAGTCTGTCCTCCACTGGCTCCGCTCGCGCACTTACCCTCAGTGAAAATTTATTTACTACGTTCGCTTATTCGCGGCTTCGACGTACCCTCTCTTTTCTCAGTCCCCGATACTCCCCCATCAAGCCAGAGACGATGTCTTCTGGCTTCGCTTTTCTCTTATTTATTCCATCGCGTAAACTCTTCACGGTGTGTTTTCTCATTTTCCGTTCCTTCTTTTTGTTATGCATCGTGGAAGATTTAAGTATTTAATAACCAACCCTCTCGAGGACGATACCAGAGTCTGGGAGCATCATTCAACGCCGTATACTTCAACTTGTATCACGGGGTTATGTATTTCTCTTTTTCTTTTCGTTTTCCAACAACATCTTTTCCTTTTCTCGTACTTCCCGACGTTCGTAGCGTGAAATATGGTCGTAAATAATGAAAGAAATTTTTCGCGTGTCTCTAAGCCCCTCGATGTATATACGAAATTCCTCTTATCTCTCTCGCGTCTTGGATGGGCTCATCCTCGATCGAACGAATACTCGATTGTGGCCGCTCGATTAAAACTTCGGCCAACTTCGGAATTTTCATTCGCGACTTGTTTAATACCTCATGCGAAAATCGTTTGATTTTCCGTAACGAGAGGGCAGAACTTGGCGCTTTGAGAGCTCTCGTTGATATTCGAGGCACCGCTTTGAGAAACGATTTAATTAAAATATTCATAAAGTTAGAGATTACGTGCGTATATATCCTCTCCACGTGACAATCGAGCTTTTGTTTTTCTTGCGAAATTAAGCGGAGTCGGTAGAGCGAGCGCGAATGAATGTCAAATTTTTTTCCGAAATGAGAAAACTTATATATTTTTCCAACAGTTCCCCTGTTTTTGTATCCCTCCATCGTTTCATGAATTCGCGATTTTTCACCGCGCCCTTTATTAATCGTCGCTCTGTCAGTGCAACGTGCGCTCGCGTAAAATGAAGAGCGAGCCCTGCGAGAGGTAAGAATAAAAAAAAAAGTAAGCGCGAGAGGTAGGAAAACAGAAAACGAGAGAAAAAAAGAAGAGATATATAAACCGTCGGAAAAGCGTCGCGGAAAACCTCGGAGACTAGCGCGAAGAAAGGCTTCCTTTTTTTTCGAGCTTTCCGCTCGAGACGCGAAAGCCGAATCTTTTTTTCTCCGTACCCCTTCCTCGTCGCGCGAAACGTGAAAAACGTCGGACACCTCGGCAAACCGAGATCCACTTTTGGTGTTTGCCGAATGCCGAGCGAGAAAACCACTGAATGGTCGCTTCCTTTTGAGCCGTTAAGTCGCTCCCCTTGCGGGGAAAAGCTCGCCGCACGCGCGCGAGTTCTCGAGCTCGCGAACGGCTATCCTGGGCGTGGTGGATAAAACCGCCAAAAGAAGGAGTTCCTCTCGTCGGCGTGTTACAAGATAGCCAAAAAAACAGGAGATCCGAGGTACTCGAGTTTTCTCGCCGAAGGATTCTGTTGCGATCTCAAACAAGTGCACTTACCTCATATCAATGGTGGAAACGTTTTACACTGAATTTTCTTTTTAAATATACATTGAGTGGGGAAAAAATTTCCTGTCTCTTTCAGATGAGTGCTTCGGAAGTACAAAATTATACCGAATATTTAATTTCGGTATAAAAATTGTCAATTTTTTTATTTTCATTGTCGGAGACTCGAAAATTTTAACATCTTTCAGGATATTAGTGAGATAGGTATTCTGACGTAATTCAATGCAAAGTGGGTCAATTTGATTGATTCGAGACGTTTTGTCGAATTGACAAAAGTTTATTTTATCAGTGTGGTTGAAACTAAAACGTTGATAACTCTTCTCACTGTGAATTCACGTATAATTAATCACCCGCAAATGATCAGTGAGCATTAGCCGAGCTAACGCTATCGCTATAATGATTTTGGGTCGAGCTCTATCGGAGTACTCTGGCGCGCTTTATCAACCGGTAAATGCAGCGTTTACATTAGGATCCCGTGAGCGAACGAGCGCGCGTGAGCACCGAAATAGGTCTACTTTTCAAAGGCCCCGCTGACACCGACGATAATACGCTTCTATCCCATTTCACCGGGTAATACGAACTATTTTCAAACGTCAAAACATAATTTTCTACTAACCGGGTCAAGTCCTGCCTTCTCCCGGCGCTTTTAGCGCTTCTCGGGTGGTTAAAGGCGCGTAAAAAAAGCGCAACGGAGTAAAAAGAAGAGGAACCGAGGAAGGAGGAGTGAAATGAGAGCATAGAGGCAACGAGCGCGTAAGGAGAGCGGCAAAGGGGAGTTTTACGTTCCGAGGAAAAGGTTCATCCCTGCAGGAGCTTCTTCGCGAAGTAAATAAAGAGAGAAGGAAAGAGAGAGAAGAGAGAGAGAGAGAGAGAGAGAGAGAAATGACAAACGTTGAGATGTCTCGCGAGCGATGAAAACGAGTCGGATGCGTTTTCCACGAGCTGACGCGCGTGGGAGCGGAGCGGTTGCGAGTGGAGGGGAGGGGAGGGCGAAGGGGACAGTTTATTTGAAGTGTAGAGCGAGAAAAAGCCAAGAGTGCCTACGTACGAAACAAAGTGTTTTTCCCAAATAAAAGACACTCGAGGGCCAACCTCGGAGCCCCAGCGGGGCGCCATTCGAAAAAATCGGTCGATCGATTTTTCGGGCCGGTCGTAAAATTATTTCGAATCTTACGAACCATGAAAATCGAATAGACTCTTTCTATACTCTACGTCTAGTTTCCTCTCGGTTGTACGCGATCTCGTATCATTCACCGTAAATAAACACCCCCGGAACGAGAGGGGAGTGTCAAACACATGGTGAAGTATGGCATCAACAATTCGAGTCTACGGGGAGATCGATAAACAAAAGTTTCTCTATTTACATCCATCTAGCGAGTATCTCGAGAGTCGGTGTTTTTCGTGAGATATACTCGTTCGGGTTCTCCCTCTATTTTCATGCAAAATAAATCCCTGCGCTCGTTCCACCGAGAGCTAGAGCGAAAGAGAAGGAACGAGTTTCGTCGTTGAAGAAACGAATTCTCGAGCTCGCGGATCCGCGGGCAAATAGGAGGGAGCGCAGAGCTAGGCGCTCGTTTTTTCGCTATCATCGGCGAACACCGAGCGAAACGGACGGCAAACAAGCCGCCCGCTACGGCCGAGGCAGCATATTTATCGCCCGCGCGTGCTTCATTATACGGATCGGAAAATCGTACTCCGCGAGCGTCAGCGCACTCTCGCAAACTAGACACGGCCTCTCGTCTAGACGAAACGATCTTTAATCGGACATTGTCGCGAAAAGCTTCAGAGTATATTTGCGTATATTTCGACGTAACTCGGTACGAAACGAACGTTTTTGAAAGACTCGATGCATGTCAACTCGATTCGATAAGAATTTATCTTATTCGATATATCGCTTATCGTTTCATTCAAGATTTTCATTATTAAAATATCAGAAAATCGAAATAAACACCTAACTACTATATTAATATATTAGAGATAGACATGTTGATATAGTAAAGTGTTTCGTGTATAATTATAATGTTTTTTGTAGCTCGACTGGCAATTTTAAATTCCTTTCATTGCGTATTCTTGAAAGCAACGTTTTTATCTCGCTCGCGGGATTTGCCGTTTCGGTACTCGAATTTATGAAAATTTCGAAACGACTCTGCATTTTCCGAATCCGCGCAAATAGTAATCACCGTACGTGGAAACGACGTGGAGGAAATAACGTGAATTTTTTAAACGAAATTTCACTCGGAAGTTGGCCGCGACTCGATTCGTGGTCACGAGTCGAGACGCCATAAACGGAGCTGGATTCGCGGTAGGAGATCGTAATTCAATTTTACCTCGGGCAATAAAACAATAATTTGCATCTTTTACGACGCCCCTTTTTTCATTTAATTTTACGATGTACCGAATATTAGTTCATTATTTTCCATACTTGCTATTTAAAAATTGCTAAGAAATGCGTTGCGACAAGTTGTACACAAATATTTACGATCGTTCAGTGATCCCGGTTGAATTTCTTCGAAGAGTGATAACGCGATACCTGTTATCAGACTAGAAATAAAACGATTCATTATCATGGGAGCGAGTCAAAACCCGCGAGAATCGATATAATCGATTAAGCTTTCCTTCATTTACGCAAAGTCTGCATTAAACAGCAAAGAAAGTTTTCTGACAACTAAAACTGGCGGAACAAATATTAAATATCTGGAAACCGAAATTTTTACAAAAATCAAACCTACGACTCTCTCAATATTCCTTTCGCGAGGATGCCATATTTTTATTGCATACATCGAAGAAAAATTTATCGTACCAACTAAATGTGCATTCCTATGCGACCAGGACGATATTTTGTAAGATGAAAAGGAAATTCTTTTGGATGAAAAATTTATTGATATATTGATTGAAAATATGGACGAAAATATATTGGTTGATTTAACAAACGTTTTGTTTGACCGATTGGTTATTTTACCGAACTGTCAAAAAATCTTTTTGACAGTACAGGAATGCACATTTAATTGATTAAAAAAATAGTTTTTTTCGTTTATTATGGAAGGTCTCGTAGAAGTCGTGGGAAATGAATTTTCTCATAGGGGTCGGAAAATTCGCGACGACTGGTGGTTCCACGAATCCCGGGGAAGCAACGCGCAAAGAAACGCGCTCACGTATCCGTAGCGCGGCTCGGCGTATCGGCGCGGTGTGAGAGGAATTCCGGAATGGACAATCGAGTAGAGCCGAGTAAACGTCGGAAAGGCCTGAAACTATACTTTTCCTACCTTCGCGCACACTGAGTCACCGATACGTATCGATACACGGAGAGGTTAACGTGTGTGGAGCGTATCACGTAAAACGCGAGCGCTCACGAGCCGACACGAGGTTTCACGAAGGCCGAGCCGAGAGGCCACGAGCTCGACTCCCCGCCACAGTACGAAATCGGCCAGCGTGACGCGACGACGAGAAGTACCGACGTGCCTCTCTCGCCGTTCGCCAACTCGGTTCTATCATTTAAGCGTTAGTTTTCGATCGTTCTCGTTAAAAACTGGGAATAAAAAATAAATTCAACGATAGGACTCGTGCTGGTGGTGAAATATTTCTGTTCAGTGACTGGGAATTTCGCGACTCGCCCTTATCTCGTCGATCGACGAACTCAACGTGTGTGAAAGTGAGATAGAGAGGGATCGTCATCGCGATGGCAGCTCGCGTACGTCAGGCTGTCGCCTTACTCGTGCTAGCGCACATTATAGGTGAGAGGTTTTATTCTTCAGCTAGAGTGAGAATCGTAGAGTGTTCTCTATTCGTAAACCGAGGATCGATGAGCCCTCGTGGATCAATGAGTGATTCACGGTACCTGTGAATGTGCTCCTAGTCAACGAAAAAAGAGACCGGAGAATCGCATTTGACTCGGCGAAACCCCGCCGGTTACAAGATCCATTCATGGAATTCGGAGTAAATAGGCCTATCGATCTGGGAAAAAAAAAGTGGAGACTATCGATCCTCGAAGCGTTTGTCAACTCGGAGCGATAATCTCGAGCGTCTTGGGCTCGTAAGTCGTTAACCGGGATCCGCTGTTCGAGGTTAATTCGCTTTTATTAGCGCGTGCTAACTCGGCCCACACGTATGTTCGATGTCCTGGGTGGGTACACACTGCACACGTGCGCGATTCCCACGGAGAGTAAGAGGGAAAGAGTTGGGTTCCCTTTTTGCGAGAAACCGGCCTCGGGAGCCCGAAAAATCCGAATTTACCTCGTGCACGCGATCCGACGGTGCAGCAGGTGGTTGATGCAGCGAAACGCTCCAATTTATTCGTCGCGCACCGGAATTCTCAACGTTTATTTATAAACACTGCAGTCGATGTTTATGAAAAATTCATTCCGTAGCGAGAAAACTGGTTTGAATTTTCCTTTGTAAAGAAAACAGCGCAATTTGCTTTCAAGGCCATTCAGCGTGTGAGAGTTTGATTTTATAAAGAGAATTCATTCATATAATTATAGAGGGAGAACTTTTGCAAAATGAATTCTACTAGATCGAGGAAAATGTCGTTTCAGAGACCCAAAAATGTTCCAAGCCGTTGTGTGACTCGTCCCCGACGCCTACGTGCTACACACATTCACGCAACAACTTCGATGCACCTGCATTACGCGTTCCCACCGCGCGTTCGTTTTGCAGATGCGTGAACAACCGCGATCGGTTCCGACGCTTCGAGCAGTCTGAGCTGAATTCGCTCGGAGCATCGCGAATTTCTCGTTTTAGATATCCGGAGCACATTGATTTGCTGATTCATATTTCAAAATAGCTCGAATATGGTTCATAAACGTGACAAATTAATGTGTATTTTTCTATTGGAAAAAATATTTTAAAACTTTCGAAAAATTTTACCTATTTTTGAATAGGAAAAGATAATAAAAATTGAAATGGAATAACGAAAAATGCATTCATAATAAATCCTCTATATACAATAATGGGATATTTATATTTAAAATCTTTGTTATTTAAAACATTGAAGCTCGGAAATTCATGAAATTTCCAATCATATTTGTAATTCTTCGTAATCTTTCCATTGCTATAACAAATTATTAAAATCTTGAATAATTTGAACAAATTTTTCTGATTTCTCGATGTCAAAAATTTGAAATTCTGCTATGTGAAATATATACAACATTCTTATTTCGAAGTCTCGTGCTGCTTCTTGCAATCAAATATTTGGTTTTTATGTACCGTACCCAAAATAAAGCCCGTTCTCGATACTTCTTACGAACATTCACTCGCGATTCAAAACACGTCGAATATGTACATTAACTTTTTTTTGACTGTGCGAACGACGACGACAGTCCGTGAGAAACGACGAAATTTGTTTGGCACATCGTAATTATTCGACCTCGATGATAGCAGAGCGATTTCGGGATCGCACAGCCTCTCGAAAAACTCTCGGAGACAACGAGAGAGAAAGAGATATGGAATATCATAACCTCGTTACGTATGTGGCGAACATCTGCTTCGTGTTTTCGGGTTGTCGTTTCGGAGCGACAAGTTTTAGCGGAAGTATTATTACAAGGGTTACGAGAATAATCGTGACGAAATACGTAGCAGTAGATATTTGCTCGTAGTACTGCTTACCGTTCCTTCTTTTTTTCATTTTTTTTTTTCTTTCAAATCTCATCTCGAAAAGCTCGTGGCGTCGAATCTGAATTTCAAATCCATGAATCACCCTCCGGATAACCGAACTCTCGATTAACGATTTTTCCCTTTCACCGGAGGATCGAATGATTAATCCGACGTGAATTTGATCGCTTTCCTCTACGGCACATCCATCAATGCGGAGGAGGAGAATTTCCCGGGGTGGACCGTGCGTGAGACGTCACACGGATCTACAATAGCTGGAATTCCGCGAAGGGGAGCGAACGAAAATTTCGTTTCCCCCCGCCGGCCTTGGCGCACCTGTGCAAACGGTCGTTCATTCGAGAGAAGAGCGTTCGTGGTCACCTGTCGCTGTTTTGTATGGTTGCACTCGAATAACGTGTGGGGGCTCTTAGAAAAGGAAACATAGAATGGGAAAACCGAGAAAAGTCGAAAAACCAAGTCACGTTCATTGTATCACGCGAGGTTTACAATAATTTGCTGATCGTCCGTGAAACTCGACGGACTACCTTTGAAATACGAAAAATCTCCAATCTCTATCTTTTCGAAACATTTATCTATCTGGAGAGATAAAAAGGGAGTTTTAAGAAAAGTTTTTCTCACCGATGTGAAAAAAGTGCGAACGAACTAAAGAGTTTAAAAGATTAATTAAAGTTGACGAACTTCTCCCTCCGGCTATTTTGTGATTTTTCTTTTTATTTGTTTAGCCAGGTATATTTCAGGAAACTGAAATTTTTTCTAAGGGGAAATAAATTCAAGTCCGTCTCTCTCCCTCGCATAGATTTTTTCAAGAACCGGACCCGTTCGGTTTTGGCGCGAAGGAGAATTTCGGAATACGTATGCCGTCTGGCATCTCCGGAGGAGCAAACCGGACTTCTCGAAGGAGTTTGACCCTTCGGTTATACCTGGGCCCTTCCCGTGTGTATACATGTAAGATGAAATATCCGAAGAAACGCGTTTTCTTGCCGTTAACCGTCCCGGAGCTCCGTTTATAATCCACACGAGCCTTACGTGGATCTTTCCTGCCCTCGTCGAGTTTTTCTCCATCCTCGTCTACCCTTCTCCTCTTTCCTCCTCTCGCGGCCTTTTACCTGTCTTAATTCGCCGATCCCCGAGAAAGATAATGCTGAGGAGAGAAAGAGAGAAGAGCACCTCCAGCCGGTGTAAAAATATCGCACGATAATAGGACCAAACGAGAACGAAATGACTATACCCTTCCTCCTCTTTTTTCTTCGCGTAATTCAATTTGAATAAACCACGCTACGCAATAACAACGAACTTTTCTCTCCCTTTCAGTTTCAGATAGAGAGAGAATTTACGATCGTAATTAGCAGAAATTTTTATACACAGAGAAAAGAGTTAGCTTCAACCATAGATTAAAATTTGTTTGATTGATATTTGATTTGTGAAAGAAATCGTATTATTTGGTCAAAAATCATTTTATTTTATGAATTTATTTGTTGAATTAAGTAAATGTATGCTCGAAATATTTATTGGATTACTGTTTTCTGATAAGCATATGTATATTTGTAATTTTTATTATCGATTTATAGAACAAACAGTTTGAATAGGACAAATTTTTGAAAGATATTACGAATTCATGTACATGAATTATTATCACGAACCACAAATATCTGTTTGAGAATCAAAATAACAATACGATTTAAATTAACCAAATTTGAACTATTTTAATGCTCAGATTCATTCCGAGGAAACTAAATTTGTTAAATTCAAAGTAATTTTTCTCCCCTCGCAGAGACAGAGAGAGAGAGAGAGAGAGAGAGAGAGAGAGAGAGAGTTTACGATCGTAATTAGTAAACATTTTTATAGGTATTTGCTTTTAAGATGATTTCTTCCTCTCTCCTCTCGTCTCGTCGATCGGATACGAAAAGTTTGACAAGTTGGCCGTTGCCGGATCGTCCGGTCGATCCGGTTTCTATCTCTCCTCTCTCCTCGTCGTTTTTCTTACGAGGAGTTGGCGAGGTTCGAGCCTCCGGCCGCTAGAGGGGCTCTACGCACCGGGGAATGGGAGATAAAGAAGTACCGTTCGCTGGACCGTTTCACTTTCGAAGCACACGTACAGCACACCCACCTTTCTCGCTGCAACTGCGCAAGCTCGAGCCATTGACTCATAGTCGGCGCGCGCAAAACTCGGAAAGAGAGGAGAAAAATCTTACTCGCTATCGCGAACTCGGAGATTTACGAGCAACTCGGAGTTAATAACGAAAGTTTTCACTTATCCCCGGACGATCAGAATGGATTTGTACAACGTGGATTAACTTATTCGCGAAGAACGAGATATTGTTGTTAGTCGAAGTTGTTCATAACACGGGTGGGCGGGGGTAGGGTAGAGAGGAAAAAGATTATTCTCGGAAATAAAAAAAAATCGGTTGAATTTGTGGGTATCCCTGTGAACTTTACGATTCGGACTTTTTTCTCTGTTGTTTGCGCACGGGCGAGATGAGAAAGAGAGAGAAAGAGAGAGAGAGAGAGTAGGTATATATTCGAACGCCCCGCGGAACTTTATGTGCGGTTTCGCGTTTCTTTCCGCTCGCTCGAGCTCTTCGCGAACGGTAAAGTTCGTTTCCTCTCGCGTTCCTCTTTTTTTCATATTTTCTCTCTCTTCCTCTCTCTCTCTCTCTCTCTCTCTCTCTCTCTCTCTCTCTTTGGCCCATTCGGACTCCAATTCGAATTCTCCGAGCCAGCGCTTTGTGACCCTGCGCGTTTGACTTTTTTACGATCAGCCACGGACAATTCTTTCGCGGTGACGTTAAAAAATAAGGAATCGTCGATTTCTTAGCGAACAACGATTCTTACAATTTTCTCTCCCTCGGTTCCCAGAAAATAAAGTGAGACGAGGAAATAAACTCGCCCCGTAATGTCTCTATACCCCAACGAATAGGAAGAGAGAGTGAAACTTTGATTTTATTTTATATCTTTGTTAAAAATATTATTATTTGAATAATTTTGTATTTGAATATATAGAGAGGAAGATGTAGAAAAATGAATAGAGAAAGGGAAAGTCACGTACAGCGATCTATCAAAAGTTCAATTCCGGATGTACAGGGATGAGATGCGGTTTTCGGATGAATGTCAACAAGAATCAGTTTCCCTTTGTGGGAAACAATGGGAAAAATACATTTGTAATGGTGGTACTAGTTTCACAGATATTGTTCGAGGTACCGATGAGGTGTCGCCCCCCGCCCCCCTCCCCCCTCCCTTCTCTCTCTCGCTATTTCTCGATTTCGCTCTCGTCCCTTTCAGGCGTCACGACAAAAGAAACATCGACACGTACGTCTTGCCCGGAACCACAAAGAAAAGAATAAGTCTCGATGCCATAGAGATAAACGAGTCTAGCGTAACGTGCACGCACGAAAATATACGCGACTTCATCCTTCTTCCCCTTCTTTTCTGCAGAGCGAGTGACGCGCGACAGAAAATAACGAGAGGTCGTCGATCCGTATTTTTCCTCGTCTCCGATATTGTGTCCTGATCCACGGATCGCGACCTTGAATCCAAACTTATCTGGGCCCCCCGCATTTACATTTCTTCTCTGACTTCGTTACGCAACGCGAGAGTTCACGCCGTCGCGCGCACCCGCGGCCTCAATTTAACGGATTTGAATAAGAAGATATATTTGAACACCGAACGATGTTTGCCGACATAGAAACTGTTATACGTCTCTAGTTTGCAGTGAGATTACTCTCGCTTCTTGATAACTGAATCGACTCGACGATTTCAGCTCTTTTCCGCCGTTATCGATTTTCCGTTACGAGGAAAATTCTCGTTGACCCCACGGCTCGTCAGGTAACGCGTTCTCCAATTTGCAGTCGAGAAAGAGAACATTGAAGGGAGAGGCACGAGATTAAACCACGCGCATATGATTGCCCGGTAGAAACTTTTGATTATGCTTGTTGCTCACGCGCGTCGAGGGGGACCGGTAAGTTGAACTCGCGCTGCTGAATGAGTCCCGGCAAGTTTCCCTTTTTTTTTCACGTCACATTATGCGTAGTATATGTATCCACTAGATAGAGAACGAAGCACCGAAGGGAGTCCACGAGTGTCCCGCCCCACTCTGTTTTATGTTACCGTAACGAGTCCGAACCACCCCACTTTTCCACCTCCACGAAATCTCGTATTCCGACGCTTGACAAAAAGCAAAATGAGATCCCGGAAAAAGAGAGCCTCTGTTATTAACGAACGGTTTTTTCGCCTCGAAAAAGTATTACCGAGAAAGCTACAGGTTGGGGCGAAATGGGGTTTAATAATCAATGAAATGAGGATAAGGCAAACAAGGGTAGAAGACGCTCATTATCATCCTGTACCTCAGAGAATAGACCAAAATCGATACACAGAAGAATACCGATAACAGCTTCCTGTTGAAATCTCGATATGGCCTTCCTGATAAGCTCTTGCAGATTCGCAAAGCGGGAGGGAAAATAACCTGGTCTTGTTATCGCCTCTGGTTTGTTTAACAAACGCGTCAACCCCTTGCGTACGAGTCTCGGTTTCGCGGAACGACTCAATAATATCCATTGTACCGTGCGATAACGGGCCATTGGAATTTATAAGGTATATAATATTGGCCCAATGTGTGCGTGCGTTTCTGAATGTGTGCTTCGCGGCCACAGATATGTATCTCTTCGCACTTCCGGGGATTCGTGTGAGAACGACAAATACGAGCCGTGTAATATTCACAAGCGTTGCTCGGGCGTTCGTGACTTGGATCGAATTTAAAAAAAAGTGTCAATCGCACAAAAATTTTACCGACTTAGGTATATTATTTCATTTAAATAATTAAGAGTAAATAATAGTAATACCAGCAATAATGGAAATTTCGTTATTTTCTTTTTGAATAATCAATTCAATTAGCCAGATAAATTTTAGGCTAATTTTCCGACCTCGTTTTTCCCTCTCGACGTTTATCGGTTTCGATCGCACCTGCGTCCTATTTTTTTTCTATACTCATGACGCAATACTAATTTCGTATTTACACTCGAGATGACGGCCACGAGAGCGCTTAATTCCCTCGTCGGCGACGCTTCCGTGTATAATTTTCATCCTTGAAACGTTGTATCGGGTGACGGCGAGCGAAACGGGTGTCAAAGAGAGGAAATGCGAGGAGAAACAACGCGAAGCCCGAACGATACCTTTTTACCACTAGCGACGATAAACAAAGACAACAGCTGCAGTTCATGCGTGCGATTCGTAAGGTGCATCGTAAAAAGAAGCTCGAGTGCCGTCACTCGCAGTATTTTGCCTCTTAACGATTCGCTTTTTTATTTCGATAGTCGCGTCATGAAATCGGAAAACATCGCGAATCATTTTGAGTTGGCGACATCGTGTGAAACATTCATTTGACCAGTCATTTTTTTATTTATCGAAAGATAAAAATTGCGAGAGGATCGTGGCTTCAACGCAACGTGGTTGAAAATTTTTTGAGCCAACAAATTTTTATTCGTGCGTGTAAAAGAATATAAAACGGGGTTATTGATTTTTCTCGTATTTTCCAACGCCCGATCAAATATGCTACGGTTAATAGTATTTTTAGGTACCGATGTTCAAATACCATATGACGCAAATTATCTTGTGACTTTTTTTTTTTATTGTTAAACTATGACGACACTTTATCCAGTCAACGTGACACCCACGTGTACGTAATTATGCCCGATTTGGTACTCGCAGAAATACAAACGGAGTCGGCGCGTATGTACCTACGAGAACCAATCGAGATATCTTATCGATAAGAGCGCATCGCCGGTGAATGCGCAACGCTGATATCGTAAATGAACCATACGCGATATATTTACGGTCTCGATAGGAGACTAGTGCACGGAAAAAAATAACCGGTGCATGCGACCGAGAATAACATTCTGTGAATTGAAATGCCACAAAGCTTTTATTGCTAAATCGTGTTTGAAATGTTGCACATATTGTGAATGAAAATAACAAAATCCCATTCATTTTTCCCTCTTTGTATTCACGAAGAATGAATCTCATATACATTGAGAACGCCGAGAAAAATTTTATTAGATTCTCTGAAGTATTTATAAACAATGTACTTTAATTTTCATTTGTCTTTAATTGCAACGAATCGCCGCTATCGCAATTTCATTGAACAAAGTCTACGTTCGCAGTAACATAATTTCAGTAATATTAAAGATTTTTTTTCAGAGCATTCGAAGAAAAGACAGAAACTTGAGTGACTCGTATGCATACGTTTTCCATGTTCCCTTGCCTGTGTTGGTCCACCGGCATTCGTGTGGACCTCGCGCATTACTCACCTCGCTTAGCGATTGTGTTAACCGCAATCTTCTTGCTCACCGGCTCGCGTAATTTTTCTGCACCGAGTTCTCGAGACGAGAAGATGCACGCGCGCGCAAATTTTTCGCGCGACTCCTCTCGCTGGAACGGATTGCGCGAAACTCGCGCTGCGTGAAAAAAGACGAAATTAGAGGGCTCGAGAGGCGTGAAAACGGGAGGATCGATGAGAACTGAGCTATTTGTACGAAAAATAAAATATAAATATAGGAAGAAATAGAGAGACTATTTATATTTAATGTAGTAAAAGATATTACGTACGTTTTACAATAAGAATAACAATAAATATTTTTTAGTTATATTCCAGCCGATTTTTCGTATATAGCAATGAAAGGGATGACAACCGACTGTTGCAGTCGGAATTTTTTTCAATGTAGTATACTTTTGTGCATCATCTATCGAAATATCTATAATATCGATCCGCAGTATAGCGATACAGATGTGTATGATGTTAGCCCTCCACTTTTGAAATAAAACTTGTAAAAATTGTATTGAATTGTGCCCTATTTGTACTATATACGACACCCACAAAAAAATGAAAAAAAAAACTATTTATTTACCTTTAAATTGTCTGGCTTGTGGTTTCTGAGTTACTCTCGTTGCATAGAGCTCAATAAAATTAAATCAATTAAAAGAGGATATAAGATTTCAAAAAAAAATTCGGTATCAGCAGAGGGTGTACATATAGTACCCGAGTCTCGTGGGAACTTGCGAGAAAGTTTTCGAAAATCTTAAGTCCTTTAATTAGTTGCATTTCATTAGGCTCTAAACAACGAGAGCTATTCAGAAACCATAAGCCAAACGATTTAAACATGAATAT
>NCVS01000215.1:495630-514239 GCA_003055095.1 Goniozus legneri | reverse complement strand
AGTACAAATAGAGTACAATTTGGTACAATTTTTAAGTTTCATTTTTAAAAAGTGGAGGGCTAACATTATACACATGGTACAATTGTCGCCCTTTGATAACGGCTTACCTCCTTCAGCTTTACACGCGAGCAAGCCACGCGTGATTAACGATTGAAGTAGAATGCACTTTTCGACGGTCGGAATGCGAGTATTGGTGAGGAAGCACTCCTTTGTCGTCGAACGCTCGGTGTGTGAACGAAGAGAGCGTATTGAGGAGAGAGAGAGAGAGAGAGAGAGAGAGAGAGAGAGAGAGAGAGAGAGAGAGGAGAAAAGTTGATGAACGAAAGGGGGAGAGTACTATAAATGAAGATATATATGCTGGTATGCAACTGGTGCAACGGGCCAGTCTTGACTGACTTCTTTTTAATGGGGCTTGAGGATTCGATGACGTCACTAGACTACCCGTAGGATTAAAACGGCCGAGTACTCGGACGTGAATTAAACGTGCCCACCCGCAGTTACCAGACGAGACGGAATAAGACAGGGAGGGGGCAGAGTAAAATAATACCCGCTGTTATTCGAACTACGAGTACGAGAGTCAAGTGCGATACACGCGCTGGCGAAAAAAGAGGATAGACTCTCGAGAGCGGTCTTCCTCCAGGGTGGGGTCCTTGAAGAATTTGTTACCGTGCGAACGCGAACGGCTGCTAGCTCTAAACGCCTCGTTATTGCCTCTTTATCGCTCCGTGACATTACAGGGACGGTTATCTTTTTATAACTCGTCGACTCGTTAAATCGTGTATAAATACGCACGTGAGGAAAAACACGCTCTCGAAGATTCTCTCGCGAGCAGCTGAGGCGAGAATTCATAATCGCAAAGTTTCGAATCGGAGAGTGAATTAATTTTTGCCCCGAACTTGTGTTTCTTCTAATGAGTTTGCTCGATATCGGCAAGGTAGGAAAAGATCAAGAAATTCGAATTGTTTGCTTTCACAAAAATATCATTACTGTAGTAAAAACAAATTTCTCAATTAAAGATTAACGAATCAGTGTTTTGCAATTCAACGCTGCAAGCTCTTAAACGGTAACGAGGTGGGGGGAGGGAATAATTTCATCTTCATACCAGAGAAGCCGGACGATCGTAATAAGCGGGGTCGGTAATAAGCCTTCGTAAATCGTGCAATTTACGAAGCGAGCGCCGACTTTTCTCGCTCTAATCGCAAACTTCTCCGATCGCAGCCTTCGCGGTCGTAATTCACGCGTGACTTTTAACCGTAACGTCGGGCTTTTCTTTCCCAGCGTCGCGCGGGAGCTAGCGATCTTCATCATCGTACCTGATTATTCTTTCCGTGTTTCGCGGAATACTCTCGCGAAACGCCTCGGTGGTCGTTGCTTTACGATCTCGCATTCATAAAGCGGACAAATTACGAGCTCTACCTTACCCACGGTAGACACAGAGAAGGTAAGGGGGAATAAGGGGGCACTCTCGTAAAACTCCAACGAGCCCGAAGGTGTCGCGTACACGACGTACTTTCGTTTTTTTTTAACGATCGGCTAGACGCGGGTATAGAGTTTAATTAAAATGTCCCTAAAACACGTTACGTCACCGTGCCCTCGACCCTCCGAAACTCGTCTCGCGATATAAATTACGAGCGGCTCGTGCCCGGCGCGTTGAACTTGAACGAATTTTCACGATCCAATTAAGCCAGTTTTCTCGCTGGACGGGGAAAAATCTAAATATGAATAAGTTTTGTCTGTGTTATTTTTCACGGGGAGTCAGATTTTCGATAAATATTCAGAACGTGGCGTACCGCAGAGCCAAACTATCTCGGGATGCAACAGTAGTCAGGTATACCCACATAGAAAGAAAAATTCTTCTGAATTTAACAAATTTTGTTTGGTTCTAACGAATTTGAGGAAAATAATTCAACTAAACATGTGTTTCGTTTAAACTACACTTCTGGTTTTAAAACAAATATTTTAAGCAAAGCAAATTCTTTCGAATCGCACATGTTCTTCAGCTAAATAATACGATTCACATCAAACAGAGATATTGTTTGTAGAAGAACATTTGTTCGATGCAAACCAGCATCAGCCAAACAAATTTCAGTTTATAGTTCAAACGAATTTTTTTCCGTCTACCCATATTTTGTGTAGTCGTGTCTCGAGTGCAGACGATGATCGAGAGAGAGAGAGAGAGAGAGAGAGAGAGAGAGAGAGAGAGAGAACAGAAATTGGGGGAAAGAAGCTCCGCGGTGGTGAGCGTTGAAAAAGCAGATAAAGAGCGTCCTTTGTCCGTACAGGTGCATGCGGCAGGTTGCCGTGAGCGGCACCCGACCCCGGGAACAGGTTTTTCACGAGACCAAAAGGGGCGATCTTCTCCCCTTTTTCGAACTCAAGACGTCAAGCGAGAAAACGTATTCTCGTGCGACGGACGTGTGCTAGACCGTTTTCCCGTCTATCCCCTCCACCCCCTCGTGTTTCCCCGCCCCCCGATAACAAAAGCAACTCAATCTGCCCTGCAGCCTCATGAATATTCAAACTCATTACACCGGTTAATCACACGAGCGCGATGTCATCGGCGAGTTCACGCGGGGCGAATTTCAATGGTGAATCGCGCCAATCTAATGTAGGGAATAATATTTAATAATGACCGGCGGGCGATGGATTTTGATAGCGCGCGATAAAAGCAAGGGGTATTCGAGTTTCATCCAATCGATTGTATTTTCGCTCCGACACTCGTCATTAAGCTCTTTTATCTTTATTGCTTTCGTCTGACTGATTATCGCCCTGAAACTGAATGAAAAATGATCAGGAAATTTCCAATTTCGATTTGACAATTTTTCGTGATTTGCCAAGACCCGTCAAAACTTCGATGAATTATTTGCAGCGACGTGATTCGAAATTTCGGGACGTAAAACATAATTTAATTGGGTAATTTTCGATATTGTCCTGTCGCGAGTTGACCTTGATCTTAGGAGGGGTGTGTCGTAACCGTTGGTCCTTTTCGTGCTCTTTATTGCCCGGCCGTCCTAATGAAACTCCACGCACTCGGGGGGTTTCGTCATTAATCCCGCCCGAGGACGCCCGTAACTCCCGGATAGAATTTCCGTTAGGTTCGTTTTCGCGCGAACTGGATTAGAACGAAATTGGACAACGCGCTGTAAGTAAACGGCGAGGATAGCGGCGCCCGAGGCGCACGTGCGAGCAGCCCGAGGGTTCGTGGGAATTAGACTAACAGGTTGGGATAACCGCGACTCCTAAAACCGGAATTTTTCTTCGATCTCGACTTTTTACTCGCGCCCGGCTGTAAATCAAGCCTCGCGTGAAAAAAACTTTATTCCACTACCAACTCCTTGGATCTATCCGCTAGAAGATATTTCTCGCGGTAAATCCACAGGTATACGATCCTACCCACTATTTTTATCGATACTCGAAAACAAAAAGTCGGACCGAAGTATCGGGAAAACGAGACCGATATTTACAAACTCTACACCACTCGAAGTACGGACAAAATTGTTTCTGTTCGCGAAACGCTCACGTCGAATACAATTTTTTCTTCTCCGTCATTTACGTTCGTTCAGAAATTCGTCGATACGTTCCGACAATCGTCGGAATTCGAGACACAATTGGGAAATAATTTGTACCGATCGGAAAACCGGTAACCGCCAATGATGAGAGCGAGCGACGAATGGATGGGAGGGGAGGGAGGATTAGTCACGCGTCGAGGAGCTCGCGGAATTTTCCGCGCGTGTATCGATCTTCCCGCCGTGCGTGTATACAGACACAAAACGAATAAACTCTCGTATATGATCGGAATAATAATTTCCCGCCGCGGCGGGGCCAATTAATGCTCTCGCGTTTTTAATGCCCGAGCGTGATCCTCGCGCTAAGCCCGCCAAATTATTTAACGTTTATTTCATTCACGCCGTTCGCGTGTAATAGCGAAAGCAGATTAAACCTCGCCTCCCCTTGGCTCGGCGCGTCCATCTCTTTTTATCGCGAAATACGTTTTTCCCGACGAGCGAACGCATCGGCACAGCGGCCGTCGATCTCGACGAACGTAAAAATTCTCGCGATGTATATATATATATATTTTTTTTTTTCGAATCGAAATCTCGATTTATTTCTCTCCCCCGAGCGAGTTTCCCTTCTCACACTCCTAATCGCGATATCGGTATGCATAGCATTATTTCTGATGAGAAACGAAAACAGTAGTGAGTTTTTATCGTGCGCGGAAAATCGTGGAATGAAAAACAAAATATCGGGCTTTTCGATGATTTTTTTTCATAGAGAGGCTCAGATATGAGATCGGATGTAACGTCGGCCATAGCGATCCACGGGAGTAATTATAGCGCAACGTTGGGTGTAACACACAGCCGCGACCGGACGCGTTCTCGTTGCCTCACTGGAAAAAAAGAGAACGCCAGAGAGAGAAAAATGTTCATTTTTATCCGACGAAACGTCAAGTTTCGGAATTTTACGTTTCTGCCGAGGGTTAAATATTTTTTATTTTTTTTTTTTTTTGTCAAAAGCATCGATCGTCAACATCACTGCTGCTCCGAGTTGAAATTTTGAGTCTCCCCTAGCCTTGAAAATAAGTCGAATGCAGGTTTATTTTGCGCTACTGATATGTGTCACTGTATCTCAATTTTCGAACGCAAACGTAAAATTATAAGCTCGCTAAATTCTTTCAAATTCTACCAAACTCGTTCGATCTCTTATCTATGTGTCAAAATTGATAGAAAAAATCGTTTGTATTTCGGAGGAATCGATAAATGTTTATCCCCTGGCTGCCAACCATTATACCCCCTCCCACTTGGAGTTCGAGAACCCGTACCACACGCCAACAAATATTTGGCCAGGAGCGTATTACGGCGCCAGGAGATCGTCGAATAATACGCGGGATGGACTCCCCCCGGCGAATAATTCACCGTGTCACAGATTATTTGCGCAAGACACACATAACAGCGAGACCGTCTCGAATCGAATTTTTTGAAATCGGTAGATCTTTCTCGGTTCCAATCGGGACACCCGTTCCATACTCTGTCATCGGATATTTTGAATTATGACTCGGGTTTATTTCATCGAGAGCGGGTTTCGAGTGGCGTAGCGGATAAAACCCGTGGCGGTTTATTGTTCGTTCGTGCGCGGAGAGGTCTCCGCGAAACAACCAGATACGATTAATAAATTAAAACGCGTGCACCGTCGAGCCTCGCAATTATCGAGAACTCGCCCATCCGCTATATCGCTACTTCATTACCGATTCGCAGTGAGAGAAGCTCTCACCGCGCGCGCCCGGATTAACGATGTCTTTATTTATGCGTCCTGTTTGAATTTTCCATGCGACGGGCGCGAAAAGCGGCGAGTTTCTGTCGTCTAATTAATGGAATGCCGTGTCTAATAGATGCTCCCTTAATAGACCGAAACGTGTTATTGTTTTCGTTAACGTCGATTTATGCTTTCCGTATTATCCTGAATTTTGCTGCCGAGAGATAAAACTCTCCGCGCATCTTTTCCCCTACCCATTCGCGTTCCTCGTGCAGCGGTTATTAAAAGTTTTGTATTTTCAGGTTAATTCATATCCCGAGCCACTCCACGGGAGCGTAACAGACGTTTCATCAATTTTCCTTATTTTTTATACGTTAAAACCCAACGAGGTATTCTCCCTCTCTCTCTCTCTCCCCCTCTCTCTCTCTCTCTCTTTTCTTTTTCTCTTCTTCTATCCCACTCTTCTTTCTTTTTCGCGAATGAGAATTAATGTTAACCGACGAGGCTGGTGAAAAAAAAAACATCCCTTGGGAGGGTTAACGGGCTCAATTATGTCTCGATGATAATTTTCATTTTTTGCTTCTTCTCTGCCCTCGGAAAGGGGAGGGCCGTCGAGGAAGAAAACCCGAAAGCGTAACGATGAAATACCATGCGGTGAATGTGGAGAACGATAAACGAGCTTCCAAGAAAACTCATATTTTCCTATTTAACCGTTTAATTTCTGGCTTTCGGTTATTTTTCGATAAAAGAAGAATGGTTTTATCCAGTTAATTCGCAAATGTGACTAATTTTGAAGCTTCATTTCGTCCCACTTATCGCATTAAGCGCATAAAACACTGGCCGAATAAAGGAAAATAACAGGAGTGGAAATTTCAGTTGACGAGTACAAAAGCTATCGTATTCCTTTCTCCGCAACACACGTCACGCGAAAATCGTGTAAACAGTCGTACGAACGATTCATTGTCGATTAAAACCAGAATACCTCTTTCTCTCCTCTTTCATTCTTCACAGTACAATTATACGCTTCGTCTGAAACGAATTTTCATGATATAAAAGGACTCGTAATTTCGAATATTCGAGCACTCGCCGGCATTATTTTTTGTTTGCGCAACTCTTTTATTTTTTATCGTCTTCTATTTTTTTCAATTCGCGAAATAAAGCCATCCCTCTCGATGACGCGTAGTTCGTCAAACAAAATGCGCAGAAAAAATATTGACGAGATACACGGGGAACGAATTTATACGCGAGACGGACGGCGATTTTATTTCTCACGGCGTTCGATATTTCAACTCGATTCGGCGGGACGCGTGTACATTAATTTAGGCGGAATGCTCTCGCGGGTTCTTTTCCGTCTGTACGCAATTTATTATCGGCTTTTCGAGAGTTTTCGTCAAACGGATGATTTATTTATATTCGATAACAAATATTTGAAGTGAGCGGGTGGCTTGATCGACGAGCCACCAAGGGCTTTCTGTGTACAAAAAAATTCAAACTCGAGCGAGACAGTCGACAGTGGTTAATTATAATTAATGTCCAACTCTCTCGCTCCCCGTTTCGTTCAATGGAGACGTAATTTTTTGGGTCGCGCGAGGAGAGGCAGTTTCGTGGGCCGGGTCTCGATTGTCCTGAATAGAAGCTTAATTTTTCGAGCCGGTATACGACTTTTTCGCCAGACGTGCACCGTGTCCTACACGTGGCTGCAAGCTCGAAACGCGAAGAATGGAGGAAGGGCGTTAACGTTTGATTTTGATGGATCGCCACGAAATTTTCCCAGAAGGTCCCACCCCCGTTGCCTTTTTCCACCCTCGAGACTCCGCGTGCGAGTTTCGAAGCATCGAAATACGAGCAAAAAAGACTCTTGGATACAAAAGAAGTTTCAATCGAAAATCAAAGCTGAAGCCATAGATTTTATTACAAAAGAATTTTAAGACCCCATTTGGAAACGTACACACGTACGTGTTTTATCTGGGACTATATAGCGCATCCGAGGCTATGTTTTCCTTCCGGTAGAGAGGAGCCGCCTCGTCGTTAACAACATCGAACACCTCGCTGTGTCTTTCCTCCTCGCGACGTAGTACACTCGCGGAATATACTCACCGAGCTCGACCAATAAAATACACAATCCCTGCCGCAATTCTCGTTCCAGCGTTTTCCAACTCCACGATCTACAGGGTGCATCCATTCAAATATTAACAAAAAAATAGGTCGATTTCGTTCATTCCCGTTATAAATAACGAAAAATTCAAGAAAAGATATTCTCGCGATGAGTTTTTCGTAAAGAAAAGACTGGAAAATTCCACATCTAAAAGTTGTTCACTTTCTTGTTATTTGATGAATAGTTCTCGAGTTATTTGAATTCTTAACCAATGTAAGACTGCGTGCATCAAACATCGAGAGGAAAGAATTCGGAATTCATTTCGTTCGGAATCTCGCAATTTTCCGTTTCGAGATCACGATTACTCCAGACCACCCTGTATACACAGAACTCGAGTATAGATCGGGAAACACCGTAGCGTCCTTTTAACGATTTGGTAACGTTCCAGCACATCGTTCCAGCCCGCGACCGTGAAACCGTCCGGCGGGTCTTTCCCAAACTCTCGCGATTCTATTTTCGCTCTGTGTGTACACCGCGCGACGTTTAAAGCCGGCGCACCAGTTTTATGCACATGAGCGTGTATTTATATCGAGCTGGCGCGAGAGACGCGTAATACACTCGCGGCGCATGTCCTCGGGGCGGATATTCGACTATCGCTTTACCACCCACCCCTTATCATCCAACCCCCTCTATCTTTCTCTTTTTCTCTCTCTCTCTCTCTCTTTCTCTCTCTCCTCTCTCATGCTCGCTCACCTCCACCCTATCGACATATATTTATGCTACGCGGAGTAGACAAATAAACGCTTGTGTTTGCACACGAGGGCATCGCATTTTCAACCACCCGCCCCTCCCTTCACACACACGCGAACGGTGCGCTCGCTTCGAGCTAGACTGACCAACTGCTCGGGCAAGGATTATTTTTGTTTCCTGCCCGTCCGATTTTTTTCCAATTTCTTTTTTTACCCCGCGACCCCAATCCACCGATGCATTATTCAATCCTGGAGGGATATCGCTGAAATTTGCGTACACAGGCTCCGGCCCTGGGCTACGAAACCGATTCGCGAAACTCTCTGTCTGTCCATTCCTTCGATTCGAGGGAATCGCGATTGAAAAGCTTTCTTCTTTTTTGCGGGACAGGCTACGTCGGTCACGGCGAACAACTTGACATCGTGACGAGACGGTCTCGGTTCGAAGTTCAGAGCTAGAGGGGTTGTGTTTTAGCGTCGCACGTACTTAGCCTTTGACACCCGTACCGTGAACACGAACCGGGAAAGTTTCCCCGCGATACTCGAACTACGAATTCATGAAAATACGATATTTATGAATTAAGAAAGAAGAAAGAGGAAGAATTAGGCGAGACGAAACAAAGGAGCGAATTCGCGCGAACAATCAACTCCAAGTACCCGATTCTCCCTCGCTACGCCTCGAGTGCTTTAAAACGATTTGGTAATGCTCGCGGAAGGATTTATTCTCCCGGCTGGCGAGAGAGCTGGAAGTGGGAGAATTTTCTTTGCGCGAGACAAACGTTGCGCTACACTCACGCCGGATTTCGAGCATCGATACGATGGCAAACAAATAATTGAATTTAGATTGAAGGGTTGTTTCGCCTCGCCGCCGTCTCGAATCCTCCCCCACTACCTCTCGACTTTCTCAATTAATTTGTGCGGCTTCCACGCGCGTAACATTTTCGCTCTCTTGGCGCACCCTCGGGGTTGGGGAGAGAGACTCATCCCGTTGTAAGTCTTCCTCGCGAAAACACACCGGACGGATAATTTTACGGACCCTCCGGCATTGTGTCGACTCGATTCGAACCTGCGTGGTTTCGTGGAAAATGAAACAATAAAAGAACGCTGTTGTGTCATCCTGGGATTGGTCCGATCGATTCGCAGTAAAAAGTTTGATCTTTTTGATTAAAATTGATTAGAGTGCACTGTGAATGTGACTAATTCATTTTACATCATGTACGATTTCGTGTTTTACTTTTCAATACTAATTTCAAAAGATCAGTGATCGTATTCTTTATCGAGGTTCATGAACTCGAGTCAAATCTCTGATATAATCTCCAGTCAAGATCCCAATCTCCCAATTCAACAATTTTTTCGGTCGGATTGACGAACAGCGTAATATAACTAGAGAAATAGCAATTCCCTCGAGTCAAGCGCGAATTGCTTCCGCGAGAAAGAGACAGAGAGAGAGAGAGAGAGAGAGAGAGAGAGAGAGAGAGAAAGAGAGGAGATAGTGGGCCGAGTAAAACGAGAGCTCTCTCGGTAAGCGCTCGGGCCGGTGCACTTATGCAAAATAAGTCTCGTAAATTTTGGGGTTAAGTGTCAGTGGGCGTGAAAATCCCGGCGCACGAGAGAGCGAAACGTATCTCGCCCCTCTCGCGAGTTATGCTCATTACGAGTTGCGCAATGCCTTCTCGCCACGCTTTCGTTCTTTCCGCGCGTTATAATTTCAAGCTCGGCCATTTTGGCCAACCCGATTTTCATCGTTACGATCGCTGAACTTTTCCACCCGCTGGTCTCTTCTTCTGTTACGCGTGCAAGTTTTCAGCGCGTACGAGTTAACGCTTCTCGCGTAACGACCGAGAAACTTCACTCGGCCGGCCTGCGAGCAGGAAGCGAGAGTTTCACGCGCGGATAGGAAATCACGATCCGATTCGACACGCCGCTTCTCTTCTCCTGCTTGCTTTCCTTTATTTCCTTTTTTTTCACGAATTTATACGGGCCGTCTCGGCCTGATGAGTTACGCCTAACGGTGCGGTAGCGAACCGAAATGAAAAACTTTTTCTTTTTGCGATAGTAAAACTTCCGAATCTAACGGAATATGGTAAAAAAAATGTATTCGATATTATTAGCGGTTTGCGCAAACCGAACCAATTTGAAACTTTATGCGTTCAGGCGAAAACGAACGATATTTATTTACGAATGTCAATTACTATGATTTTATTTATTTTGCGAGTTTGTAATATCGTATATTTTCATCAGGCATTTTTTTCATGGCGCAATTAACAAGCTATCTTCTGTTTACAACGGCGTATTGTATTAAAAGACCAGGCCGCTTTCAACGGGAATCGACTCGCGTCGGTATTTACGAAACGAACGAACCTCGGTATGAATTATTTAATAGACGTTGATACGGAGTGGGCGTCTCACGGCAATCCTTTACCCCCGACGAATTCGCCGTGAAAGAATTTCTCATTACTCGCATCCGGGCATTCGCGGTAAAACGGATCGTTTTTTCGCCGAGAGTTTTCGCCGCGAACGGGATTACAATCCCGAATATGAATAACAAATTGGTTATATCCGCGAGCGCAGTTTGCGTCGTTTATCGTGGCGCGATGCGCGCAGACACGCCGGAGCCTCGTGTGTTCACTTAACTTTGCGAATCGATGCATATCTTCTCGATATCGCGCCGGCGTTATAACCGTACGAAACATCCAGAATATCCCCGATTCCGCAACCCAAACTCTGCTGAATTAGCGGAATTGGCAAACTGTGGCTGGCAATAACCCTCGCGTATGTGCAAGTGTAAAGGGTGATTCGTAATTATTGACCAAAACAAGATCGGCGAATACTCGAATTGTAAACTCGGGATTTGAATTTAAAAATTTTCAATATATAAATTTTATGATGGTCGAGTTGTGAAGTACCCTGTACACGCATAGCACCCAGAATTAATTCCCCGTCGAGAGTTATAGAAGCTCGTTGTTAACGGTTTTTTATCGATCGCTTGTTCGATGGTAATTTCGTTCGAGTAGAAGATTATGGAAATATTCTCTCATTGGCGCGTTTCGGTTCATTAATTAGAACTAGCGCGCTCGGCTGGGTTTACGTACGCGAATATAACCAGCCGATTCGAGTTCGAGATCGCAGCGGCAATGGAGCGCCTCTCGCAAACAGTAAGATGGTAATTTCTCATAGGATTAATGACGATCCCTTTAATGGATCGCGGTATTGTTCGGGACGAGAGCGTGTATTGCTGAGAGTCGCGGCCAGGAGGAGAGAGAGAGAGAGAGAGAGAGAGTTGCGCGCAGGTGCCGCTTTTAACGAAACGGGCTAGGCACGCGTATACGCTCTATATCACTGACAGAAGGGTGTAATCGTGCCATCCCACGCGCCGTTTAAGCGCTCTTTGACGCGAATTCGCCCCTCGATTGTACTTTGCTTGTACCTCGTCTTATGAAGAACGTCGTGGACTTGTTCGAGTTGGGTTGGAACGAACCTTCTGTGGGGAAAATAAACATATTTCTCTTATAAATGAAGTTTCCGCTCCGTGGGACGGAACAGAAGTTAAGAATAGAAATACTCGACAGAAATCAGGAATTGTTTAACGAAAAAATAAAATTTAATTTAAACTTTTGAAATAAGATGAAATAAAAAATTTTAACTGATTTCTGGTGAAAAAAAAAACTGAAGATCAATCTAATATCTGAAATTTCAATTTATTAGAGAGCTTCCGATTCGATTCCCAAAAATATCAAAGCCGACGTGATCGATGTTACCGCAAGCAGTCAATTCTCGTAAGTCTCGGCGGTGCATTTTCTCGATTTTTGGCTCGTGCCGTCTAGCAAAAGGCGCCGCGTGCGCCAGATGCGTCTCTCGTCGCGGCGCGATGCACGTGTTACATATACATAGGGAAGAGAATCAGAGTTGCGTATCCGTCGCCATAGCAGCCTCCATAACGAGACGCTAACTACTAGAATTTAACGAACGGTGGGAGCGGAATAGTTCCAAGGTAACGCGAGACGCAGGAAATTTCGCAATGCCGCCGCGTGCGTCTTTTCTTCTTCCCTCGGTGGCTAAATAGCTGCTGCTCGTCCCGACGCCTCCCACTCGCGCCACGCTTCCCTGTCGACCTTCCTCAAGCGCGAAACAAGAGGAGGCTGCGCGTGTGGCGAAATACGTTACGAAAAAGAATTCAATTTCTCTCTCTCTCTCTCTCTCTCTCTCTCTCTTCCTCTCTTCCTCTACGACGACCCAGCATCCTTCGGAAGCCGTAATTCACTTTGCTCCGTCGCGGAAAATCCACCGAAGTGAATCGAGGCGGCTCTAGGAATCATCTTTTCTTTTTGCTCTCCTTGTCAGTTTTAACTCGGATATCGTATTTTCGATGTTAATTGTTCTCGATTACCGCCAGCTAGTTCTCGTGACCACACTTTAAAGTATCTATGTCTCTTTCTCTCTCACTAGCTCATTTACTGGCTCTCTCCTTCTTTTTTTCTCTCATACACTCTTCCTCTCCTGCGAGTCTTAGAAGCCGTGAGAGCTCGAATAGCCAGGGATGAAGAGAGAGATGGAGAAAGAGGGAAGAGAAGAATTAAATTTTTCACCCTCGAGCATCTTGCGGAAATTCTTTTCTCTACGTGCCTTTTGTACGATGAGCGCGTAGAGATGGGAGCTGGCGGGGGAAAAAAGTTCACTTCCGCTTTGTCAAAAAGATGTAACACTTCGTGGCGCACGGTGGACGAGTTCTTTAAGTCGGCTTTCTTTACTCTCTCTCTCTCTCTCTCTCTCTCCTTTTTTTCTCCCAACCCCTCATTGTTTCTATATCTCCGCCATTGGTGTTTCGCCCCAGAGAAAAGTCTTTATTATCTTCGGAATATAACGAAGCACCACGGTGACGCTAATCGGATACCAATTAAATGCTTTATTCAGCCGCGAACGTAGTAATTCCAACGGGGAGGTATAAAATTGCGATGAAGTTTATCGAGTTCGATAACAGCTTTTGTTTGGAATTTTTCCTATTTCGATTGTCTCGCGGTAGCGAGCCTCTGCGGTCTCTGGCATTCCGTTTTTACCCTTATTACGTTTTTTACTTATTTCGCGATTTTTTGTCAATTTGAGGAAAAATTCTCGTGGACGCAGACGCTTCTTTTCGCCGATGTCTTTGACGAGGGACGAGAAACGGCGACGGCTTTGACGTACGATTTTTCTCGGTAGCGGCAAATATGTCAGAAATGTCGTCTCGAAATCCCCCTCGAAAGGGACTTTTTCCGTTTAATCGGATAAAATTCAATACCAACGCGATATTTCTTTATCTATCAAATTTCGTTGAAATGTACTTTTATATCCGTTGTGTTTTTGACGAAATGTACAGAAGTATCGACGATTCGCGAAATCGTGTCTCTGCCTGTCTTCGCGCGAAAGCCGAAACCCGGAACGAGGTCTCCCCTCGACGTTACGGTCTTATTTTGCCGACTCATTGTATCTCGTTCACGAGGCGTGTGTGCAAGGTGAACCGATCACGAACTGAAAGAGCACGCGAGGAGTCGAGTAAATCGTTTAGTCAGCGCGAGAGGTGTCGAAGAGATCGTAAAAAAAGAAATACGAGGACACTAAAAATTCGATCGGAATTGACTGAATTGAGTCTGTAAATTAGGTTGTATTTAGAATTTCGATACATACCTTGTTTCGTATCACGCTAAAAGTTTGATAAAAAGTAAGCTCGAAAAATTTGTTCGTCATATCAATCGCATCGGAAAATATACAATTATTTGATGGAGCAGAAGGGAAGAGAAATTTCTGGAAAATTTCCCGAGTCCTGTAGAGTTTTAAAGTCACCGAATTGATTGAGAGAAGACCCGGAATAACTCACGTCTGTGGGCCCGATATACCTGCCACCCGCGTCAGGTTGGCTCGAGTGTTTGCCAAGGACGCCTTCCGGTCTTCTCTCCTCCCCATCTCCGTCCACTGACTTCTGAGTCAATGTTTGCCCCTCGCGTTCCGACGAGTACCGAAAATTAGCGTGTCCGTTTGAAATGGAGCGACTTTTCATTCGAATACTCAAAGCTGTCCACTCCGTTTGGCGGAGTATCGAGATTCGATCGAGAAACCAATCGACGAGAAAATTTAAACCGTATTACCTACGCGAGGAATAAACTGGGCTTATAGCGCAAGAGAATAAGATTGAGCCTTGTTTTCGTAAATAATCGATTAGAGCTCGTATTTCAAGATATCGCATCGTTTCTCGTGAAACACGATCGATAATTCACTGTCGAGGTTTCTCGCTTCGTTCTCGTCATAATCAGCAAGACCGAATCGACCGATAATCGCGTTCTCGTCATCGATTTCTGAGCCGCGTTCTCCGATCGGTAGCCAGTCCCCAATTCGTCACAGTCACGCCCTAATTAGACCCGCCCCGCTCGCGACTAATAGTTTCTATCGTCCACGTCGAGAACGCAATTAGTTCTAATTATTACCGGCCAAAGCTCGTTATACCCCATTCGACGTAACTTCAAACGCTCTCGAAATAAGAACAAAATTTCAATTAGCACTGCGCAAATTCAGTCCTCCCTCTTTTTTTATAATTAATGTATGAAATGTAATTTCGCGCTCGATAAACCACGAACTCTTTTACACAGTCTTTTTTTCTCCGTGTGGGTTTTTCTTTGACGGAGTAAAAAGTTACCGGGGAGTGAAAAAAAGGTTTAGCAGAGGTTAGCCGAGCACGAGTATTATGCGATCGAAAAAAAAAAGGTTGGCGAATTTCGTTTATCCGATACTTCCGGGGATTATCGTCGACACGGGGAGACGTCTTTTTCGAGCGTTAATTACGTTCCGATGATCCCGATCTATCGAGAAGAGGGCTGGAGTGGGCGAGCAAGGTCTTCCGGAGTATCCTTGACGACGCGAATTAAGAATCAGGGCGCGAGGGAAAAACGAGAAAGAAGACGCGGGCAATTTTTGTCTCGACTCAGCTCGGCTCGAATTCGGCGTAATCAACTGGATAGGCGTAACGTTTCGCGCGAGAAATATACGGGACACCTTTCTTTTCTTCTTCTTCTTCTTTCTTCTTTTTTTCGAGCTAGGAGTGAGTTCGAGGAGTGAGCGAGACTTTCCTTCCTTTCTTTTTTCACGAGGGGATTATTTTCTTAAGGAAAGTTGGAGAAGAGCGAAGCGTTATCGCTTCGTTAGTTCGCAGCCCGGATGACGATCTCGCAGGTCTCCGAAGAGCCATCGAAGCGCGAGGTTCGATCGGTGAAAATATTTGCGAGGAGGCTCTCGCGCGTGTGATATGATCATGTGACCCCGAGAGCCGAGGCACAAAAATATTATAAATTGCATAAACGTAATATAACATTTTAATTAATCGAGATTGCATCAGACCAAGGTCATAACAATAAAATAAGTATACTAAGCATACATACCGCAATTTACACTTCGTTAGAAGAGAGAGGTCAGAGTCTCTAGAGATTTGGGGCGAGTTTGGTTTGCCTTCCCCCGACATTTCTTTTTTAGGCATCCTAGCATCGCGCCTCCCTTTTCCGAATTATATCCTTTGAATCTACAATTACGACGGAGGGCATGCGGGACACGTTCTCGGCTAAGTCGCCGCGGCGAATACTAAAGCCCACGTGGCAAACAGGATCAATACCAGTGACGCGGTAAGAAGCGCGATATACACCCACTGCGTGTCTTTTGGTTGGTCGGGAGACCGTCAACTTCCTTCCTGCGTTTATACGCAGGATTCTCGCCCCTCGTCCTGGAAGGAGAGGTCGTGATGTTCCAGCCTCCCTTTTCGAGTAACGAAATTTTCCTCCCACCCTCTCTCTCACCTTCGTCTTCGACGTCTACACAGAAAGAGGATCCGAATCCTCCGCGTTATCGGCAAAACGTGACCCGCGTGGAGATTTCGTCCTCGATATCGAATCGTCCTTGATTTTCAAATTTCGCTCTTCGGTGTAACGCCGGCTTCTTTTCTCGGGATGTGGAGTTCGAAGGTAATGTTTCTTCGACGTGTTTTATATGGAAGGGAGTTTGAGAGGATGAGCTCTATGCATTAGTTTGATATTTTATGGGGAATTTTGATTTCTACGGAATGATCTATTCAGACATTTATCAGTTTGCGAGCTACTGCTCTCCATTTATTGAAATGCAATGAGTATTAATATTTCAACGAAAATCCTTTGAAATGAATAGCTTCAATATGCGGAAGAAGTACAATTTTTCAAATGAAATTCTCTCATTACGAAATCTTTTATTTCGTTATTTTTCATTAGCCGTACGAATGAAATTATGTGAAAAATTTATATTCGTTGTGAATAAAACTTTTTTCGGGATATACGAACTGTGAAATGAAATGAAAATCCTGCCCGCAATTCACTTTCTAGGTAGCTATATAGCTACGGAGCTTTGAGCTTTCCCACACATTCGTTCGAAATGTATAAATATGGTGAATAGTTCCGCAGGTGTTGTTATATTGCGGGTACGAAACACCTGTAAGGAAAAGAAAAACATAGAATGTCACTTTACGTTGTACTCCGAGTTCGACTTACCGAGCTCGTAAAACTTTTTATTAAAAATTTTCGTACACTCCGTCGACTTCACCTCCACCTTCTTTTCTCTTATCTTTTCTCACTTTTTGCGGAGTTAACCTTGCTAGAAAAAAAAAAGAAAAAAAGAGACCCGCCGAAGAGGATTTTCATCAGCCGCGTCGAGTAATCAATAAATTTCGATATCATTCCTGTTTTGACCGTAACCTCGGAAGCGCGTGCCTCGAATGTCCGATGAGAAATTTCGCTTTTCCTCTTTTTTTCTATCTTTTAGCGGCATCGACCGGTGCCTTTTGTTCCAACGGGAAAACGTGCGTCGATTTTCCGATGTTGGCCAATACCTCTCCAACTATATCGCGAGTTCGCACCAGCGAAAATTTCCGCTAATTTCCGAAGCATTGGCGCGGTGAATTTTAAAGAGTTTTACATCGAATGTAAAATTTCGTACAATATTTGCAAACGTCTCGGAAAATTTTTTTTCGGCGAGGAATGTTTCGGGAATCTGTTTCTCGTTTCGAAACTCGAACGAAGCACGCGAGAAACTGTGCAATTATTATTTCAACGAAAAAAGCTCGCGGATCGAAAATGCGAAGACGTAACTCCAGATAAATCCGCGAACGAAATATTTCACGGGTTGTAAGGCCGATCGCGATTTACGGTCTGTATATTAAAAATAACTGTCCTCGCTCTCGAAACGCCAGCCGCTGTTACATCTCTCGCGTGTTATATCGGTAATTTTTCGAATTCCGATATTTCAAACTGTAACAAATAACGTTATTTATGATCGCGAAACTATATTTTTAGAAAAATGAAGAATACGATTTCGAGTAACACTAATAGCCGATTCCCAAAACAAAAGTCGTGGTTCGAATTCAGTTTATTTTCCTTTTTCTGTTGCTATATTTTTCCATAAATCCTTCTTTTTATATAATGGCGAATCGATACCGACGCCAAAAAAAGCGAATTAAAATTTCAACGCGTTTCCCAGAATTCCATTAGGTGGACAGATCCCACATACCGAATTCTATGTCGCTCCCAGGTGCCCTCTTTTTATTCAAAAACGAGAAAAGGGAGAAGGAAGAAGAAAAGAGCACAACTCCGCGTCGAGGAGCGCCCTGTGGTGCGGATTCGTCGATTTATGTGTCGTTCGACGAGAGTGGCGAACCGAGAACCTGAAGAGATAAAATAGATGAACGCGCGAGACAGAATAGGCGAGAGAGAAATAAAAGAGCGGAGGGTGAAGAAATTTCAAGCGAGTGCGCATACAGCGAAATTTGATATATGCCGCGCGTTTTTCGACCTACATCCTACCAACTCAACCTACGAACTCTTACAACCTATGAAAAATCGAGAGATTCGATGAGGGCAATATACGATATCACTTGAGACTGGATTTTATCATTTAATTTGATTAAAATTATAAAATATCTCTCACTCTCCATTTTATTTTACTCATTTATTTATTTTATCGACTGGAATTTCAAATTACACATCGTTATAAACAAATAGCAAAAGAAAGTAAGAGGGTGAGAGTAAAGGGAAGAAAAAAAGGACCAGGTTTCGAATTTCTCGATAAATTTGTCTTCCCCCCACACACACACTACGCAAACTAATGCACGCGCTCTTCCCACGTGAAACAATGGCGAAGTGGCGTGGAAAGACGTCTCGAATTTCGCTGAATCAAAGAGCTGATGGGGTGGTATGGATGAAACACGTACTTTTTTTTCTCTCCCCCTTTCGAAAACGATGGTACGAGGCGAAATCGATTTTGTCTAGGGGTCTTACCTATCGGCCATATTACCCACGCGGTTTTTCTATAGTGTCATTGTTGTCGGAGCGAAAATAAAGTGCGGTAAAGGATAGATATACATATAGAGTGTAGGCAGAGAGACCGCCTGTCTGAGTACCGCAGACACAAAGCCTGGGCTGTATTACGTTTCCACTCTACTTTTCTAGTGTCTTGTCGCGTGGAGCTACTAAAGAGAGAAAG
>NCVS01000215.1:426388-495578 GCA_003055095.1 Goniozus legneri | reverse complement strand
CCTGGCTATCTCTCATTCGCGTTTTCCCACCAAGGCCCCCCGCATCGTCTCTTTTTCATTTTTCTTTCGTTTTTCTCTTCTCTCTTCTTTAACTTTGGGATTTTTTTCTCATTCATGAGACTAGATACACCGAGGGGATCCACCCGCAAACGTCTTCGCAACCGCGCCGAGAATCGATCGGATAGAATGCGGTCGTGTTACTCGATTCGAGGAATCGAAATTTGATGTAAACGATAAGAGCATTGCTATTGGTAAAGGAAATTGTCTTCGGAAACTTTCTTTATCGTTACTAGCAAACTGTCATCGTCGTCGATTATCAGGGATCTTCCTAGTACGACAAGGAATTGAACCATATACTGAGAAAAGAGTTTTTTGAAATAAATTGTCATACTTCCAAAACGGTATTTCGACAGTTCAATAAAATAATTGTTTGTCCAGTGAAACGTTTACTAAATTAACCGGTAAATTGTTCATTCGAAAAAATTTCATTTCATCTCGCAAAATGTCGTGTTGGGAGTATAAAAACGCCCATTTCAACAAAATTATCAGTTTATTCTTTTTTGCAAATATAAAGTTCGGTTATCCATTACGAAATCAGCCCATCTGCGTGTATCCCAAGATAAACTCGTTAGGGAAAACCTTTTATGCCGAAAGAATAGCTCTAATTATTCAACGTTCTGACGTAACCCGGGAAGAACGTTGCGTTTCTTTCCGCAAAAGCGGCAAATTTTTCTTCCCTGCGCGTTCCATTTATCGTAACGAAGTTTCGCTCTCGTCTTCCTTCTAGTAGACGAAAATTTTGCGCTTTAGTTCGCGGCAATTATGCGCGCAAGACGCATTAGCCCGGAATGCAAAAAAGGGGGATGGTGGCTTCCGCGGGGCGGTCGCGAGGCCGTTTCGCGAACCTCGTAAAGCCGTGCTCGTTACATCGTAATCAAATTTTCCCTTCGCCGTCGCTTCGAATTAGCGCGGCTAATTCGCGCTAGCTAGCCTCGCGTGCGCTCGGATAACGTCATACCGAGCTTATATTTTTTCCTACAGCCGCAGTTACTTTTATCGCGCTAATGGGCCCGGGGCACAAAGAAAATCGTAATTAGTCCATCTCGGAGAGTATATGGCACCGGGTGTAACAAAAAACGATCGTGCCCCAGCCCCCAAGAGGGAAACTCGAAAGCAGATTGTGATGTATCTACAACTCTCTCTCTCTCTCTCTTCCCGAGTTTCGGATTTGCGGAGTACCTTGAAAATTTAATTTTAAAACTTTGCCGTATGTATACCGGAACTCGTGTGTGAGCCAAAGGATTAAAGGCACGGCCGCTCGCAAATTGGATTAACGTCGTGCTACGTATACCTCTATACGTATAGACGGACGTGTGTATATGTAAACTCGCTGGATACAGTTCGTTTTAAATTAAAGTGCCCCTAGCCAGCGTTTACACCGATCTCGTCGCGGTCCTGGTGTCTTCTTTCTCTTGCCCCGAGCTAGAACTAATTTTTTTTAATTAAAGGTCGCAGGAGACGAATCAGCTTTTGATCTTTTTTCGTCCTTCAGATTCAAGAAGCTCGTCTAGATTTCTCTCTCGCCCCCCCCCCCTCCCTCTCTCTCTCGTTTTTGATGAGATTTTCCGGTCACCGGACGAGTGTCGCCCGATCGGAAATCGATTGAGATTTAATTCTCAGGCGCCTCGGCGGCTCCTTTGACGCGCCAATCGGAAACCGCGAACACGCCTCGATGAATGGGAAATAATCTCAACATGTATCGAAGAAGCGGAACGTACTTTCTCGGTATTAATTACCGCTCCGATGAGTTTCGTTCACCTCGGACTGGCCTTGACGTTGACGTTGACTCGAGTGGAAAATCGCGAACCAATTCATCCTTCGCGGTTTCCTAATGACCCGTGTTGATTGACTTCTCGTCGCTGCTATAGAAGAATCGTTCCGCTGGAATTTTTTTTGCTCGCGAAATCCTTTTGTCCCGCTTAAGGTTCCACGAAAGAGGATCTCGCTCGGCATGGTTTATCGCGCAAGTTGGCGAAATTACGTAGTCTCGTTGGGGAAAGCCTCTTAACGGAACTCTAGAGTGCTGCTCTACCCGGACAAAACTCGCACGGTGTCCGAGGCGCAAGAAATTACAGGTTTAAGATGATACCACCGGAGACCGCGAACTACTAGAGAGAGAGAGAGAGAGAGAGAGAGAGAGAGAGAGAGAGAGAGAGAGAGAGAGAGAGAGAGAGAGAAAGAGAGAGGGAGAGAGAAAACTCATACATGTCCGAGTTAGGTCGACATTACGTACGAGGGACGCAAGGGTTGTCTCTGTCAAAGCTCGATTTAATTCAAACCTCGCTCCCATCTTATAATCGAGATCCTATCTGAAATTAAAGGACCACTATCTGAATACCTCTACGCGTACTAGTGGATGACAGATCAAAATTACCTCTGACGAATTCTAACATTTTTCCCGTAAAATGAAATGAATTCGCGAATAGTACCTCTTTAAATGTAAACATGTTGATATTTATTAAATTTTAATACGAATTTAGCCCGACGAGAAGTTGGCTAATATGCGGTACCCGTTCCTATGTAAGTTTCCACTTTGCCGGATCCTCGTTAACCTCGTGGCCGCACGCTGACAGGAATCTTGAAATAGAGCTCGGGTAGAATTAACATCGGCGAACCCAGAATGCGTCGCGCCTTCGCAACAATGTGTAACGAACTGCCGGGCTCGGCGAGAATCGCGAATTCCTTAATTAGCCTAAGCCTATAGAAAAGTGTCGAAGGTATTCCAAAGGAATCCGAAAAGCCCGAACTTCGTTCACAAATATAACGAGCAGCTAATTAATATTGTTCGATAATAATCTTCCGACACTTCGACGGCGCTAATTACCTAATTCCACGTTCCCGGGGTAGACAGGTGATTTTAATATTCGAGTAAATAAGCCTCCACGTATCCGCTGCCTAGAAGCGGAATTGAGCTCGAAATGCCTGGTGTATAACGTCTCGAGTCGGACGGAATGGAGATGCGCTCCCGCGTTTCGTAGGAGCGCGTTGCCCTCGAATCTTGGCACTCCGAGAGCGTCGAATATATCGGATACTCGAGTGAGCGGTGCGCAGTAAGCGTGAATCACGATTACCGTCAACGGGAAACAATGTGTGCGTCGCTTTATCGGCTAGCTCTACACGCGCGCGTGTACAGACTCTCGCTAATCCTGACGCATCGGCCGTGTCCCCACACCCCCTCCGTCTGATACTTTCTCCGTTATAAACACAGCCTCGCTGAAACGCTCTCCGTCTCGTGCCCAGCCGATTGTAAACGTGAATTAATATCGACGAGTGAGGATTCTGGCAACGAAAATTACATGTGAGAATGTTATCCCAATTTACTTTCGAGAACAGGCAATTCGACAGTTGCTTGCTTTTGAAAATGCAAAATCAGTTTTTCTACATAAAAATAGAGTTAAAAAACGGAATAGTCAATGTCCCCTACCCTGTGCGCAACCAATGTGTGCAACCAAAAATAAGAACGTTCTCACAACCGAAGTTCGTAATGCAGCTTATTTACGTAAATTTTCTTTTTGTTTCAGGTGAGTTTGAATTCGTCTTCGGAACTTCCGACAAGAGTTACAGCCTCCAGGACGGTGTGTCCTAAATTCGGCTCGCGCGCGAAGAAAACTTTTCTGGCAACTCGATTGTCCTATCGGAGAGGGGTTTTATGTTCCGCGAAAGTCGCCGGGAAATGGAACAATAGTTCTCCGAGCGGGGAGGGACGAATTTAAGAAACGCTCTCGGGCTCGCAACGGTGCGCAGCTGCGACCTTAGATAACGTTATTGCCGCGCGGCGATAAATATATCCCGGATATGTCCACGGGACCATAAAAGGTCGCACAGTATCACTAGTGTGAAAAAATTTCTTATTTATAAGTCCTCCGTTAATAATAAAACGTAATTTTCCCGGCGAGAAAATTTCCCGTGAATTTTCCGGTAAGTCCTCCTCACCTCCCCTCCCCTCGAGGTGGGTGGGGAAATTACCGCGGGCTGAATTCGGCGAGAAAAGTCGGGCTTTGTGCTCACGACGAAAAGAGGAGACGGGCTTCCGTTGACGAGCCACGCTACGACGGAAAATCGCTCCATTATGCGGCAAAATCGCGCGGATCAGTTGCTCGCCGGGGGTACATCACGATAAGGGGATCCTTTTGTGGAAAAGGTGAGCGTGGTATTTGAGAATGGCGCGGACACGATGCGCCTCACGCGGAAAAGTTTAATCGGACGTAAGCGCGAAATTCAACGTGAGCAACGTGGGCATGCCGCGAGCATGCAGGACGTTATTAGAAAATCCTGGACAGTTAAAATCGACTCGATAGGGCACCGAAATTGCGCGTCCTGCCGTTGGGATTCTAATTCCGAATTTTCAACCTTATTCGACGTGATTAACTCGGGGAACTATTTAACGGGAGTTCTCGCCTACGAAATTCTCGGCATTACCATAACGTTCGAAGCCGGGGGAATATATTTCGCGAAAAACGTCTATCGAGACGTCGAGCGGAACGGACAGTGTGGGTGATATCGATTTTTCTCTCAAACTTTCTTTTTACTATCGTTTTATAGAACCATACGTATATGAAATATTTAAATGAAAACAAGTCAAATTACGCGCATTTTTGCGTATTGGAAAAAACACCATAAAAATATATCACAGTTATCTTTCCCCAAAACTTGCGACAAGCGAACAGAGATAAACCCCTTTGACGCTTTGAGGGAGATAGAGGAGAAAGTGTCGCGTCACCACCGCTTGATTAACAAAATAGCTCGAGTCGCAAAAACAAAATTCCAATCAACCCGAACATTTCAACCCCCGTGAATGATTAAAACGATATTTTTCCGCTCCGACGTTTCCACCCCTCGGTAGCTCGAAAAACGTAGCACTTGCCGAGAGAGAGAGAGAGAGAGAGAGAGAGAGAGAGAGAGAAGAGGGAGAGGTAGAGCGGAAAGATTTTCATGCGCGATTCCCCAGCCAGAGGAAAATTTCGCGTTATATTATTCCGGCCCTCGAGTCCGCGCGACACGCGAGAGGGATTTTAATAAAATTACCTCCATGCTCGTATACGTCCCATAGGCAAACTCGCGTGTTTACCATACACGCCGCCTTGGCCGCGTATTTGCCCTCGAAGATCGCGAGGGCAAGCGGATTTATTGGGGAATTTTCCAATACGCGACGTGCCGAGGAGCCGAAAATGGCAGGCTCGCGGCAAACGGAAACCGAGGGGAACCGCGCGAGTTGCATCTTTCCCGGATGAAAGTGATATTCAGCGAACGGTAGGGGTAGTAGGCGTCGATTGGCTCCCTCGCCCTCTCCTCCACTTTCTTCGATCCTCCCGAGAGGCGAAGGCACGTCACGCGCCCGTTGTACTCGCTCCCACAGTCCGGATCGTTTTACGAGGTGTACGCACACGTCCCCCCCCCCCCTCCCCTTCCTCCCCTCTCCCTCTCGTCTCCGGGGAGGGCAGAGAGTGAGGGTAAAGGGGGATACTGGAAACAAAAAAGCCTCGCGATGAACAAACTGCGAGGGTGTTCTCGCGCGAAATAAAATACGCTACGTGCGTGTATTTGCGTACGGCGAAAATTTCGAAACAGGAGAGAGTAGAAAAAAAGTTTCCGTGCGTAATACCTCAACGAAATGTAGGGATTAAGAACCGATGGGTGGAAAAGTGGGAGTCGACGGAGGGCGTGCGGGGCATTAATTTTTCATCCCTCCGCGAAACGCGTGTTCGTGCCCGGGCGCACGTGATCCTGAATTATATGGAGTTTTACTTTCGACTTGGCTTTTATCGTCCTCGAGGAGAAAAAAAAATTGTATATGTACAAGGTATAGAGGGCTTATCCCACCCCTATTGTTTCGAAAAGAGGAAAATTCGTCGAGGTGAAAGATTTTATACCCCTATGTGGAAGCGCGAGTAGAATCTGGCGAGGTACGAATGCAAATAATCCAGGGAAAATTCCCTTATACGACCCCGGACTCGATATTCAAAGAAAGTCTATTACCGGGCGGCGAACCGATTCGCACGTCTGATTTCATATTCCCATTGGATTGCTAGGTTCCTGCCCCCTCTCCCTTTGTTCTCTCATTTTTCTCGCAGCCGATGTTCCCTTTTTTCGTGACAAGTTGTCGAGGAGAGAGAGAGAGAGAGAGAGAGACGCGTGGCCGGTATACAGTTATATATACACGCGTATAAGTATAAGAAAATACGCGTGGGAGTAAACGCAGAGGCGTATATATGCGCGTATAAACTTATGGGAGGGTAGGGGGTATTGCGAAGGGAGAAAATCCGTCGTGGGACGCGCAAGAAGGGTCGAAATTGTAACCGAGGGAGAGGGGGGAGGAATCTTGCGGAGGGGAATTCCCTTTTTCCTCTCTCGATAAGAGAGAGTGAGAGGGGAGAGTAAAGTCGTTTTGTCACAATAGTGGTAAAAGCGACCCCTCGACGCGAGAGAACCATACCAGAGCAATGACTGCGCACTTCTCCCTCTCTGTCTCTCTCCGTCTCTTCCTCTTGTCGGCCCTTCGTAGATATCTCGCTCTTGCTCAAACGCCCCCGCAATTACGCTGTTTATGTAAGGGCGTGGCACTCGCGGACTAATTCGACGTTCATTCCCGCGAATATTACTCGAACAAGTCGAACCGAAGAGTTTGCCTCCAGACAACAGAAATCGGAATTTCAATATCGGGCGAGATTAATATGTTAATGTCTCGTTCGAGCGTAAACGATCGTCGAAAACACCCGCTAAAGATAATGGCTTTATTCATTAATTACATTCGACGTCATCGACAGATGTCTTTATTTGTCGATTTCCTCTGTAGAGTAGATATATCGTGATTAAACGCGCTCGTAAAAACGCGGACCAATTAACGAAATTGAACGCGTTTTCCAGGGTGTTATCTCGCCGGCTCTGTTCGATCGGTCGATTGCTCGCGTTCGATTATATCGGACAGGCTACACCCGCACCCACGCCGAGCTCGGATTTTGCGTTGTGTGTACGCGCCCACGCGTGCGCTCGGTTACTTTTCTCGTTAACGACGACGCGAAATCAAGACGGAGATTCATCCGGCCACGGCACGTGCCCCAATCGGTCATTTCTTCGCCGTTCTCGTTCGACTCCAGGACGCGTTAATCCTTCGATATCCCCACCCCCTTTCGACATTTCGTTTTCCAGCCCCGTCCGCTCTTCCATGTATTTTTTACGACTGCCCGTAAAAGCTGAACTATAACCCATTTCGAGTGGAAATGTAACGGCTATTTTTATTCTCATCCTAATCTCAACTTTTTTGACCTAATCTTGTTTTTGATATTTATTTTATTTTATTTCCGTTTTCATCTTATTTTCAGAAGAAAAATATTATTTTTTACGTTATTTCGATTCAATGCACACCATAATTTGGTTTTTCGCTCCTCGCGATTTTTCGGCTCTTACTAAGAGGCTCTCGAAAATTCGTAAACTCTCGCGAGGCAAAGTTCCGCATCGCGTGATTAATACGAGTTGGCAAGTATCGAAAACTCGCGCGAGAGAGCCCGTACGAGGTTTTGAGGATGCGCGACTCGACGCGAGCTATTACTCTGGTTTTCGTACGGGCGCGATACGCCGCCGGGATCAGAGATTTCGAGTTTGGGAGCCGCGTAATGATGAGCGACGTCGTAATCACCTGAATATGAGAGCCGGCCCGGAACAACGTCTAGCCGATAATCCCGCTCTAGGTGCTCCTTGGGGTCTTCAAATTCTCACGAGTACGCAATAAGCTCGCTATTTCCCGAATAAATATGAAACGCGGAAAAAATATGTATCTCGTCCTGGGTAAAAGGGACATAATCAGCGAGTCGCTGGCGCGTGATGGATAGCGTCATTCGTCATTCTCGCCTGTCGACGCGGCAAACAGCCCGAAAAGAGCTCTCCCATGATTACGCCCGATAAGTCATCGCTTACGCGTTTCGCTCGAATGTTCCTGAAATTCTGATTTTTTTTTTTTAATTTATCGGACACCGCAAATATTCCCATATTATATTCCACGTAATAAAAATTGCAAAAATTACCAAGAGGTTTTTGATTTGTGATTACGGGAATTATTTAGACTGTGTTACAGCGATTTGCATATGATCGATGAGGCTTGCTCTGCCGGCGAGAGAAAAACTACCATCCATCGCGTATTTTTACAGTGATATAATTAAACGTCGCGCGGCCATCCATCAATTCGGAAAAATATAATTCCCAGCGTGAAACGACGAATATTATAAAACGCGTTCAACGAATCGACGATTTCGTTATTGTATTAGCGGGAGTGTCGCGAGTGTCATTTTTTTTCCGTCGCGTTAATTTCCATTCGGTCGGAAAACGGGATCGAATTCGCTGTCGCTTTGAGGGTACGAGCGAGACGGAGAGAGCAAAGAGAGGGTGGAATAATAAAAACGAGATGACACAAAGAGACACAATACAGTCGACAATCGCGAGCTCGCGAATTGGCTCCTGCCTTTTGAACCGACGCCCCCGCTCGCATTCGAAACGGGTGGAAGAATATCGCTCGGAGGGCCCGTGACGCGTCCGCGGTGAGAGGCGAACAAGGATGTAATCAAGTACGACGTGGATATGGCCGCGTAAATAACGCCCCGTTGGAAAGTGCCCCGTCCTCGCGTTTCAGCGACGCGTGCTTACCGAGTTGAATGCTCCAAGTTATATACAATAAGTAGCAAATATAGCCTACCATGTATATGTATAGGGAATTGGTACATAGCGAATATACCAATGTAGTGCTATGTATAGCGCACACAGCTATTCAAGAGTGACGTAGAATCGCGTTACGTGAAGAGCGTTGCGACGAATCGAGGCAGGGGGAATTCGTAATACCGATCGGACAACGATTTGCGCGTCACTGGCGACAATTGCCAAGTCGCTGACCTCGCGTTACGCGGCCAAGTCGCGTGCAATGCTCGCTAAACGTAATCGGGTTACCGTGTTACGTCGAAAACGATCGTAGACCGATACGTGGTTTATATAAATAGCGCTTTCATTGAAATTAACATCCCATTCAATTTGTTGTGTAACAAAAGTTTTTACAATACTCGTTACGATAACGCAAGATCAAACATATCAAATATAACATTTACACCGAACTCAATTAACCAGAAAACAAACAAAAACGTTACAAATATTCCTAATTGAATAATGTATAGGGCTATATAGTTTAATTTCATCCGACTACGAAATTAACTCAAATGGAATATGAGAATGAAAATGAAAAGGATATAGTAATGAAAGGAAATAAAAAAAGGATACTCTTAAAGGGCGCTTTATGCAAATACAATTCGCCCAACGTAGCGGCGAAGTTGATCTTGAGCGTCGATGTTGCGCGGCCTCGCGTATGTGCGTGGCACACCGATACGTAAAACGTCGAGTACAAGCGCACCGCGGGGTATGATATTCCATGAAATTCGTTCCGTATCGTTACACACAGGATGGAAATGGTATGTGAAATTTAATGCAAATCGCGCTTGCCCGTCGATATACGTATTCCTATATGTGTGTACATTTATACACAGGGTGTCCTGGAACGACTATTTGTCCTTTGAGTAACTGATAGTTTGTGAAATTTCGAATGGAAATATTCTTTCTTGTTTTTCCATACAATGCACGGTTTCCGAATTACCTCAATTTCTCGATGGCCAATCAGATCGACCTGTGAGCGAGACTAGAACGCATTTCAAATGATTTGAATCACTTCCATGTTTGCGTTTGTCGAATATATCCTTTTTGTACGAAAATATTCATTTAATTTATTTCATAGTTCAATTAAAACGAATTCTGAGAGAAAAGAACAAGCTCTCAAACAGGGCTCAAATTCATCCTTGATAGGCCAACGAAGAATGTTTGTAACTCGCAAACGATGCGTCGAATTTCGTGACGATGAACGAGTTTTTTTCTCGGAAATTCATAAACTGTTTAGTGCGGTTGAATATGATATGATAATTCCGAGACACCCTGTATAGCAAAATGGAGGAGGGTGAGAAGGAGAGAGGAACGCGCAGTCCGACGACGCGAACGCGTCGGCTCGCTAAAATACGATTCCGCGCCGAGGCATTATATTCGATACGTCGGAGAGATCGCGCTATACGCGTATAATATTAACAGCTGCAATTGTAGTGTCGAGTTCCCATCGATCGGAGCTCAAAGTGTCGTTTATACATGCACGATTAATTCCCAGTCGTGAATCTTCATTATTTATTATATTCCACCTCTCGGCGCTTCTCTATTTTCCGATCGTTTTTAATTATCCGATCGAGCTTGAGTACCCGTCGTGGTTTTATTTTTTAGTTTTACGTGGATTTCGAAATTGGCATTATTTACGTTTAATCGAAATGCGAGTTTTTGCACGGACGAGAGGGTGAAGAGTACGTTATTAATTTCCCTCTCGTTAAACGAAATTAATTTCGAGGTGTAGGGCTAGAGAATTTCACGGGGACGTTCATCCACGTAATTTAAGCTACCGGTTTATTAATTGCCCGCCATTTGACACGAAGTCGATTCATTTCCTGCGATACGGCAGTCCTGCTCGGATGCCTGTCTTAGTTTCTTTTTTTCGCCGCTGCGAAATTGCAACTGAAACAGAAACGGAGATAAAATATCCGAGAACTGAGTCGAGCGAATGTTACATTTTCAAACTACTAAAAAATATCGAACCCGTAGAAAATTTTAACTAATTACTCAGTGGAATGTTTATTTGAAAAATTCTTGATATTTTAATAATGGAAGCTTGGACGAATGTAATAATTTTTACCCCTTTTATTCAACCTCGCTCGTTATTCCAACGTTCAACCTTAAAAGCCGCGAAAGAAATTAAATTGCAGGCTCTCGGGAGTAAATTACGATTTCGATAGATCGAGGCGAGCCATACGTACACGGAACCGTTCTAAACATTTCACGTAACCGGAGTACGTCATAACGATCGATCTTTCCTCCGACCGCGAGGTTAGCACGATCTCGTTCGCGATACACTATATCCTCGATCACCAGGTTCCCGTCCAAACGACAGCGTGGAAAACTCGACTTTCCCAACCTCCCTCGCTCCCGATTTCAACGTCCAGACGCTATCGGCGAAATTGCGTCGTTAAAAATTCATCGCTATGAATTTCGAGAGTTTTGAGAGAGCGTGTCTGCAAAAAGAGAGATCTATATAGGTACACCAACACACACGTCCAGGGTAGAGCGAGAATTCATATCGCGTTTGCACGAAAATGAAAAGGAGAGAAAGAGAGGGTCGAAGCGATATTTGATCGGGCTAGGGCTCGCGATCGATCCGCTGTCCGTCTAGTGATATATGCCCATATATGGCGTGTACGTATATATACGTGACGGCCCCTATTGTATATCGCGAAACGCAAACAACCGTGTCGCGGGGTCGAAGAGTGTGCGCTCCGGAAAAACCGTTTCACGGGTAAACACGCCATCGGGGCGTGTGACGTCATCGAGACGTTCCTTGAAGAGCCAGACCGATACTCGCCCCAGCCCATCGAGCGTGTGCGATATATAGATATGTTATTCGTATCGGCTGTATAAAGTGGCAGGAGCGAAGGAAGTGACTTATCGCCCCAGCTGCCTCGGCTCTTCGCTCAACCGTTCATCTCCTCCTCCATCGCGATTAATTACCAACTGCTCTCCGCTATATCGATTCCCAGAATCCAATTGCAATTAACGGTCGAGTGGATTATCGACGTTTGTTTTCAGAAATCGTAGTCGAGGCGATTTCAAGCCAAGCAAAGTAAGCGGAAAAGAACAGATAAGAGAGGAAAGATAAAGAAAGAGTGAGCTTTTAGTTTTTTTCTTCGTACTCAACGGTTAAACTTTTTCCTGTTATTTTTTATACGACACGTGTATGGTCTGTCGAAAGTATTAATTGCGAAAAAATAATGCTTCAAAATTATCGATCGAGGAAAATGAAAAATTTAGTTTCGTTCTTGTACTGGATGGCCCAGATTGGTCAAATTTTTCGGTAAAAAATGACTAATTAGCAGATAATGGCACTTTTTGTTCCGAATTTGATCGTCTCTATGCAGAGATCGAGGTTATTTTGAAACACCGCGTATAAGTGCGTACGCGGTCATAACGGCGGTGCAATTTCGGCGATATTTAGAGTTGCGGTTGAGCGCCGTGTGGCAATGACGACGCGGTCGCGCGTAACGACACTTGGAAACAAGAAGTTTTTAACGTTCGAATTACGACGGGATTTTTACCTCGGCCGATAACCCCAATTCGAGCCGATATATACGCGAATTTTCCGAACGATAAAACGTAATCGTCGGAGTAAAGCAAAAGGATGCTCCGGGAGAATAATTTTGACGAAGGGAAATAAACTCGATGCGTATATAGTGTACTAGGAGGCGCATAAACTGGATTAAACACGGAGCGGAATTCGTTTAAACGACGGAGCGTAAGAGGGTGGAGCGGTATTTTATAACGGATAAACGCGTCAGTGAGCACAGGAGCCGTTGATGAGGAGGAAGGATATCCCGCGCGTCGCCTCCGGCTAATAAACGGTCCTTGAGTCCTTCTCGCGGCACGGCAACTCGCCCTCTACTTTCCTGCTTAATTTTCGGAGCTCGCGGCGCAGTTCCGTAATTTTCGATAGATCGCCCCGCGACGAGGAGAATCGAGAGGGCTGGATGGAGAAAAATGCGCGAAAGGGTCACCGGAGGGGGAGTCGAGATATTTCATTGGATTCCGCGCGAACGAGTTTATTATGATAAAGAGTATAATTCCGTCGGCCGTTTCATTATAGTAATGGACTTATCTTGCCACCGCTGAGAGCCGTACACTAAATCAAATTGACATAGTGACCCAAAATCCGTGTCGTAAGAGCGAGTCAAGCGATTCGCGCGCGAGGTTCATAAAATGTGTGCTAAAGAATGGCAAGTAGATTCAGCCCCGAATGACGCTCCACCCTTCTCAAACAATTTATGTATTTTCGCGAACGCGATTCATGTAACAGTTTTTGAACTAATCAAATTTATCTAGTTGCCGAGGATTCTAATTTCGAGAACTAATTTGACACGAAGCAGTGAGTTACTTGAGCTGAAATTAAACGCAAATGAATGCAAATAAGCAGAGAACGATAAGAATATTTGAACGTTAGATCTCAGGATAAATAAAAATAAATTTCGGATCCACTTGTGTCTCCTGAAGAGGAGCTTAAACGATCGCCACGGGTGTGCGAGAGCGCGAATTCGCAACTTTCGAAACTCGGCGCGCAGCGGAGGGTCTTTACCTCGAGCGTACCCACACACCTCGAGGTTTATTATTATCGCGCGCGAATAGAGCGAGCCGGTAATACGCCGCGGCAACAAATTTCTTCACGGCGCTCTAATTCTCGCCCCTCGGTTCTCCACTTCGTCCCCTCCTAATTCCCGGGTACGGATTTAATGTTGTCCGCGAGTGCCGGAGAAGGGAGAGAGAAAAGCGTCGACGAGTAATTTTGATATATCGGCGGACAAGGGACGCTCTCGTGGCGGGGAGTGCCGAACGCTTTTCCCGATAATATTGCCCCGTCGGGATACACTCCTTCCTTTCATCCCCCTCTCTCTTTCTCTTCTCTCTTTTCCTACTTTCTCAGGCTCAAGCCTCAAAAGCTCTCTCTCTCTCTCTCTCTCTCTCTCTCTCTCTCTTCCTCACTGTATTTTCATCGATGAAAACAACGTATAAAAAAGAGCTGGTCGATAAATTTCGAGAATAAGACCAGCGAAGGTCCCGGTTTGGCGTACCGTTGGCGATTTACGTGTACAGAGAGAGAGAGAGGTGGATGAGAATGGCTATAGAAATAGCGAAAAAGGAAGACAAAAGCGCAGGCGGTGGCGATAAAACGAGATTTATAAAGCGATGTGTTATTAGTCGACGCGTCTTCGCTATTTCTCGCGAGATTATGAATTTTCATACATCGCGATATATTTTTGCTTAACGCGTATTGCGCTGTCAAATATATCGCGAGAATCGTAAATAAGGAATTTCCTTTCGTTATTTTTGTCCAATATTTTTGGAATTACATTGCGTTATTAGCTCGCCTTCTGTCGCCTGTGATATTAATACGAATTTCTCTCCTCTCCGGCCAAGATTGCAAAATTGGGTAAGGCTTTCCCCCGTTCGCATTAAACGGCGCAAAAAGAGCAACCCTCGCTTCTAGCGGCTCCTCCATTCCTCCTTCTCCCCTTTCTTTTTTATTTCTCTTCTCCCGTTTTCTTTCTTTCTTTTTCCGTTAATGCCCCGTTTCATTATCGTCCATTTCCTTTCTAATATCAAATGCACGATACTCCTCTGTCTGTACCTCGCTCTCCCGTTTTATTGCTCCTGATTTATCGAACGCTGCTCTCGTTCGCTCGAAATTGAAAAAGGAAAAGTTTGAAAAAGTCAAATACAGCGCGGAACGTCGCGAAACTGTTCCACATTGTTCATTTTTCCTCATCAAAAGTGTGAAAACGTAAATTTACGATTCAATCCGGTTTATAATATTCTGAGTTATTACTTGCCGTTCTGTTGTATATTTTTTTCCCTGTACACACATAATGCGTTTCGGTATATGAATAGACCCCCTCCTTTCAATATGCTTCCGCTACGGATTCGCGCAGTGTCGGAGTGTCGCGCCGGAATCATAATTCATTTGCCAGGGGGGAGTATTTGTCGCGACTCATGCCCACGCGGGTGACTCCGCCGTCAGAAATCGGTAATTCACGATATCGAGGGTCACCTCCCCACCAGACGGTTCCAGGATTCTCGCATAAATGGATTTTTTCCCCGACCCAACAATTCTCGCCTTTTACCGTCCGAATTCGTCACGATTTTTCCTATTAATCGTTATCTCCCGAGACGCCAATTCGAACTACGCAAATCTGGAATCGAGATTTTCGATAAGAGAGAACACTCGACCCCCGTGACGCATTTGAATCGGGGTGATTTCATAACGATAATAAAAATCTCTCCCCGTGAAATTCCGCCTCGCAGGGATTAATTTTACGGAGAAAAACGGCCTGGAGAACAAAAATCATCTCGTCATTCGTCGTTAATGCAGTCGAAGATAAGACGCGTGATTGATAATGATGCGTGGGCCGAAAAGAAAAAAAAACGTGAGTGAGCGCATGTAGCAAATCGCCGTCGACTAATTTATCGCTGTCCCCCATATAACGCGCGTGTTCCGGAGGGGGTAGGATTGGGTGAGTACAAGTCGATTGGCCAATTCATCAAAATTTCCTCGACGTCGTTACAGCCAACGAAAATCATCTTCTTCTTCTAGCCACCCTTATACACAAAAGCTCCGATTCTTCATATTTCGCGCTCAGCCCTCGTCGCACGAATTTTCCCCTTCCCGTCTAATGCAGCTCGGATATGTCGACAGACCATTCGCTGGCCCTAAGAATAAATCGCCCGTACCGTACGCTAGGATCGAGATCTAATGGAGCATATGCGAATGATCTACTAGCGACTCATACATAGATATAGATATAGAAATCCGAACCCCAGGCTTATCTATTCGCGCGGGGGCGAGAATGTCATTGAATAGAAATCAATCGAGTCGTGCACCAGAAAGATAAAGATAATTGGGACATTCAATCTCGTAGCAGTAATTCATGAATATTTTTTTTTCTTATACATATATGGATGTATACGGTTGGGAAATCTGTGTTCGACTTAACATATTTCGTATATCCGAAACAGCTATTCAAATATTTCTCATTACAATATACGGTATTCGTTTTGTACATAGAAAGTTTGAACGATGAATTGAAATTTGTTCTGTGTTCTTTTTTTATCCAAAAATCTATTTTCAAGTATTCGTAAAATTACTTTCATTGATAAAAATTTGGACATACAACGAATGAAGAGAATTCTCGAACATGTATAAACCGAAAACGAACGGTGTATATCCGATTCGTTGAGCGGCGGTTATGCGGGACTCGCGCGGATCCGGATTACTGTTGAAACGGTCGGGCACACGCGCGTATTCGGCTAATGCGATTAAAGTCAGAAATCCATTGTGAGGACAGACGTCTCTTAACCGAAAGAGCAATCGCGCGTCGGCGATTATCGGCTGGATGCTCGCGAGTACACCCGGGGCTTTAAAGGATGCATCGAGTTGATAACAATGATGCCATTTGCATTCTCGATTGGCCTCCACGAGCCGCGAGGAAGCGAGGGCTCGATCCACGACGATGTGTACACGCGTAGCACTAGAAACGCGAGCCCCGTGTGCGGTCGCCTAATGCGAATCGACGCTCGAATATACAAGGTGTCCTAGAATATAATCGTTCGACCTTTTTATAAAAGTTTGAGAATTTATAGACAGAATTGTTCCTCCTCAATTTGTCATGTAACATAAGGATTCTGAGTTATTTCGATTTTTCGTTAATTATATCAGGCATGGCTTAATTTTATAGATATAATTCTAGGACACCCCGTATACGTCCATGTGCACTATACGATGCATACCTATAATACACATCGTGTCGAGTGCAGCGCACGATAATACCCATCGAATCCAATAACGTAATCGGTAAATACGATAATTTATTTTCGATCGAATGATCAAATTCATACATAGTATTTATAATTAAAGTAATACGACCTCAGTAATCTAGCGCGACACAAGCAATAGAACTGGTGCGGTTTTCCTGAAAAAGATACCCCGGAGCACAATTAACGCAATCGCGCGATCGATCGGATCGTAAATAGCTGCGCTGGGTGGATTGGAAATTATCGGTAATTCGGTGAGCGTAAAGCTCGTTTCTAAATAAACGAACGTGGAAATTGGCATCAGTGGTGGCTCGTCGTTTCGCTAGATGGAAGAGGTGTAAATTCGCGATGTTATACGCGAATACGCATATGCGGAAAGGATAATCAGCCCGCAGCGAACGACCCGATCGAAAGTGTTAATGGATTTAACGTAACGCACACGTCTGCCCGTGACAACTATTAAATAGGCGAAACACGGCGAGCCCCGTGGACCGATTCGCTAATGCGTGACGGGCCGCCTAGCGCGGTTAACGGGACGTGATAATTGCATCCCATTTTGCCGGCTGGCCGCGGGTGCAATCATAAGACGACAAATAGCGTTCATAGCTGTCGCGAGGCGCGATGAATTTTAAACGATACCGCTTGCGGATGCGTCACTTGCAGCCTATTGTGATATAAGTCGAACCGAAACCTCCCCTCGCGGTATAATTTCAAACTACGGTTATACCTAGAGAAGAAACCGCAAGACTGGAATGAAGTCGAGAGAAAAAGACCATTCTCGGGTGAGGAAATGTAATCTATGTAACAATTGCATTGAATTTGGATATATGTAGTCGAGTGATGTAAGTTTAGAGACAAACACTCTATCTCTCATTCTATTCTCAACTATGAATTTTCTAATTTTCTAACGTTCATTAGGAAATTTGTTATTTAAATATTTCAATTAAGAGAGAGGGAGAAGTAGAGAGTCAGTGTCCAATTCAAGATTCAGAATCCGAATTAGCAATCGAGGGTTAATTAACCACCTCGATCCGTCTTTGTATACCTGTTACGTCTGGAAGGGCCCAGTCTCCAAGGAGCGAACAATCTTCGTCTCGATTTCTCACTTGTCGGTTTGATCGCGAAAGACAAATTCGACGTCTGTACACACCGAACGGGTAAACATGGCGCTGTTTGTCCCGTCCGCGTTAAACCCTTCTCGTCTCGACAAATAAGTTTCGGCGATGTCTCGCCGTGACCGCGATCCCGTTTGTTATCTCCCGTCACTTCCGGTCGGTACATCCTAGCTAATCGTCCCGAATAAAAATCCGAAATTGAACGAGAGAGGGTAACGTCGTTTCTGTTATGACTGATCGGGGATTAGGTTCTTTTCATTAAACATATGGAGGAGAGTGGTGTGACGAACCCTGACGTTTTTGACGGCCAGATCCGAGCTTTATAATTGACACACTACGATGAACGGGAAAGGGGCTTGTAACATATACGTCCTCTCTCTCCTGCCCAATGTGGGAAAATTGAGAGAGAGCGAGAGAGAGAGAGAGAAGTGGTGGTGGTAGCGGTGGGGTCTCCGAGGGTGAAGTTAGACCGTCACGTTGCGAATGGTTCGAGGGGAGGGGAGGGGGGGGGGGAGAGAAATTGAGATTGACAGTTAATTTCGTCCTGGATGGCTGGCTACGCGGGTGCGAGAGACCGAAATTTCGAGACATCGGGATTGACCTTCCGCTCGGTTGGAAACCACGCGCCATCCAGTATATAATACCCGACCGGCCAGCGTAAGCGCTCCATGCACGGATCCAAGGGTGTGTACAACGAGACTGACTTCTCGGGGCCCAGTAAAATATCCCCGGGATTAACTTTGCCCGCTCGAGCATCCAGTTTGTGTTTTTAGGGACGCGATTCATCAATTTCGTCTTTGTACCGCTCCTAATTTAATCACGAATACATTACGCTCCAGAGGGCTACACTCGAAAAGTATTTTATCGGGGCGAAAATATTTGGAAATTTTTCATCTCGCGAGAGCAACAATTTTCATTCGACTTTGTTATTTGGAAAAAGAGTATTAAATTCGCGATACGAGTATTAATTTTACCTCGACCTTCCAAGTATCTCGTTATAGCGAATATCAAATCGCCATGATTAAAGCAGGAGAAAAAAATTTCGTCTCTCGTTTCAGTGTATAAGCGAAATCGGGGTTCGCTGGCTATCCGAGGTCGTAATTGCACGGCTTACGAGATAACGAAATATATATAACGACGGTGTCTTTTAGCAGTTATCGTATTTTTTTTCCCAGACGCTTGAGAAGTGAAATTCAACGATTATAGATAATATTACGGTACTGGGATGGGGTGAATAACACGACACGCTGTATAGACCTGGGAAAAAACAAAAACTGATATTTTATTCATTGGGATTGTCAAGCTATGCAACGCTGCGATTCGAATTGCGAATCTTCCGGTGAGGGAGGAGGTCGAGATACGGGCGTGACACCGTAACAATGTAATTTAAAATTCGTTAAGTAATATTATACATATATCAGGTACAATGTTTTAGGTTTTTGTTTTTGTTATAATATAATTTTTCGTAATTAATGTATATGAATATAAACTCAAGTTGAAACGGAAGAGAAGCGCAACAGAGTAAAAGCAAGAGGAAGTGGGGGAAAGTGGCGAAACGGAAGCTCTGGGTTATCGGCAGAAATCGAGTTTGCAACGCAGGTCGCTCAATTACGACACGTGGCTTCCTATATGCCTTCTTACCCGATTTTAACGTACTCGGGTTAATGGAACCAGCGTCGTCCCGCGCATAATAGGTTCGGGCGACCGTGACGATAAATCAATTTGTCTGATTTTAGGAGAGAAATTACACCCGCTCGCGTTTCCACATAATAGAAAATTTCGATCCGAGAGAACGCTAAGCGCGACTGGTTGACTCCCGTAACAACTTTTCATTATCCGGACATTTTGTTCCGCCACTTCCGGTTTCTTTTGTTTGCATCGATACTTAATTCGATAAATACGGATTTTTAAACAGGTGTTTCTATTCATTGGCTAACCGAGTCGAAACAGGCATATAACTTTAAATCGGGCTTAATTTTGTGTTTATTTAATTTTAACGATATTCGATATTCTGGAACATCGGATTAGTTCGAAATGGGGTTTGATTGATTGAGTGTTCCGATATGACACATTTATTAATTTTCCATTTTTAATTCTCAACGCTAAAAATATAGGTGAACAGATATTGAGTACATTCGACAAATTTTTATTTCCAGCGTACTCTAACTCGAATTTACCGCGATAGGGAAGTTTTCAATGAAGTATTTTCACGACGATCTCCCGAGCACGCGGCGCGATTATATCGCGTTATAACGATGAAATATGTACACAAAAGGTTCATCTCGAAGCATCCGACTGACGACCGCAATTGCGCAGCGAGAGGGACTCGAAAATACCTGTGGAATATCGTCGGGCAAATGAGTTACAGCGTGAATCGCGGCCGTGCAATTGTTATACGTACAGCTCCAAATGGAATGTCCGCTTATATATATATATATACGCATATATAGCATACACGAAAACGAGCACACGGTTTTCATTTCGCCCGTGCTATTCGTTATTCCCGTCTCTCCGCGCGCGAGCGTCCTTTATGGCCAACTCCGTTCGACTACTCGCTCACGCCCGTTCCGATTCGAATTCCATTCGCGTATAACAGTCGAACGCGGAATGCTCAAAGCGCCACCGAGTTTTAGAATAATTGAGCGAGAATGAATGACGCCGCTGTATTCGCTGGAATAATACCGTATAATAACTTGGTATTAAAGGAGAGTACGTCTGGGAAAGAAAACTCGATTTTCGTCTTTGGATTGTTTCGCCGAGAGGATAGTTTAAAAGCGTAACGAGAAGTGGTCATTAGACGCGAAACGAGAAGTTGAACATTTCTGGTACGCGAGAACTAAAAAATGAGCACACACAGTTGTCTGCGGCTACTTTTTTTTTATCGCCGAGTGCGAGAATCGTAAAAGTTGTTAGATTACTGTATCAGACTTGATTCGATTATACAGTTAAGAACGTAACTCGATTTAAACTCAATTTCGTAAAAATGTTCGGCTTCTAATGACTTTAATATTCGATCAGTTTTTTTCTGTGTAATTCATTCGTTAGCTTCCTTCTCGAGACGCGTACAAACAGCCGACTCTGTTTTCACGAAAAATATATATCTCGAGACCAGCCGTGCGTATATACGTAAAAGAAAGTGCGGGATCGATCGGCGTAGTGTAGGGTGCCTCGGGAATCGCGAGAGAGGGCCCCGCGTTAGGGCTAAAATCAAATTTTCCGCAGCTCACGTTGTACACATTCGTTTTTCGCTCGCGCGTAAGGAAAATATTGTCGTCACGCGTTACTCCGGCGCCCGTCCCCGAGGATCGACCCTTGTTTGAATATTTCACGAAAATTTCCACCTCGGTCGATCGTCTACTCCGAACATTTTCATTACATTCGTCGTTATTCCCGGGAAAATAATTTATTCGGCACGCGAGCCGAATATAGCCTCCCGCGAAAGATCGACACGTCGTTATGCATCGGAGATGAAAATGGCGAAGCGGGCGCGAGAGGGTGAAAATCAAATTTGATATTTCCGTTCGTTTTTCATCGCGAGAAGTGGGGCCACCCCATATACGAGATCTTTCTTATCCTCGATCGCGAGAGAGATTTCACCCCCTGCGCGCACCTTTGGAAGGAAGCCAAAGGAGATAAAGAGTGGGAACGAAGGAGGGGAGGGGGGAGGGGGTTAGCCGGAATGTCGGATGACAGGCATGGAAAACTCGAGAACGAGACGGAGATAGAGAAAAGAGGGAAAGTTGTCGGAAGCTGCGCTAAGAATCCACGACTGAATTATTTAAGACTCCACTCCCGCTTTAGCCATTCCAGGCCCCACCTTGGACTCCTTTTTTTCTTATTCGACGCTCGCCTTACCTTTCCACCCACGAGACGCACTTGGAAAGAAATTTAATTTCCCTCTCGCGCGTGGTACCTGAATGAGAAGAGAGGGTGTAGTATATCGAAGAGAGGAAAGTAAAAGGTATTCCCGAACACTTTTTTTAATTGGCAAGAGCCGCTCGTTAGGAGGACTTCTTCGGCTCGAGACTCTTAAGTGGGGAGTCGATTTTCGGGAAAAAATGCTACTATGTTTTTATCTTACTAGCACGTTTCGTATAAAACGTCGGAATGAAAGAAACATAAAGTTTCGCGAAACGAGTAGAGGAGTACGCGTTTCTCTCATTCGGGGGCCGTTCCAAATTCCGCGATATTCATTCGCGAATCGAATGCGAAATTCGCGGCTTTATCTCCGCTGTACCGCAAAATAAAACGCACAGAGGAACTGACGGGCGAAATTGGGTATAACGCAAGCGCATGAAAAAAAGAAGAGGACAGGGAGCGAGATAAAGAGGAAAAGAGAGAGGCAAAAATTTTTCGCATTAATGGAAACTCGGATGCGTCGGCTAACGAGCTGGTTCGAGCATAACTTGGATGTATCGGATGTTCCGATTGGTATCGTATTTAAAACCGGGATATGTAAAAAAGTATACAGGGTGCATCGAAATAATTGTAATTTCGGATGGCGAAGAGATTACAATATTTTTATCAAGAGTTTTTTCATTTTAAGCCGCGCGGGTATTGAAGTATTCACTGAATAGCTCTCTAAACTAATGCAGTGAGCTATAACATCGAAAAACGTACGCCATTGCAATTTTTTGCGACCTTTTTATAATGCACGTATCTTTTTCATTTTTAGTTGCAATGAGATTGAATTAAATCTTGAATAATTCTGTGAGTTATGAAATGAAGAATGAACTTTTTCTGGAATTTTTCGCGATCTATTTATCGTGCATAGGTCATTCCAGGACACCTTGTATGTGTATCTGGTGGGAGTCTGGCACCGCGAGCTGCGTCTCGCGAGGCGACTCGCTGGCAATAAATCGACGCGCGCTATGTGGGCAAAAAACGGAATCGTACGTCGAAATGTCAGTGAATTAATTTCGTTTGCCTCGGGAGAGCCGGAGAAACGAGAGGAGGAAAATGAAAGAGAGAGAAAGAGCTTTTTAGCTACGAGCGTAAATCGCAAATGGAACAGAGCGTTTCTCTCTTTCTCTCTCTCTCTCTCTCTCTCTCTCTCTCTCTCGCATTCTCTCTCTCGCATTCTCTCCCCGTATGACGGTAAAAAGACTTTGTAGGTTGCATCGAGCTCGCAATAAACGAGCGCCGTGGCAAACAGGAGTTTTTCAGATTCGAGTAACCGTATCGAGCTTTTTGCCTTCATTCGGGGCTATTCTCCGCGCAATATATCGCTTTTTTCTTTTTCGTTGAAAAATTAAGTAAATAGTAGCCTTTGTCTTAAGGATTACGTTTTATCGAATATAATGTAAAATACACTCGAAGTAATGGACGAGAAACGTGAAAAAGTTTCCTCCGCATTCGTCCGAAAGAGCAGCCTAGGAGAAGTTGAAATATTTTATTCGATCGAAATATGCGAATGAATGGACGAGGAAAAACGAGCTACCCGATGCTCACTTTGTGCTCGATGCATCCGAGCGGGCAAAGTTGGATAGGCGTCGAACGCCGAAATTGAAACTGGAATAAAAGATTTCAGCGAGAATAAAAACAAAATCTAGAGTCCGAAACGAGGAAGGAAAAAAATACGAACGGTCCTGAAAAAAAGCGCACGAGGGATATCGCGTTACCTGAAAAATTCAATTCGTCCTTTTTTTCCCCGCTGGAATCCGCTCCGAGCGTAATTTGCACGCGACGTTTCGTTCTGCCTCGCTCTCCCCTTTTTTTTATTTATCTAAATTGAATATACACTCGTCGCGAAAAAGAAGCCCGGCTCTGAAAACCGCACGGTTGTATGTCGAACGATTAAAACGTTCGATGCGCCAAACGTGGGCACGGGTGTGTGCATTTCGCTCGGTCGGGCACGCGATGCGTGAACTCGCATACATGCATACGTATATTTTGATCCGCTCGCTGCGTTATTATGCATCGCTGCATTCGTGTTTCGATCGAGCGCGAAAGGACCGTTCGACTAAGCCGTGTACAGTGCGTCTCAGAATAATAAAGAAAAGAGAAACCAATTGCAAAACCGAGCAAGAAATTTATCTCGTTTCGTGTATTCCTACCACGTCCAGGGGATTAAAAATCCGATTCGTTAACAAAAAATATTCTGTAGAAACAAGCGCACTGACGAAAAAATAAAGAAGAATACAGCGATAATCATCTACCTGTTGTGACACGGACTGTATAAACGCACTTGTTATTTCGAGCTACACCGCGAAACATATCGCGTGAGTTGAAAAATAACGGAGATATATTTTTACAAATAAAAGCGATCAATCGCGCATTAATGAACACGCACTTCCCGATGCACCGATCCCCATAACGCAATTATCGCTCCGGATGAAATTTCACATTGAAAATTGAACTCTCGCGAGAAATCAAGTTGTGGATTCTCATATGCATCGCGATCGAAAATTTGTACAAAAATGTAAACAATAACTCTCCCAGGACGGAAAATTTAATCCCGTCGGGTAATTAGCCGCTTTGTGGAATATCAAGGCAATTCGCGTTTGCGGCAAATTGCATCTCGGGAGGGTTTAATCTGGACCGCGAGGAGAGAAAGAGAGGGAAGATTCACTTTGTGACGTTTGGAACGTTGATTCGAGTCGCGCAACCAGGAGACTCCGTCGCGATTGTGGGATATCGCGAGAATCAGAGAACGAGAGAGGAATACGTCGAAAACTTCGTTGAGTTTCGCTTAAGCGGCTCACCGCGAGCGACTGGAAATTTCTACGCGCGACTCGCTACTAGAGACAAGTGGCGGGCTTGAATTGTGGAAAACCGGTTAATTTCTGTGAATTAGGCGGGAAATAAGAGGCCTACGCGTGTTCGATACTCGAGGCCGTAAATTGAGAACTAAGTTGATTACTTCCATTGATAAATTCGCGAAACGATAAACAAGGATAAAGCGAGATCGCTGCCTTGATAAATAGATATGTCCCGATAGCGGGCACATGTTGCGCGAACTTGGAAGGAGCCGAGACAGAATGTGGCTTCCAAGGACCTCGAGAAGTCCTTTGCACGTTCTGTCGATTTGATCTCCAGACCAAGTTTGCTTCCTCGCGCGAAACTCGAGCAATCCATTAACGCTCTTCTCGTAAAAACAGAAAAAAGGAAGTTCGTTCGGACCGTGAACTAGAATTTGTTTACTCGAAACAAATAACGCCCGTTTCGCTCAAACGATCCGAACTGTTTCAATGCCCGAATTTGTTTGAACGAAACAAAATTCGCCATATACAAAGAAACTCTTCTTCCCGTATAAATGTATTTATTTCGGCGAGGGAAATTTTTCCGGAAAATTCAGTCCTCCTTTGTTTCGTCCCCGGGCTATAGTTAACGTATATAATAGTCCAACGAGACCGTAGAGTGGACGATGAGGTCCACAAAGGACGAGTTCGTTAAAAAATTGACGAGCAGTCGCCTACGTTCTCTAGAAATTGCGCCACGAGAGACACGGCAGGGGCCTCCGTGAATTAGGGGAAAATAGCTTTTAGTTGAGACTCTCCTGCGCGTCACCAGGTGCGCCTATCCTGCCCGATATACACACGTATAGCCGAACCCTTTTACCGAAATTGCCGGATCGCCCTCCCTCATACACCAGATAACTGCGCCATTCGCATTCACGGCTCTCTTCTCTTTCTCTATCTTCCTTGCTCGTTTCGCTCGCTATCTCCCACCTCTAAGTACGAAGAAGTAAATTCTCGACGTACGTAAAATCGCTCGAGAGTTTCCAAGGGGGCGCGAGCACCTTCGCGAATCTTTTGTTGGGGAGTTTATTAGCGGGGCCATGTATCTCGGCGAAATTTCAAACTCGTTTGCTTAATTATCTAAGACGCATCCGCGAAGAGAGCACCCTCCGTAATTAAATTGGAAAATTTTTGATCTCGTTTAATCCGGGTCGTTTCGATCCACCTGTTCTTATTACACGTCGACGGACGCGAAGAAATTATATTTTTCGACTTCCATATTTTATCCGTGACATTGGCCGTAGTTTGGAATTTTCACACAGGTGTCAAATTAAACAACTTTGAATATAGCGTTTGAAATGTCAAGAGTTGTGAGAGCTCGAGTTTGGGAACTAATTAATTCAATCTAAAACTCGACTCGAACATACGAATTTATTCAATCAACGAGAGCAGCAAATATAAAAATGATTCGCAAGTTCTTAATTGATAATAGATAGAACACAAAAGTTTATTATTCCGATAAATACACGACGAAGTTAACACTCAAAATGTTATCGAGTTATCGGGAATTGGTAGAATTGAGTCAATAGTAAACAAGAATTTTCGATAAAGCGAAAGCTTTCCCGGAAATAAGAAAAAAATCCAATTTGTGAAAAAAATTCTCATCTAGTGGTAGGAATTGGGGAAAATTCTCTGGGACGCGCGAGCACAGATGCGGAGAGTCGAGAGCGATACTCGAATAAAACGCCGCGTCTGTTAGCGCGCCTGGATATAGCGCGATAGTCGCTAAACTCATCATCCACCGTTTCCACGAAGTGGGAGATGCAAAGTACATTAATCACGTCGTTTGAAGCCTTTGAAGTGTACAGACCTTAATAAAAATATCTCGAGTTATTGATGTTGACTCTTTCCGTAAGATTATTTAATTTCTAAATTTAAACGAAACCGTCGATTCAACTTTCGGTGCTTTCTCGATTTTACTTCGAGAAATTCACAGTGCGTTAAATAGCAAATTGTCGAATGCGCGAAATGTGAAATTTCGAACGAAATAAACTTATACCGTGACAACGAAAAGTCGGTTTCTCGGGCTCGAGAGACGGGGAGCGTTCCAATCTCTAAGATTTTACATCGAAACTCACAACACCCACGAGACTTATCTGTCTCTGCATAGCGTCCGATAAAATCCCAGGGCTTCCACGTTTCGCGAGGAAAGTAACGACATCAATTATGTACCGACGCTGCATCGAAGCCCGTGTCCGTCGACCCTCCTCGATACACACCGAGTCCCTTTTTTTTTATTGAAAAATACTTTACTACGCCGTTAGCGGTCTGCGAATCGTAAAGCCAAGCGGAATCCAATTTCCTCGACGTCGAAGCGTTAAAGAAGAAATACCCCATCGATAAAAATTTACTCCGACGCTAAAATTTACGATTGCATTATCATTTTTGACCGTTCGAGTTCTAACGATGAGGTATAGCGATTAGTTGGCGAGTGTATTTTTTCCTCTTTAAAAATCTACGCTCGAGAGTGCCCAGAGGGGGTGTAATTTTTCTGCGCCAATGTGGAACGAAGAGAGGGAGTGGGGCGTAAAAGCGTGTAACGAGTCCTGTCGGCGCCGTCGTGGTGCTCTTTACGAGGTACACAGACGCACACGCGGTTACGCAATCTCGTAGAATCGATCAAAGGTGCCGCTCTCTCGGCTCCCAATTGCCGCCTCGTACGCGATTTCATCAAACGCGCGAGGCACGTACGGCTTGTTCACGTCGTGCACGAATGATACGGCGCGTCGCGGAACGTCATAATCCCGGCTGGAGCCTCGATCGAGGATATGAAAACACAGTAAAACCTTTTCGTCTCGGACTAATGAAAGGGAAGGCATAAGCCAGATAAGAAATCACGACCGTATTTCGCTCAAATAGAACCTATACATCTACAATATCAGATAATTACATATTTTCTTTCTATGACTTTAGAAGACGGGAATTCATTTTGGTAAAAATTGACTGTGATTTTAGATTGAAAACACTCACGTAATTTCTTATACTTGATTATGTTTTTCTTTCCATTTAGTTTTGCTGATAATCAAGCTTTCAATTTTACACAGATTTTTATTTCTATTTGCAAACATTACCGAAAGCAGAATAAGATTAGAAGGAAAACTAGACGTTATATCTCGATTCGAGTGCATTCGGTTCGCGAAATGGGAAAAGTTTTCACCGGAGTAGTTGATGCAAACTGTCACAGTCCTACTGCGGCGAGCTCCGGTACGTTTAGAATGTCATATCAAATTGGCCGAATTGACGCGGAGTCGGTTGTCGTAGCGCGTTGTATTGTAATTAATCGCGACTCCGAGCGAATTTCGGTGCTCTCGCGACTGTATTCATCGCGTCTACTCCTAGACCGAGGACGCAGACGACAGACGACGAAAGGGACTTAATCGATGCCCTCTGTCACTCCCCCGTTTTCGGCTCCCTTCGGACGGACGACAATGACGATTCAAAGTGGATCCCGTGTCGGAAGCTTGTGACTTCAAGAACGGTTTAGAATTTCACCGACGACCGGAATTTGCGGCGGAAACGCACCGAGTGCGTAGGAGCGGAGCGAGCGAGAGGGAGGGAAGGTTTATTTCGTTAGAGGTGTGCCCCATCGTGAACGCGAAAACCCCTCGATCCGTGAAACACTAATTTTCGAAGGCACTTCCGCGGTAAATTTTCTTCGGCCCTTCGTCCGGCCTCTGCGAACAATGACGGATCGAGTTAATGCTCTTCTAGTCGCTTTCTGAGTCAGACATCGTCCAAGAGATGAATGAATCACTAAATTAACGCACGGGGATCGATTTAATTTTTTACGTCGAGACGTAAATTTCTCCGAGCCTCGGGCCCCCATATCCTCCCTTTGTATCCGGCCCTGTCCACCATTCGAGCCATTCGAGCTTATCGAGTGGAACGAAAAAAGAAAACAAATTCATTAGGACCCTCGATTTTAACGTCACGATATCACGCTCTCGCTCGGTAAACCGTGAAATTTGTTTGAATGAAAAAATGGAGGGGCCGAGAACAAAAATACAAATTAATATCCAACGTGAGTGCACTGGTTACTTATGTTACCTATCATTTCCATTAATTTCACTTTGTGGACTTACGTCTTTAGAAATTTTCGTAAATTGAAACTTTTGTTTACTTTACGCGATTACATTTAGTACAACGTAATGAAAAACTCGGAAGTTAAAGTCGTTGACAAAAACATCAAAAAAATATATTCCATTTTCAATCTAGATATTGCTGAGATGAGTTAAATACACAGCATCGCGAAAAAGTGAATTTATTGAACCAAAAATTTGAGATGTTTTTAATTGAATATATTTTAATTTTCAAGATGCTCAGTGGCCCAACAACGAAGTTGATCTTAAGTAAAGGGCGCGAAATCGCGAAGCTGAAAATTCCACATAACGACTCTGAAAGCACTCGCGCAGAGGCAAACTAGATAAACGTAAAATACGTCAGAATTCAGCGGCAAAACAGCGCGCGCTCGGTTATATTCAATTTCAAGGATTCGACGTACCAACCCCGAGCGAGTCCATCATATTTCATTTCGTCGTGTCGAACCTAAGCCGCCTTCGTTTCCTCCAGCGTTTACCACCCCTCGGTCACCCTCTCCATCTGAAAATTCATTTACGTCGTGTACCAAGAGAACCTCCCCACTTCTCTCTTCTTCAACCCCACCGGACTCGAAGGACTCCGCGCAGTTATCTCCTTTGACATTCTCGTTCCTGTTTATTTGCCTCGCGGAGGGGTCGCTCTATCCCCACCCCGGTATCTACTCGTCGATCTTGGCATCGGTCTATTCTACAAACTCACGGTAACTCCGTGAAAAGGAGACTTCTTCCAGTCGTTTTCTCGAAGCATTTAATTAGACGGTGCTTATCTTTTCTTTTTCGAAAGAGGAAAAGAGGTGGGGCAGAAAAGTTTATATATATATATATATATATATATACATCCGGGGCTGAGAAAGGAAACTTTTTATCGTACCGAGTTTTCCCTTCACGACGGCGGTCCATCGCTCGCCCCCGAGGTGTTTTCGGTGATTTATTCGACTTTGTTGCCGCGCGTCCTAACGAACACAATTTTCTTTGACTAACGCGTAAAAACGGCACTTTTCTCTCATTCCCCTCCAGTTTTCGCGGTTTTCCGAGGACCGCCGTGGCGACTCGTGTGATTTACGACTCCGGGATAATTAAATAAAGGTTACGCGGGAGAGTCGAATAACCCGCGAGAGAAAAAATGAACCGAGAAAATAAGTAAAACAGAAGTTTACTCATAGAGTAAATGTACACCACTGGCAAACAAGAACCGCGTTTTGTCTTTTTGTTCGCAACAAAAGTTTTAAACTTCCGCGTTCACGGAATTCCTGGGAATATTCTCCCTCTCGATGCACGCGCGGCTACCCGAGTCCGTAATATCAGCCTCTTTAACGGTCATTTGCTTACGCCCATGCGGTTCGAATGAAAGACCGCGAAGAGATTAATACGCGCGTTTGCGAAAAAATTCTCGCTATTTCCTTCTCAATAACCGAGTATCGATATCGTTTTCACTCGCTCGTTCGAGAACTTTTAATTTGATCTGTCGAGAACAAAATTTCGTCGAAACATGTAAATGCGCCTTATTGATTCGACAAAAATTTTTCTTGTGTCCAAACGTTCAGGTTTTTGGCTATTAAAAGAAAAAAGAATAGTACACACTCGTATTTTCTCTTCTATCCTCTACGAGATTCGGCCGATTGAACGTCTTCCAATTCCTTTTGTCCCGGCGCGAGGAACTCCTTCACGATATATGGACGACCTCTCGGTCTTTATCTCGAGTTCGCTCGGGCTCCTTTCTCTCCATTACTCGAGAGATCATGAGCGTATTCCTTTCCCAGTTCGAGGCTATTTTCCTGACCCACTCGTCTTTTTTCCTATTCGACTCTTTTCCCTCGAATAACTCGGTTGACGGTGTCCAGAACGAGGCAATTACCTAAGTGCCCCCGGACGAGTGCGCGTTATTATTTATCGCGAGCGAGGATAAATAAAAGAGAGCGAGAGATAGATAAGGATGCATGACTACCGCCTTACGTAAGGGAATCCCGGCAATCATCGGGACCTCGGTTCCCGTAAATTATCCGTCATCAGCTGGCCATTATACGCCGTCCGCGGTATCCCCGTGATTTGTCGGGGGGTGAGGGTCTAATCAACCGTTTCGTGAATACGTGCCTTTCTCTCGGCCGCAGACTCGGCTCACCTGCTACCATAGAGAATCGGGTTAAATGACGGAATGCCGAATCGGAGGAAACTCATTAGCCCCACGGACCTCTCGGAAGAGGGAGAGCTAGAATTTTGGGGATTTCGTGATGGGTGAAGGGGGAGAGGAAAAAAAACTAGCAGGGGGCGAACCCGCGGGACGTGAGTGGCAGTATCCGAAAATTCCGGAAAGCCATCCGGGTTTCGCGCAACCCCTCGATTCTCGCACCCCCTCGCGCATACGTCCTTCCTATACCCGGCCAATTCGATATCGGAATTTGATCAAATCCTCGCGCGGAAACACCCCCCCCCCTCCCCCCACCGCTCTTCTTCTAGACTCCCTTAAGACCGGTTTTCTAACTCCCTGTTTCTATCTCGACCCCTAGCAGATCGAATTCTTCCGACTCGAGTGACATGTCGCCGAGTTTACTCGCTCCCTACTTCCCGCTGCGAGCTCGCCTTGCTTTATGAAATACAGGGTGTTCCGAAATGATTGGACCTCCATATGTCCTTCGAATAACAATTTGATAGCGAGGACCGAAACGTCATTCATCATTCTGGTACCCAATGAGAATTTTCTGTTAGCTGGTGCTAGTGAGAGATCTTTTCGTCTTCGAGTTTTTCAAAGAATGTGTGAAGTAGAGCAGTTCACAGTTGTAGATTCGTTCACCACAATTTCATCTCCATATCTCTCGTAGAACATCCTAGGACACCCTATATGAAGTATATATGCGTATGTACATACATTCATATTTGTTTCCCAAGTGTGGGCGCCTCGGCAAACAGGGCGAGACCACGCACGTCCAACAAGATAGAGGAAGAGAGTATACGAGGGTGGTTCGCGTGGGCGTAATACACCTAGAACAGAGGGAAAAGGTGGCCCTGGATCTATACGCACGCAGCAGGCTCTGGCAGGACTAGAAGGGGGCCGAGTGGGAGAGAGAGAGAGAGAGAGAGAGAGAGAGATCCATTGAATGGCCCCTGGGGTGGCTGTGCCAACAAACCCTAACTAACGTAAATAAGATGTCCTGCAGGAGGGTCCAACCCAAACCCCCCTATTTCTTCCTCAGCCCCGTTATACTCTCTCTCTCTCTCTCTCTCTCTCTCTCTCTCATATTCCCCTCCCCCTCGCTATTTCCAGCTCCGTAGAGACACACTGCCAGAGTGGCACTCCTATCTTAACACCGCGCTTTCCTTTTTCCGCGAGACGTTAGCACTGGAATTGGGGTGGTTCTGTATATACAGAGGGTGGTTCCGCCGAATGGGGTGGCTCGGAATGCGAATTTCTATCTTCGAGAGGTATCGCGAGAGGTTTTCCTTGAGAGAAGAACGATGAAATTTTCAAGGAAACTCGACGAGAGAAAAAGCAGTTTCGAGAATTATTCTCGCCGGTAATAACGGTTTATGGGGGGACAATATGACGAGGAATTCCCTCGGTAATTCGAACTCGATATTTTATACGAGTGTCGGACGAATTTTCCACTATCGCGGAATTCACGCGGATTATTTATCGCTGCCTGTATAAATTAGGGGGAGTCGCGGGTTATCGATCGAATTTACAGAGAGAGAGAGAGAGAGAGAGAGAGAGAGAGAGAGAGGCTGTATGCACGAAGCCGGAGGCAAATCGCGCGTGAATACAAATAACGTCGCTTCTTTGATATCGACGCATCGAACGCAAACACGAGCTGACCACGTTCTCTTGTCGCGGCGTAACGTACCGCAGTGTCACGTGATCCACATCGTCTACTACCTTCTATGTGTATTTTTATCCCGAGAAGCCGGTACGCGGCAAAAATCTCAATGAGGGGTTCAAGGGCAATCTCGCTATCGATAACTCGATTTACTCCAGAAACTCATCTCATTGTACTGGTGACAATCGCTTTAGGAGCTCTTCGTTTTGTGATTAATCATCAGTCGGCCTTAGGAGGCTAAAAATTCGATGACTCGACAAAATAAATTGATTGAAATACTATGGAATCGTTTCCTACATATCGCAATTCTATTAAAATTAATTATAAGGAAAATAATCAATGTTCGACAAAAAATAGCGACTACTGAGAAATTACCGTTGTCTCCCTAGTCTCTATTACACGTTCAACTTTAACCGAAATTTCGTTCTCGTTAGACCGTTTCCGTAAAGTCTAAACTGTTTTCCGATGAGTCAGCGAAAATGCGCGTTAAAATACTTCGAAAGGAGAAAAGCCAATCCCCCCACGGTAGTTTTCCGAAAATCGAGATTGGATGTAATAACGATTACGAGGAGCGAACGAGTTCAGCCGGAATTCGTAATGATGCTGCGTGGGTTATCGGTGAAATTCAATTCATTCATAAAATTCCAACGGGAGTAATAATTCCGTACCGACGAGCTTCGGGGACTTTCGGCGCATGCGGATTTGTTGATCGGATTCATTGGTAAATTCGTTAATATTATAACTCAATTGACAAAAGTGGGCTTCGTTGTCGCATCGCTTCATGATCCGACCCGACTGTGTTCGGTCGATTCGTTTTCCGTTGTTGACGGAACTATCGAACGTGCTCTAGCTTGGAAGGCAATTACACGTTCGATATTGTGCCCCGATGATATCAGAATTTCGCTAATTAATCGAGTCGGTTAATTAAATGCACCCCGTGTACACGGGGAATAATAATGCGTACAAATCCGGGCCCGATAGACCGCCGGACGCACGGGCGAGCAGCGTAGACGCACGACGCAAGACGGAATAGCAATTCCGACGGGAGAGAGAGCAGGAGTGACGCGCGACGGGACGGGCTTGTTTTATCTCTCGACAAGGAGAGTCTGTCCCACGCAATTTGCGTTACGGCCCTCGTTACGCGTGCGGCGGGGGTGAGCTCCCGCGAAAGAGAGAGCGAGAGAGTCTTTGATACTACCCCCGTGGCGTGTATAAACCGGGCCCTCCGCCGCTACCAGCGAGCCGGAAATGATGAATTTTCGCGTCTTATCGCTGCCGCGGAGCACGAAACGTATCGCGCCGGGAAGATCGGAAGTACAACGTCTTACGTACCCGGTGTGCCGCGGCTCTTATCGATATGACTAATTATCGTCAAGATTTAACGGCCCTCGAGGAACATCTCGAGTATCTTACGAGAATGAAAATTTGATGAAAACTCGTTGGACGACTAACTCTCGTAAAAGTGTTTTATGCTCGATATTAACAGTTTCCCGTAGAGGATTGTAAATAAATTTTCGATTAACGCGTGGATGACGTCGAAACGGGGCGAGAGTTAGAGAGGGAGTTTCGGTTCAACGAAGTGTGCGGCAATTTTCCGACGAGATATGCCAAGAGGGACACGCCTCGATTGGCTCGTGATGCAATCGGTGACGTACCGGGCTTAAGCGTCGAACCGATCGGCCCGTCCTACCTAGACCGGCCGGCCTCCCTTTATCCTTTGTAGATCGACGAACCGTTTGCCCGTGAGGCCGCGTCCGAGCCTAAATTACCACCCTCTCTCTCCCCCCTTTAGGTGACGTCAATAGGAGCGGTTCGTCCTGCTGTTATTCACGGCAAATGGCCCGTTTGTTTCCGATAAGACGCGATACCGAATCCGAACGAAAAATCATTCGGTTTTACTCCGATTCGAAGTCTCGTTCTGATTTCTAAACCGATATTAATTCCCGATTCGGGGGTTGTAAAGAATCGCATCGACGAAGCTCGCTAACCAAATTATTCGCTCTGATAACGAGTTTATCATCCGTTGCCCATAACGACGCGACATTCACGGGAGGCGAGGCTTTCGCTAACGAGACGCGAATTTCGCATCGATCGAGAGTGGAATACACGACAGCAACCGGAGACGTTCTCAGGGAAAAAATTATAAATTAGAGAAGTCTCTCGACACTCGAGAGATCTCTGTAATGAAAAATTTGTTGCCATATAGTACAAAAATATACATGGGTGGGGGTCATAAAAATATACAATTTACAGTTTATAATTTTGAATCAACTTTTATCTATTATCTCGCATAAAGTTTTCTTTTAAAAGATCCAATTTGACGTCGAACGGCAGAATATGGAATTGAATTTCAGCGAACGGAGCGTGGAAAATAGCCCTATAAAGAGCGAAGACGTTGTAAGCTAAGAGTTGGAGTGGTGGGAGCGCGAAAGCTGCGGCTAAGCCGCGCGAATCTCGAATACCTCGCGACTCTTGGAAGCAAATCTCTTAATTGACCGCGTCGAGGCCAGGCTCGCTCCGATGGGTCTTAAGGCCAATTAGACTCGAGCTCCCGAGAAAATATTCACCCCGTGGAAGTTCCATTTCCTCGTCAACCGGAAACGGCCTCGTCTAGCCCCAACCCACCCCTCGCGCCTCGGCCGTGCTCGATTAATCCGATGGAAATAAAACGAACGCGCTCGACCGATAAGGCGAATTCAGTTTCGATTATCGAATCCGAAAATTTCATTTCGGACGCGATATCTCGCTCCTGGCACAGAAACGAGTTCGATTCGAGCTCGACCTCGTTTCTCGAGTGACTTTTGTTTCATCCGGATCCAATTTCGTCTCTACATAATTCGGGGTATAAATTGCATCGGTGACGCATGGTTAGGCGCATTTTGTTCAACCGAGACTCTTCCCGTGCCTCATTTCGCGGTCGTATTTCAGTTTTCCGCGGACGGTTAATTGCGACCCAACTGGCGTCGATCTCCCGCGTTCACACGTACGACGTGCCATCGTCGCGTTCGATCCACCCCTCCTGTCATCCACATCGAATATCGCGGTTTTCATAATTGCCCTCGATTGAATTATACCCAATTAACCACCTATAGCCAACTGATATAGTATACATATACATATATCACCTGACCATCCGACAAAGATGGAAGACGATCTGGAAAGTTCCTTTTGTCACCCACAGCTGATGTATAATCGCCTGAATATCGACAACGATAAAAATAGATACTATAATAATCATAAATAGTAATAAATAAGAAAATAATAAAATAAAATTGACAAGTGGACTAAATGTGCGCATACGTACAGCTGAAAAAATTGTCAACGAGGAGAAAAGTTCTGCTCAATTGCCACTGAAAACAGTAAAATTTTTCTCATTCAACGAGTCAAGTAGGATAGTTACACCGAGCACCCATATCGCGCTTATTCGCGTACAAGCGTTGATTCGCCGGGTGCGAGGCTGCGAAACCGTTTCCTAGTTAGTCCAATTCCGCACTTTCGCGGCTCTCGGCCGCAATTAATTAGCTCAATTCGCGCTTCCTGTTGTGCCGGTTAGTCCCCCCACGGGAATAAGAGTATACAGCGAAACCGAAACGGGGTAGGAAGGAGGGGGAGGGGGGGGGGACTTGAGGTCGAGAATCGCGAATGTTTGCGGAGAGTCGGATGGGTCGCGAGGGGGTGTAGGGTGGGGGGAGACAAGTGTGTCACCCACGCATACCGCTCTTGCATTCCATCGGTATAGTCGATATAGTATAACCCGGGCGTGCCTCGATCCCTCGATTATCATGGCGAGCCCCGAAACGTCCATTTGCATCTCGATGCTGTGCATTTACGTACTCGAGCACGCGTTGCCCACTACGACGGACCCGTCCAGCGCCACTCGTCACGGTAAGAGGCGTCGTTTCCACGCGGCACGTTTCCAAGTTATACCCACTTCGGCCCGAAAATCACTATTTTTCAAACTAAGCCCATTGAAAACATTTATAACGATTCAATTCTCTATTCGAAAATTCCGTACGGAGGGGTTCCAATTCCATCGAATCGAAGATTGTTTATTAAACAAATTTTTCCCATAAAACCGAAGTTTCCATCCTCTTCGATGTAACAATTGGAATTTTCCCTCTCTTATTCGATGTGTTATAAACGATTAAAAAATTTGTGAATAATAGAATATGAATGCAAATAAGCTATTCGTAAGTTGAGGAAACGTTTGAAACGTTTTTCAAACCAATTCGCCATTGTGTATCCTTTGTATTCTCAAGCTGCGTAAACACACGATAAAATTTCTCGTTACAAAGAAATTTTCGCGGCCGATCCTCGTTCGCGCGGATTCTCGTGGCTATTTTAGCGCAGGCGTGTTTAGCCAATCGGGCAATAGACCGGTAAAAGCGAGTTTAATTGCCGATGGCGTAAACCAATTCGATCGCTCTCGTTTCCAGTTCGTTCCGGATTTGCATAAAATAAATTCGTTCCTTGAAACAATTTTCGAAATCCTCCCAGGGGTGTTTATTTTTTATTATTTTTCTTTTTTTTTGAGCATGTAAAACAACATATCGCACTCGCGATAGAATATTTATGAAGAAGATATAAACGTTTATTTGATCTTCTATCCATCCACGTCGAATACGGTTTCGTTGAATATGGATTCGACGGATTATTCCGCCATCAAAAAGTTTGCCGACCGACGATTCGTTTTTCCGCGACTCGCCTGCATTTTTGTACTCGCAGCGATGCGGTTTTCTTCCGCGGATTGTTTTCGCACCGGGAGAGTAAACACCGTGATTTTTTTTACCACTGTATATGCGATTAACCGGGGCTGCACGCTCCAGCAATAATTACGCGAGGGAAGTCGATAATGGGCCGTAAAAAATTTTGAAAAAGAGAGAGGGTTGAAATTTATAAATACATCCTGTCCAACCGCGTTACGATATTATTCTTATTCGTAAATGATAAGCTCGACGCACGACCGATCGGAAGATTGGGGAAAAATAAATGTTTGGCTGTAATTACGGGAATTTCGTTTTGGATTATTCAAATATGGCCGCGGGCCGTAAGCCAGCTGTTCGTAATTGCCTCCTCTTCCGTTCTGCTTCACCGAGCATGGAGAGCCCGTCCCATTCCCAAAGTGCTTCCGTAATTTAGAGAAACGTGTAATTATAAGAGTCAAATGAACGCTTAACCAAAAGTTCACACGGAACAATAGATATGACACGACGCCTCGCCGCGATAAATAGTCGTTATTACGCTCCCCAATGCGATATATCGGGCTGCTGGGGATGTGCGAATATGTACACACCGCGTCAACCGGATACCTACTCGTAATCTGATTAAAGTGCACTATTAAGTCTCGCCGTTAACTGGTTATTAAAATCTTCATACCCCATCGATAACCACGAAGAATGTAATTCTGTATCTTCGAATACAGGCAAAGTTGAAAAAGAAATAACAATAATTTTATTAAAATTTTTAATTAGTAACTTCAATTCGATTTTAAAACTTAGTAAAAAATAATTAATTTTTTTTATTCTCTCGTTTTCAGCAATCAGCAATGCGGCAACGTTGGAAATTCTACCCAGTGGCGATGTTCAAACCAAACCAATCGGGTCCAGCACGATCCTCACCTGTAAACCACACGTCGACGAACTGAAACTAGTGTCGGACATGCAGTGGTTCGATCCTCAGAATCAGCCGATAGAGACTCTCAAGTGAGTCGAGATTAATTTTTATTCGAAATTGCTCTACGAAAGGTCGGGAATAAAATGTGAAAGGATAGGGGAGACACTCGAGATGCCGTAAGCGACTTCGTTGATGATCATTTATTACGACCAGACGCACAAATTGGTCTGCCAAGTATGACTTATGATTGCTCTTCGACGCACGAGCCTGATACCGGGAATCGACCCGGATTTTCTTATTTAATATATTTCACGAAATGTCGTTTCGGATAATTCGATTCGACCGAGTAAATTGTATTTAACGATTCAATTTCGAAGGGATCTTTCGCATTTTACTCTCCCCGTGCGTAGTTTAATAACTTATATTTCCTTCCATTATTTATAAGAGTTCTAATTCATTAACTATCGAATATCGTGCTTTTACACAGGAGAATTAAATTCCTTATTCAAAAAGTATAATTTTTTTCTCAATTGGTACTTGACACTTACACACCCCTTACACGCAAAATGCAATATTATAAGCACTAATCGAATAAACTTCTTTTTGTCTGACCTGCACACAGACTCGTCGTCTTGCCGCTAGGAAGGCGAGTATATAAAGTCATGTAGATTTTTGCATTCATAGAATAACAAATTTTTATTTAACCAATTTTTTCTCATAATATTTATTTTTGTTCTTATCCATTCGTTTGGTGGTTTTTTTTACCGTTTTTCTTCTCGTCAGCTGACACGATTTTAATTTCTCACATGTTTGAACGATCGAGGCTTTTCGCTATTCATTCATACAGCATGTTCCTCTCATAAGTGACATCCGCTGCAACGTTAGAGATGCAATTGATAGCTGTGACCGGTCAACCCAGACAGTCGGGTATTTCATTCGGTATTTAACTTATCTAACGAGCTTTAATCTCGTATAACTCTAACTGATTCGTCGGATCGCGTGTTTGCTCGATTACGCGGACCCTAGGCGATTTGCATAATTATGTACATTCATCGCGCAAGAGTCACGCACTCTATTACTATCTGAATTTCACCCTCGAATCGGGAGACCGCCCTAGCAGCGACAAGTTTACATTCTCAGTTCCGGCATACTGAGCCAGAGCAAACGCTTCGGATTTCATTTCTCGTTTCGCCATTTCTAAGATTCTCGCGTCCGTTTAAGGAATCTAGAAATTCCGATTTCAAATTGAATTCTGAGATTTTTGTATTGCTGTATCAGTTGCATTTCCCCATTCATTTATTCGTTATTATTAATTCACAATTCAATCGTAATTCGATATGATATTCATTAATGGAAAAATCAGTTCATACTCGATATTCACAAATTGCATCGCAGAACAAATAATATGAGTTTTTCACACATTCTTGTACCAAGATAGAACTGTTCGGAATCGATTAAATATTTTTGCGTATAATGTCGGAATAATATTTTGTAAAATTCTTTCGACAATATCCAAATGAATATTTAGTCGATTCAACAGTTTGTTTTTTAGTGTGTATCATTCACAAATCATACTCATGTTTGAGTACTTTGTCTAACTCATCGTCAATGTATTATCCTGTATGAAAATCAATTTATAAACAAATTTCGTGTAACGAATATCGATTTTCTATAGTACGAAGATGCATTCGAAACCCCCAATGTACACCGAATTCCATGAAGACAGTCGAACTCTGAGCCTTATCATCAACTCTCTCAAAGAAGAGCAAGCTGGTAAATACACGTGCAAGGCCAACTACGCTAACACAGAGCAACTCGTAAAATCCATCCAAATTGAAACTATGGGTACGTACAATTAATTACTTTTATCGTCAACATATGAATACTAATTACACCATCATTGCGTGAAATTATTCATCGGATGAACGTCGATCATCATTGTAATTAGTAATTTGAATTACGTGAGTTATTCGAGTAGAATTTATGATAACGTGGACAATACAAAAATGATGCTCTCTCTCGATTAACGAGAGCAACATTTTCGTGCCAGAGGAAAATGAAGTATTATTAAATCGTCGCCAACGATAAACGCGTTAACTCATTTAAATAATTTTGCTGCAGTGGCGATCACATTTGAAAACGCACCCCTGAATCAGTACCCGATATTGGGTGAGGACTTCTCCGTGGTTTGCAAAGTGAGAGCAAGACCCTCACCTTCGGTCGACTGGCTCTACAATGACGAGCTGATCAAGACAAACGATCACTACATCATTGAGACTCACGCACTCAAGATCAAGAACGTTCAGGAATCCGACGACGGTGTATACACTTGTCGAGCATCCGTATTGATCACAGGAGAACTTCAAGTTCGACCAATTCGCGTCGAGGTTTGTACGCAATTTCTCAATCAACTCCATTTGATCAAACTGAATCGTGTTTGAGGGTTACTATCTGAGAATTTCCGAGACAAGAACTGAATAATGCATGTTCTAAAATTATATGTATATAAAAGATTTAAAGTATATTACTTTTTTAGTATAGATGTAAATAAGAACTTTTAATTCGTTCTTCTTTCTCGACACTTGAGAGAAATTCGTTAGTAATGAAATGGAATGATATCGATAATTGCTCTGCGTTATTCCCAAAGTAATTCAGTGTCGATTTGATCGATTAGGTACACACGAGGCCCAAAATCGAGGAGCTTCTCTCGCCAATCGAGATCGTGGAGGGCGACAATGCAAACATCGCTTGCAGAGCGAGCGGCAAGCCACTACCAAAATACAGCTGGGTTAAATCCATCACGCAACAGAATCTCTCTAACGCCGATCGATTCGGGGTCGACGAAGACACAGGTGTTCTCACGATTACGAACGTTAATCGAGAAGATGCAGGGGAATATCAATGCCGAGCCACAAACGCCGCTGGAACGGCAACATCGGATATACGCGTCGAAGTTATCGTCAAACCCAAAATCATGGAATACCTGAACAGGACCGTAGTCGAAGGTAAAAATTTTTTAAAATATATTTCATATCTCAGAGTGAATTAATAATAATCAATTCAATGATAGGTAAGGAAACCAGTATCGTCTGCAAGGCATTCGGACGACCCCCACCAACGGTGACCTTCAGAAAATACGTAGACGACGCGAAGCCATACATCTTGGGAGCCCAATCGGACGACGATAGAATCGTTTTAACGAATCACCCCAACGACTTCACCGGCGAAACAACCGGCAACCTGACAATCCGCGACGCCCTGAGGTGAGAACATTACTCAGTTTTGAAATTGAAAACCAACATATCTCATCTTTTTAATCTATCTAAATCTCTCCTCGAAGGTATAACGACGGCCTGTACGAATGTATAGCCGAAAACAAGGGAGGAAGAGCTGTGAAGAACGGCCACCTCACAGTCGAGTTCCCGCCATCGTTCGCGGCAATGAGGAACAATACCGTCTGGTCCTGGGAGCAGAGGCCCGTAAATCTGACTTGCATTGCCGAGAGTATCCCGAACGCCACGATTCGTTGGACGGTCCGAGGAGACCAGAGCGTAGAGCATGATCCCATGATCAAACAGATCGGCAACGGACCAACATCGATCTTGATGATCAATCCCCTGGACAACAGGTACTACACCAATTACAAGTGCATAGCGAGCAACCCTCACGGTACCCGGGAGCATACTATCATCCTGGAGGAAGCCAAGAGGCCCGCGGACATAATCCAAGCTACCATGATAGAGATAACAGCCACGACAATCGCTTTCAACATTGTTCCACCACCGACGCATCCGGATCTACCGGTCAAATCTATAACGGTGCAGTACCGAAAGGAGGCCGAGCCTTGGTCCATCGCGAAGAACAGGACATGGTCCATAAGTAAGTACGGTTACTCGTAACCAGCTGAGAGATAACGTTAGCTTAGCCGCTTCGCATTAACGATCTTTCATTTCGCAAGTTTCGTACTAACGCTTTGCACATTCAACTCCGCTAATACGATCCGCTTGGTATTCCCTTTAATTCATCTGCTTCGCAAGAATATTTGTTTTTAGAGAAGATCGATTCGATTCCAATTCAGGGATTCAATTTGGAATGAAAAATATCTGCTACATATAAATTTCTGTGTGGAAAGAGCTCGTATCATATTTTTTATTTTATCGCAGCGAGTCGATCTCCTTAAAATATAATTTTTATTAAATGTAAATTATTCATCTCCCATGACGACTATATTTCGATTATACATGATGAAGTTTTCAAACGATGCACTTGTAGCGCTAAATGTATCGGATTACTGGAATAATCCGTATAATCCGATCGCATATAAATTTTCAAACCGAATTACACGTTGCTGTAAATGGATTAATTCAATCGAAACTCCAATCTCATTTCCTACAACAAGTCAGTTAAACGAGAAAATCATATTCACGAATCGCATAACATAGAAATAAAACGAAAACCCCGAGATAACAATTTTCCGAGTAGATTAGTCTAACAGGGTTGAAAAAATCTTTTCTAAGCAACTGACTCGAGCGAATTAGTGCGAACATTAAAGAAAAGACTGTTATTACATAGATTCCCGCTACGTGCTGGAGAACCTCGAGCCTCAGACGATGTACGACTTCCGATTCGCTGCATTGAACGACGTCGGATTAGGCAACTGGATCTATCACCGTGAACAGACACCAGGACGTACGTTCCCGAACGAGCCACGTGTCATAAAGGGCGAGCACGAGTACGAAACCTCGTTGTACAGCAACCAGTACCAGATGCAGTGGGTGACACCGCCGGACAATGGCGAGCCCATCGATCTCTTCCAGATCAAGTATTGTCAGGTGGCGAGAGTCTCGGGAGAGTGGAAGACCTTAGGTAGCACCTGCGCCACGGAAGACATCAGAACGCAGGGCAGGACGCACCACTACCTCAAAAATCTCAAGTCGGACACCTTCTACAGGGCCGAGATCACAGCCCACAACATTATGGGCTACAGCAAACCTGGCTCCGTCCTGTTCAAAACAGCGAAAGGTAAGTGAAACTCTCGTAAACACTTTTTTTCAAACTTTTCTCGTTCGGTAATACTTTTTCTCTAAAATCTTCGTCGAATTCTGATTTTAGTGTCAGGTAGAGATTTTAATTGAGAAATATCAATTTGTAATTACTAAAGAACGCACGAGCACCAACCGATAGAGCATTATGATCTTTTTTTATTTTACAATATGGCTTCAGTGTTGATCTTGTTTTATTTCAAAAAGAATGTTGAATCTAGTCAAAATTTTTCAACTTAGTTTTTTTTTCTCAATTTATTTTTTTATATTATTGTTTGTTCTTAACATATTCTTTTAATACGCATAACTGCTACGTGATGATTAGATATTTAGAATTCCAATTGGCCCTTATAACGCACTCATTATTATTATCTAGAAGTAACGAGCAATTATATTTCCTGCTAAGAACAAATAATGGGAAGCAGATATATATAGTTATATATATTGATAGATTGCATAACATTCATTATAAATTAAAAATCACTCTACAAGTCGTCACTTTTTATCATTTAGAATCTACCGGCGTCATCCCGGACTACTCGGTAATTTCTGCTGCGGATATTTCCAAGCTCGCCTCGACCGCCTTTGCCACATCATTAATGATCCTATGTTTAGCTCTTTAAATTAGTTGCCAGAAATACACGTAAAGAAAAGAACGAGAGAGAAATCAATCGAACACTGTGAAACAAAACGTGCATAGCAAAATGGTGCCACTTTTTTTTTAGAAAAATGAAGATAAATAACACTAATTTTTTTCTGAATCTCATAACTTGATATTACAAAAATTTAATAGGAAGTTTTGAATATAATCTCGAAAATTAAAAAATTAAAGTAACAGAACTGAAAGAGTTCTCCAAATAGTGTTATTCATCCGAATTTACTACGTAAAGTGCATTTGTACGTGACTCGGTACATTCCGATGTGGTCCATCAAAGATTTTATTTAAGCCATGGCCAGAGAAGTCATGCAACATGAAATCGAAAATACTTCAAAATAGTTGATCCGGTGGCAATGCGTATTTATGATTATTGTTAAATGCTCACTGTTAGTGAACGTACTGGTACGTTTTTTGTATTATTGTAAGGCTATGCTTCGGTATGTTTTGTAAGAATAATAGTATCGTCAATGTGCAGGTCTTTTTTTTAATAGATCGACATTAACGTGGTGCGTGTGAGAGTCTAAGGATCACGATCGAGAAGTAATTTTTTTAAATTGATAAGGAATAGTTTGTAACGATAGAAAATATTCGCGAATGACGCACTTAATGAGAGAGTACGTGCAGTTAAATTTAAAATTTGATAGGTTTCTTATTATTTCAAAAGTATAAAATATAATTTTCAGAAAAATTCAAAGTTCATCAGTGATTCTGCAAATTTCAAGACGGGAATTATTTTTTTTTCTAATTTGACGTACTTTGCATTTTGTGCTCAACGTGACTGATAAAATACTGGTTTGAAAAGGATGATAGTTATAATACTTTTTACTTAATGCATAATTCATTCTATTATGCATAATATTACTATTATATATTGTACAGAGAAAAATATTTGTTTGAAGCTCTAAGATAGTTATTAGAGTGTGAAGAATGTATAAATTTGAATAACGGTGAAAAATATTGAAATTTTAGTGCTAAATTTTGATTCGAGCTTTAACCGTTTTTCATCAATGTTATACTTAATATTGTCGAGATATGTTAGATAAATTACAAAGTTTTATCTAAAAATGGACAATACTATTTTACAAATAAGAATATTTCTTTGCAGCATCACTGATATAAACTTTTAAATATCGTGAATAAATTCCGCTGTAAAAACGTTTATTGGTGCATAATCACAGATGTTGCGAAACCGAAATATTTGTCTCGAGAATGCCAAATGTCATACACTAAGATTGCTTGATAAATCAGAAAAGATAACTGTCACTTTTCTTTTGTTAGCCAACGAACAGATTATTAGGATATTTTTAGATAACAGATTTTTTTAATAAATTTTTGCGAAATGACTTAAAAACGGTACTATGAAGTAAAAAGGAGAGAGAAGAATTAAAAATGAACGACGTTATAAATTTAAAAATTAGGAAAAAGTTCACGCCATATTGATGACATTGTGCAAATACAGTAATCTCTTTGGATAGAAAAGTCTCACTCAATCGGGATATTGCATTGAAATGCCATCGAAAAATCCGTTTTTATCCGTTTATCGGGATTTTTATTGCGCCAAGCGTATTCCTAGGTGCGAAATGGGTTTAATTTTCTTTAGTTAGTTATTTTTCTTTTCGATTACTTTTATTTCAATATTACAAAAACTAGATCAAATTTAAGCTTGATTAGTAATTTTTTTGTTAACGAGCGATGCAATGTATATTCTTTCTCTCCTCTTTTTTGGGAACTCATTAAATCATTAGTTCTGCTTGACTAGTTTTGCAGATTCCATGTTTTTCAGTGCGCATGATGTGTGTTTTGATCCCTATTATTAAGATTATTATTATTACATTATAATTATTATCCTCATAGTTATTATCGTTAATTAAAAAACAGTTTACCAGTATCATTAGTATTAGCTCTTCACCATTGTCAATGGCGAATACAAAGCAAACACACACACACACACGAACATTAAACACGAGATACAAGCTTACACAGAACTCGATCATTGAAAATCAAACGGCGATCGATTGATGAACTTGTCGATATCGTCGTAACGCGTGTTCAGCTCACGCTCTCATTACCTTAAGTGCCTAAGTCGTCGGCACATGACGACGATAATATCGACAGAGCTGCTAATGCGATTTGGTCTTCCATGCACACATTACATCTGTTCATTCGAGCCGTTGATTTTGGAAGTGTTGTAAATTTTTTTATAGTTACGAATCGTAGAAAAGAATTGTTTTATTTTTTCTTCTCATTATACTTACTCGAAATAATTTTTATTTTCAATGCACTGAAAAACAGTTTGTTTGATAAACTAAATGTTTATTTCAATATTGCCAAAATGAGATGGAATTATGAAGATTAAATTATTCAGATTAATCTTGATAATTGGAAAAAGTTAATATTTGTTTTACAACAGCGTCTTCTTGCAAGAGTAAATTTTATTCTATAGAGAAATTCTTTTGGCATTATTTCGGTAAATATTTGGTTGATATAATAAATTTTTTCCAGTGTGTATTATATAACAAGATACTAATTTATGGCATCTTGCAAAACCAACAGCTTGTTTCATCGTGCCTGGGTTCTTACGTTATAAATTCTTAATTATATCGCATGGCATGTGCTTTGTTCTTATATCATTTATTTTCTCTAATTGGCGCTGAACGACTATACTCTGTCGGCGAGTTTTCATTCCATTCGACGCCCAATGAAATGAAAAGAAGGAAGAGATTTGACACGTTTAACGTTTTTAATACCATCATTGTAGAAAATAATATTTCATGTTCACAAATAAAGTTGAATATAGGAAAACATCGAGTACATGAGATTCATATCTGACTAACTGCCATTTCATGTGCCGCGATCTCAATAATAAGGAGTAACGATCTCATTGATCGTGGAATATTACGCCTCTTTACAATTGAAAGTTTCTCTTCTATCGACAGAAATATTGTTATACATCGAGAAAAAAATTCATTAAGAAGTGAATATTTATTCGGGAACTATCGAGAGAATACTTTTGTAAGATGAAAGTAAAACTATTTTAAAAAAGTTCATTCATAATTTGTTTTTCTTTTGAAAAATCATTTTACAAAGAAAATATTCTTTTCATAGTTTACAAATAAAAATTCACTCAGAATTCAAGAATTTTCGTTCACGGTGTACTCACGATAAAATAAAAGATATAACTCACACTGACAACGCACAAGGATTACCCGAGTGAAATATCACTCGATTACCTTGATTGCGTTACTTAACACGAGCCGACACCGTCGGTGGAAAAAGAACCAACTCCCAACGTTCGAACTTCCACGTAAATTGAATAATCAATTCGGCGCGAGGATAGCATGGAAGCGAGAGCGCACGTTAGGATCTATCTACAAAGGATAAGCCGAATCGCGTCTCGTTAAATCGTAATAGCGATCGTCGGACCCGGACGACGTTATTTTCTTTCGCCTGTGCGTGATCTCGTCCCCCGTACTCGGTAAATGACATTTCGAGGGAAAAGGTTGAGTTGACGCGCCGTGGCCAGTGAAAAAGGGGCATAAGTCGAATACTGAGAGAACGTTGGAGTTTCACAACTGAAAATTGTGATTACGAAAAAAATGTTGTGATTTTATATACATTCTTCCGTATTCGCGAATAAAGTATTAGAAAATATGGTGCTTTTTTCAACGAACTATCGACAATTGATAGTTGTAAACAAAACCGAATTCACAATATTTAGTATTAAATTAACTAAAAAGGGGAAAAGTCGCGTTAACAGGTGAGCCCGGTCGTTAAGGACTCGGACTTTTTTTCTCTTCGAGGATCACATTTAAACGTTGAGGAGTAATCCAGAGCACGCGAAGCGACCTGGGATAGACAATGCAGAGACGGATATAATGACTACAAGAACGACGCGTCGACTGAATGACGTCGGGATAGAAAAAAATAGGGGTAAAAGGCAGGAGGTTGAACGTGAAAGATTAACGAAGCTCGTTATTAGGCGACATCGTTGAGAGCATCCGAGTCCAAATTTTGCTTCGATAAATTATGCAAAATATTCATATGTGTCTTCTCAATTTTGATTTTCAAGTGAAACTTGAGATTAAATCAAATTAGAATTAAAAGATAAAAATGAAAGTAAACATTTATCAGAGTAAAATTTAAATTTCCATTCGGAAAATTTCATTCATTCAGCAGCATTGAAAAACACAATTATCACACGCCTTCTCGCTAGAATTCTTCGTGCCGATGAATTTTCATCCAGCTCTCAGCAACAGCCTTGCATACTCGAGCGAATTGGAAAATTTCGTACGAACCAAAGAGGAGAGTACAGCTTTCTGAGAGAGCGCGAAAAAAAGACGAGCATGTACGCCGAAAGGTTGGTTATAAATAAAGGGAGGCGTCCAAGTTGGAGAACGTTCCAAGTGTACCGAGAAACCGTCGAGTGGCCGGCTTCTATTTCCGATGTCGGGCACATGGCTCTGCGAGATTTTTCGCGCTCTTCGCTCGTCGATGATAAAGTTCACACAGAACCCTCGTTGTGCGTTCTGGAAGACCGGAAATCGCGTTTAAGCACGCTCGGCTTGAGCCTGGCGCCTCTTCTTCGACTCTCGTATTCAAGGCTGTACTTTCCTCCAGGGACGGAATAATACTGTGACAATAATATTGCCGATCTGCACTCGCAGTGCTCGACGAGTAACAAAGTGAGCCAGAGAACTGTGTTTGTACGACGAGTGTGTTATCTTCTTTCCTGAAGGCGCGCAGACGCGTTCGAGTGAACAATTTGCTAGGCCGTCTGACTGCGTAGCTTCCCTTGCGATTGCCAAATCTGCGTCAAGGTCACTTCCAATACAGAAACGTATGGTATACACACACATTATACACTTTATACATAGTTTACACGTGTAAGGATATGTACCTAGTAGCATTTCCGTCTTATAACGATATTCGTATTTATGAGGATTAAACGTATAGAATCTGCGGAAAGTATATATTGTAAATATACCTAACGTAAAATTAAAACGACGAAAAAAATACATGTGAGTGTTCAAAGATATAAAAAGAGAAATAAAAAATATTGTGAATCGGTCGGCAGGGGAGCCATTTGCAGATTGTGTATTTTTTTCTGAAATGAAATAACGATGATCGAGAATTCAGAAACGAAACCTGTTTAATCTTGACGTGACAATCTGAAATGGTTTCTTCGTCGTCCGTCTCGTTTCTTTTCCGCAAGAATTGTTGTCAAACATCTAGAAAGATATGAGTAAAAATAAATATACCCGAGGGGAAGAAACGCGAGGCAAAATAAGAGAAAATGGTAAATATAACAATCACTGTAAACACACAGATGAAAATTATTGCTAAACCTGTAGTAATCCTTGCTGTACTCAAAAGAACGAGATGAAACGGCACTCACTGGAAACGGCTTCTTTTTTTTAATTATTTATTTGGAAAGTAGCACTAATACGATAAACCTGCGTAATCAAAGCTAACACTAGGATATATAGACTTATGGTAGAAGATGGCTTCTTCTTCACCCCACTCCCCTTACTTCCCTAAAAAATACTTACAGTACTAATGGCTAACCGAATTACTTAATACACTCTTTCGCTTACACTATTTGTTACACTGCTAACATCTAATTTACTAATTTTACTATTACTGTTATGTACGTGTTCATTATTTGTCTTGGTTTCTGTCGTTTTGTTAAATTACTCATTTTGTGTGTATAATGCTGTGAGATAAAGACGGATTTTGGCGCACTCCCATCACGTCCTGCGAATTTCGTTTCTTTTTCAGGAAACTAAAACTGATTATATTCTGCACAACGTGTTTGGTGATGATGATTGCAAACAATTTATTAAAATAGCATTTCCAGATTTTTTCATAATGTGACTAATCAAACCGGGATTATTAAAAAATTATCTATACTTTTTCTCTGAAATTTTATTCACCCGTGTATAATTTATTAACAATTTTCTTTTTATCAGCTGCTGTGATTAAAATAATGTAACAAATTTTTTTAACCATTATTTTCCCTATAATTAAGTAAAATTTTTAAATAGGTTGAATTATCGATTTAATTCAAAACGTTCAATAACGAATGATATCTAATTTGATTCTCTTAGCGAACGATAAACGAGAACGATTTGTAAATAATGTACCAGTACGTTTGAAAACTAAATTATATAAAACCGGATCAGCAAGCAAAAATGTCGAACAGCATCACCAAACATCGTAGCATATTGCTTTTGCACTAACGGAACGCAAAATTCTGTTATAAAAACGAAAATTTAATTTTTCTCTGTTTCTTTTAAGGTGACAGCGCATCAGTGCTTCATCATCAGGGCAAAGTAATGCCAAGTGCTGTAATAATCGGTCTGGTCATCTCGGTAGTGATCATCATCTTCGTGGTCACTGACGTCATTTGTTGCTGTTTCTATAAGACAGGTAAACTAATAAAAGCAATAAAATTGATAAATTATAAATATATATTAATATTTCCAGAAAGGGTAATTAAAAAATTATTATTTTTTGTTTATCAGGTTTATTATATTACGTTTGCGAACGATCGCGAAGAAAACCAGTTGACGAAGAAGATACAAAGTTGGGCAGGTACGGTAACCAATTATACTTATTACATAGAAATATAATCGAACACGTGTTTTCGAATTAGTATCTTGATATTTAGACAATTTACACGATTTCGTGCATATCACGTATTTTTACATTTGTGCTTTTTGCAAGTTTTGGCGCTATATTACTGTCATCGAATTAAGCCATCACTTAACGTGATATAACGGTTTCTTTCACTTCCCGATGTGATCATATATTACATTTTCATATACCTCCGTTATAATCGACCGTTGTCGAGGAAAATCGTAAATTATCTCATGATATTTCGATATTAATTGAATTCGTTATTCAAAAGCAAAATCATCGATCGTCTTGCATTTTTCTATTTTTTTTTCTTTATCGGTAGTCTTTACGGTTGGCGGTTTCCATTGCCATATTGCGACCAAAAAATGGCCAATGTCGCCGGAGTCACGGCCATCCAAGATTCGGGTAGTGGAAAAAATACCATTAGATTGGTCAAACATACTACCATGTAAGAAAGAATGATATACAAAGTGAAATCAGTAAGAAGCATGCCCCCTAATTGGGACAGAGCTTTAGATTCAGCATGTTTATAATTTTTGTCATGCCTTTCTTCTGTTTACTTATTTACTTATTTCTCGGAGCTGTTTAAATTTTGCAAAATAAGCTATATAATTTTACAGTTTATACACAATTTGAATTTTGTTTCTTTTTTCATTATTAAAAAATCGAAAATTTAAACACTCCAATTTATTTTTCATAATTAAAATACGAAACGCACCAAAAGTAAATCTTTTGAATAACGTAATTAATAACGTAAAATCAAAGCGTAAGCATGTTAAATTATCGTAATGACATCATTAATGCCTTCTTTGTGCCGCCGGCCTTTCGTACGATTATTTTTCATCAGTCTTTTCATTTGTCAAATTCATTTAATATCGTAATATTGCGCGCTGAGTGAAAAATAATAGCAATAAAAAACAATGTGCCCAAGCTTTGGCCATGCTGCATGAAAACACTCGATTATCTCGCGGTAGTAATTATTACATCACGATAATTTACTTCCGTTCGAATAGTTTACTCATCACGAAATCCAAGTTATTTCACGAACATATCACAGTAACAATAATAAGTTCTTATTTCTACAAATTTAAAAAGTTTTTAATTATTTTTCATGGAATACCATACAAAAAGACATTGCATACTTTATAATTGATTTATATCAGCATTAATCAAATCATGATTTTCGCTTACTCGATCGACTTCGTTGAAAATCATAAATAACTGAAAATCTTCGTAAAATATATAATAAATGGAAAGAGAACTCTGGTACGAAGTATATAGATCGAATTAGGTAATCTGTATGCAGTAGACAGCCCACATTACGCGAACGGCCTCGGCGAATTGCATCTCAGACCGTTGCAAAATACTTACTACCACTCAATACGAGTGAAACAGCATGCCCAAACGTATAATCGATGTTTTGCACCCGACGGCGCCATTTTTATCGCGTGTACTCGTTTTGAGATCCCAGCTTTAATTTATTTTCCTATTGGCAACTTTGAAACGTTACAGAGACGAGAAAGAGCCACTGAAGGAAGAGAAGAAGATAACGCCAATCATCGATTCTGGATTGCGACGCGAAACATCGATCACATTTGATGGCAAGAGATCGATCTCGAAGACTGGCTTCGTCGGCAAGGACTCGGCCGTCTAGATATTCTTCCGGCGTACTAGATTGTAAACCTCCAATCACGGAAACAAAATTTCCGAAGCTAAAGTGTTCTCGAATTAAACGAAAAAAAATATGATAATAAAATGACGTTGCCGAAGAAAACGTCATAAATATGCCTCTGCGATTGATGATGTTGGATAAAGAGATTGTAATTTCAAATGAAATATTTTTCACTTTCGGAATTATTCATTGTATCGATCAATTTCATAATCGAAATTCTATATTTTTCATCTTCGAATCCGATAATTCCGTCTCTCGCAGAGAAAATATTGGTATACATTTGAAAGTGAATTTCTCATCGAAGTTTCATAGTGATCAAAAGTATCACGTTTGAAAATCACGTATGCTGAGCAAATTGTATACTAAGTAATCTTACAACCAGAAATGACGTTAAATGTAAGATAAAAGTAACTGTTCTCTTGTAATTGTAAAGCAAATTATATTTACTTATCCTAGTGCTCTCCGCAAAGGAAGTAACTTCGTCGCTCAGAGGGACTTATTCCATAATAGTAGCAACAAAATATTTTTACGTAAAATTGTCATAGTGGCTCTTCTAATATTTATTTATGTACTTACGTCCTAATTTGAATAATGTATTTGCCTTAAAATTCTACCGAGTTCTCTTTTATTAATCAGTTTTAGTCTCTCTGTGCGCTTAGAAAGAAAAATTAATCACAGAAGTACTCATAAAGAGTGAAATTGAGAAAGAGAGAACCTATTGAATATTAGATAACGTAGTACACGTGACAAACAGAATTTCAAAAAACGAAGCATACGTAGATAGTTTGCTTATATGGAGAGAAATTGTACAAAATTTATTGCTAAATCGGTAAGAATTCATTCGAAGAATTACCGATTGATGCTTCGAGGCACCCTTTAGGTTTTGATTCTAGTACGCTGGATAGGATTCGTGTTGTACTTAAAGATAACGCGATGAAAACAAGAATGAAGTCGCCAAACGTGCTTTGCTGGGCTTGCAAATAGTTGTTCCATTGTGACGTAAAAAAACTGTGGACGAATGCAAGTCGCAGAGCAACGATAACAGAATTGAGCTCTATTCTGCTATAAGATTGAATGAAAATTTTACTGCCGTTCGGTCACTCATTGTCTGTTAATGATAACATTGTTTCTATGATTTTAAAATATTGACAATGAATTATCGAATGTTAAGAAAATTTTTATAAATCTCTTTCGTGAATAGATCGTAATCTGAACTCATATATACAGCATGTAAATATACTTTTGAGCGTTAATTCTCTTTCATTACTTAACTCATATAAATGTTGAAACTGTTTTCAGTTAATATACCGATTCCTTCTAAAGACTGATCTCATCAATCGACAGATCAATCGAATCAGGTTCCATTAAATATAGTCAACCATTTTGATTCTTAGAACATTCCCACGTTCATTATAATTATTATTAAAAAATATCGAAACAAGATTTTTATATTCATGACCAAATTTGATAAAGTTACGCTTCTCGGGCTTCGAATGTGATGCGTGTTAAATGTAATATTGTAATATCGATTACTTCACAATATTACTTTACTTTGTCATTCAATACGAATTGTCATTTTTAAACTATACTCATATAGTTATTATTACTTTTAAAAAGCGAATGTTATTTATAGAAGTTGATCCACATAACTGGCTCAACGATTCATTTTTTTCATTTTCATTTAATTTTATTGTTCTGTGTGATATTGATATTTACCGTTTATCAATAAAATTGAAAGTGGAATATCATCTTAACAATTATGAAAATTTGAATAATTTTATATGGTCTGATTGAAATAATGAAAATCAGAATGAATGTCGCTCTTAAATTTATAAGTTTGACATGATTACCGTTTTAAACTAAGTTTTAAAAAACTTTGATCTATGACATATGGTCTCTCTGAATATTTGAATGTGCATCGTTTAATAAAAAAAAAAGCCGTGAAACATGCATACGCATCGACGCGTTTTATTGACGAATAAACCAACACTTCCGTTCGTTTAAAGAATAAATAGGAATAATTTAAATTATTGTGAAACAATCCGTGACGAAGACATCAAAAGCTGCCATATATAAAAAAAAAATATATATATATATATATATATATATATATATATATAAATTATATATATTATATCCGATATAGCGTAACATACCATTTTTATCCTAATGTGTAAGATTGCTTTTCGCAAAACGCAGTAAGAATGTGATAAGTTTTTGTAAATGCTTGTAAACGTTTTTCCGTAATCATAAGGAGTATCGAGGATAATTTTAAGAGAGTCATCATAGAGTTAAAGCATTCTGCACAAGTGTGGGAAGTATGTTTGTATAAAACGGTAATGAAAAAAAGAAAATAAACTGCCCCTTATTCGTTGTGAGTAAATCCATCATTGTAAAGAATATTGCGGAGAGAGGAGACAAAGATCTCATTTGATTTTGCGAACATTCTTTCCACGCAAAGTAGCTTTTTTACGTAATGTGAAAACAGAAAGTTTTGCCAAATATATAGTACTTATTAGTATGTAAGTCATTGAGTAAAAATAACGAAGGGAATGAAATGAACACATGCGTTTTCCGGATCTTCGTGTGAAAAAATGTCACATTTAACTAGCTATTTTGTATCTGCTGCCAAATGATAAATTATAACCTAAGTAGCTTCCCTTGAAAAGTATTACTATATGATTATTATACATCTTCCAGGTTTCAAAGACATTACAAAATATTATCGAAGTTTGTAGTTATAAGGCATATTTTTTATGTATGCTTTTTCTGTACACAAAGAAAAAACTTACTTCAATAAAAAGTCGATGATTTTCAGAACCGAATAAATGAAGCGTTCAATCTCCTTCATTCATCAACTTTTATTTGATTTTTTATTCAATTTCGATGAAATACATAGGTATCGCGTATTCCATAAAACTTTTACAAGTATAAAAATAATACGCAGCAACATTTTACATTTTTTATGTATAAAAATTCCAGGCAGACGTTTGATTCCAGAGCAAAGCGTTATTATAATTTAAAACAAATTAATATAATAATCTACTTTGGTACTGTTCCAGCAGTATTAGAATTCTATACATCGCATTGCACTCTCCTATCTTACAATTGGAGCACATGGCAGTTTGCACTTTTTCGTTTTCTAAATTCGTAACATTATGTATAACAATTCCTGACATGCGGATATGATTTGAAACTACTCATCATTATTTTCGTTTAAAAATGATGTGGCCCATTCACTCGTATTGATATTTCGAGTCTGGCTCATTTTTATAGAAAATCATTTAGTTCGTGACATATATCAGTGTATACATATTATTAGTTAACAGTATTACCGAGTAACAAGTATATCCCGCCTCAAAAATCTAATTCATTTCTATTACAAAAAATATATATTTTACACCTCAATGCCAGCGTTCGAAGATTTTCCCTTCTTGATAAGTAAGTTTTCGATATTTAAACGGGGTGGTTCGGTGCGAGTGTGCCATACATAAACCTAAAACAGAAGAAAATTATTTTTTATTATTAAGTCAGATTTGAACCAACTCAAGAAACTGCCATTTTAAACGAACACCAACAGATGGCGCCACGATTTAAGCAGAAACTAAATTTCGAACTCTACCTTTGAACAACATTCTGCTAGCGGTTCTAATTCCTCTCTCGTGATTAGTTGCCTAAGAATCTCAGTCTCCTGGTAACCATCTAACACTTCATAGGAAAACAACGCGTCTTTATTCTCCAGTATGAGAGTCAAATTAATAGCAAAACCTGCCATGTCCAAGGGAAATGGTCTACTTGGTTTCCAAGCCGAGTTAAATCCAACGACTTTATTAGTCGTGTTATCACAAATGGGTTTTTCAACCATCAAACCACCTACTAAACCTACAGGCCAAACTCCAACTTTTTTTATCTTTTCCATCTGAAATCGTAATACGGAATGAGTACAAATCAATCGTTATCGTGGTTAAAAATTATGCTATAAATGCCTTATACATACCTCTCTGAACAATTTTATGGAATAAGTATTATCGTCGTCAGCGAAATAAACAATTCCTCTATCGCTCATTTTGAGATTTTCTCGTAGCCATCTTAAGCCGGTATTTCTCTGCTCCACGCCTCGAGGTTTCTTCCAGTTTGGATCATTTTTACCGAGCTTGTAATTCATCGGCGTTGCTGCATTTAAATGCGTATAAATCAAGCCACTATCATTCAGTAACTTCGTGACCAAATTAGTTCTCTTGGTGGCATCTTCGATTACGATCCAGTGAAAATTCGGCACATGAAGAAAGGTTTGGGACAACCGAACGAGTTCGGCTTTCTGTACCGGTCTCGCGAATGTCGGTGTAATTGCATAAATAACTGGTCTCTTATCACCTGCCGTATCGATAACACTGTACGAAGGATGCAAAGTTCGCTCTATTTTGTTTAGAATACTGTAAGTCATCGAATTCAGAGCTCTCTGCTCCGACACCGATTTGTCGATCTCCCCGATGATCTCCTGCCATTTGCACAATTCGTGATAATCTGAAATTATAAAATTAATTACTTACAAATTACCAAGATAATTATTCAACGAACTCAAGCATGATAAATGAGCGCATAAAGTAGGATAAACTATCCAGTAAATGGACAAATTTCAATTAAGCATCCAGTTGCAACAAATTTTATTTCTGTTAAACAAAGTTTTTTAAAAATATAATTCTTTAAAAAATTGTAGCATTTAATGTTTTTTGGTTATAAACAACTGAAGGTTTGTCTATCTACTGGTAGATAACCTAGCGATCGATGGAAATCTCGTCGATAAGATTTGAATTCACCGCCGCGCCGGCGTGCAAGAAAGGCCAACGCAACTTTCGTTCGCGTTGGTCGAACGCCTCACATGTGCGCATCAGCCGCAAACGCACGTACAACAGACGAAACGTAAGACAATAAACAACCACTCACACGAAACACTCTGATAAACAATGACACAAAGCAGGAACAGAATGATATAGTTCCGGTTGCAGCGCAAATTATTCCACATAGTGACCTTGATGCTGTTCCCGTTGGCTAGCAATGCTTCGTTCGTCATTGCTGCCACGCCATCACACTGCGCAGCATGCCACTGCATCCGCGTGCCATTTGAGACGCGTCAACCGCAACGCCGGAGTCCGGGCGGCGAGGATGACACAAAACGCCGACTGCGCCAGTCGTGTGCGCAGACTGAAAAAATCAGGGAGAGTGGGGGTGAAGGACGGATTCCTAAGACCCAGCGCCGCTGCCCCGAAAATATTTCATCACGGCGAATGGTAACCGATGCTGCGGTCGGTAAATACGATTGGAGTCAAATTTTTTAATTCACCACTCGATTATTTTATATTTTTTATCAAGGATTTTAAATTAATTTTCTAGATTTTATAAGCAATGAGCAGAACTGAATTTTCAAATAAAGCTCTGGAGACGTTTTAGTAATAACCAGCGCTCTTTCCGAATTTATTTCGCAGGTTTTAACGTTTGGACACCATTTTTGAGTTTTCAATAAAAAAATTCCAGAGGAATGTCGAACACGATCAATCGTTCTGAATATTAGTTACATTCATTTAAATAATTGTTATCTTTCAAATAACCCTCGCTCATCAGCGACATCTTTGTTATTCGGGAGGAAATATGCAGCAAACCTCACGTTTTATAACTCGTCTGACAAATTCTATAACGTATCTACTTCGAAATTTAAAATTTTTGCAACAGTATTTCAATCTAATTTTACTCTTCCAAATGTACAAAAAATTTACTCATTTGAAGATGTCCCGAAAATCTGACTTCCCCAATCAGTCGGTAAATGCGAATCCTTCGGAAATTCCGTCGTTCCAATTTTCCAGTTGGATCGATTTCCCTAAAAACGAGGCGACCCGTGAAGCCGGAAGAGACGGAAAAAAGAGAGACAGAAGACGCTAAGAGTAGCCACTCAGATATTCCCATCGAAGATTCCTTTATCGGAATTCGTTTCGGTATCGATCGGTTCGCGAGGAGACTCAGGGCTGCTCCGCACGCCCTCCCCCACCTTTTTACCCCACGCGAGCTTCTTTGTCCGTCACGCGAGCGTCCCGCTCGCAGAGGCCGGTCGTCCAGTGTCACGACGTCGCTCGCGGGCCGCGCACACGAGCCGCGACACTTCTCGCGATTCTCCGAGCCAAGTGAGATAAGCCAGAGGAGGGAGGAAGACCTCGAGATCCACCCTAGGTGTGCCTATTCCTACGGTACGAGAAATGTCAGGATGATTTTGTGTTCGAGTGTTGCACCCCTTCTTGCGTGAGAGATAGAGAGACAGAGAAAGAGAAAGAGAGAGGGAGGGGAAGTGAGAGGAGAGAAAGAGAGGGAGAGGGTAAGAGAGTTGTCCATCTCGCTTGCAAGGAAGAAGGACCTAAACAGAGCAACCTTTGAGGTTACGGGGCCAGGAGAAAGTGGGTGTTGCCGGAGCTACGCACCTGTCTACTCTCTCTCTCTCTCTCTCTCTCTCTCTCTCTCTCTCTCTCTTTTGGAGTGTGCGTGCGCGCGTGCTAATCCAGGGTGGGCTGGTAGACCAGAAGGAGAGAAGCGTTTCGCGGGTGTGTACCGAGGATTCTAAACTCAGGGGGTTGGATTTCGGGCGCGAACGATGCTGACGGGTCGTCGTACCCCGTCGCGTCGACGACACCGAGCGCTGTCCGTTCTCCTGTCGCTGCTTGGTCTTGTGAGTAGCGTGTGTAGGTGTGTGTGTGCGTGTGCGCGAGAGAGTGTGCGTGTGTGTGCGATTCGTACTCCTGGCGCGATACACCGCGACCCCGTAACCCTCCTTTTCGGCACGCATCGATCACACGCCCGAACGCGGAACTAACGCTGCTCGTCTCTGTCCGCGTAACTCGATACGCATTAACATCCGCATATACCCACCCTCGCCCTCGGAAAATTATCGCTCGGGGATCGAGTGCCGAGGATTTGCGGTCTCGGAGCCGTGCTGGGCAAGGACGAGCGGATAAAAGGTCGAGACGCAAATTACGGCCGCGCGGGGTGCGCGAGAGTCTGTGCTACGGTAATTGGGGCGAGAGGGAGAGAGAGTGAGAGAGAGAGAGAGAGATAGAGAATTGCGCGGCGATAAAAGACGGAGGACAAGAATGACGGTTTCTGTATTTCCTGACCCCCCCTCGGCTGACTCTGTTTCAACCCTTTCTCCTTTCTCTTCCACTTGGCGGATTTTTGCATTCTCTCCCGTCCTCTCTTTCGCTAGCCTCCCTTTTTTTTGTAAACAGAAACCACTGGCTTGTAAACTTCGCCAAGAGCAACCTCTACTCTCTCTCTCTCTCTCTCTCTCTCTCTCTCTCTCTCTCGCCGGTCGCATCACGCGAGAGCTCGCGCTCCCTCGGTCCGCGACTCTCGAGGGGTTGATCGTCCGGTATATTGTTCACGTTGCATAGCGAAAGCCCTCCATTCCTATGTATAGCATTCGCATTATAAATTTTTTTAAAAATATACTCCAAAGAAAATGGTCAGGTGGTTTACCGAGAAATCTGGGTGAATAAGCCGTATTGTAGGTGAAAAGGGTGGCTATACTTCGTTTCTAGAATAGCATAAAGTTTAAATTGTGAAGTGTATGTAGCTGTTTTATATTTCTGGAATCGCGGTAAATAATGAGTTTGCTGCTTCGGGGACTGAATGTAGAAAGCGCAGTCATGAAAAACACAATTAGTATTTCATACTGTCACAGAAGCTCTATATTTAATGAGATTCTCGTAAATTTTTATTTAAATTCAGTTTTGTTTGTTATAAATAACGACATACTCGGAGAAACATCGTTCGTTCCATATCCGTGCGAACGAAGAGAAGGATAATTCTCGACGAACCCATCGAGCTCGCGCAAACTTTGGTGTTTTCAAGGTGAACCTCGCGATTCTTTTTAACGCCGCATCGGCTCTAATTAATCAACTAGAAATTGTTCAGCACCCTCTAACTTGTGGGGTAACCGGTTCGCGTACCATAACTACGTGTATAAACAGGCGTTTGATCGCCTATCGCACCAGCCCGCGTGCAAACTTGGCTGAAAGCGGTGCGGCCGGGTGGCTCACGGGCCATAACGAGAAGTTGATCGGTCGCTTTATCGCGCGTTCTCGTGACGATAAAACTCGTTATCGTCGTCCGACGAGCTCGTGATTTTTCATGCTCGTTAGCCGCGCGAACCCGCGTCTGTCTCGTTCCGCGAAACTCCGAAACGAAGCTGGAACATGGAGCCTGGGAGAACGAGAAAGAAGAGAGAGAGAGAGAGAGAGAGAGAGAGAGAGAGAGAGAGAGAGAGAGAGATAATACGTTTGCGTTTAATTTTCTCAGCTATCAATTGTACAACCAAAAATTACATTATTTTTGATCCACTCGTTCAACATTTTTCTAAAACTCTTAACCTTCTTACGCAATTTTATTTCTAGTGGCAATCGTATATTTTTCCACTTGTGTATAATACGCTTTTTTGCGGGATGCTTGTTTTTCTGAACGCAATTTTTATATTTCTCCTCTGTCTCGTTACTCTTTTGTTTCTTTCGCCTACTGTGCTGCGTTTAAATAAATTCGGTAACAAACCTTTGATTCGAAAGAGGAAAAGAGAGCAGAGGAAGAGGAAGAGAAAAAAATCGCTCGTACAATGGAAATGTTTCGAAAAGGGGTTACGTAATATTTAAAGATCGGGTTTGCGAGCTGCTGGAGAAAAAAGGGAGAGGCTGGAGGAGTGGCTGGTCTTATCTTGATTATGTATGGTGTGACGGGTTCCGTTCCCCTCTTCCCCCTCCTCACGGTATTCTCCCGGTCACGGTACGTCTCGAGTGTCGTGCGAATACCGGGGGAAATAATACTCGAGTCTCTTGGATCCCTCTCTCTCTCTCTCTCTCTCTCTATCTCCCTCGGCGCTCTTCTGCATTTTATCCACCACCCCTCCGGTCACGATTAATTGCCACTCCGCGAGCACGACCGAATTATTCCTCTTTTCATTTTTCTCCACTCGAAACTCTCGCTCTCGTCAACGGAACGAGATTGATGCGCTAACGGCGCTATTGTCTCTCCTACTCCACTCTCGGAAAAAGATTCGGTGACTGACGGCGAAAAAATACCCACCGCTGAACTATTTACGACCATCCCGGCGAGAGAGTTTTGTTGTCAGTTAGATTTATGTTAACAATAACAAAACTTCTGACTATACCGCGCTAAAAAATTTTCTCGGTTAGCTCGAAAAACTATCTCGTCGCAAAACGCAGAAGTAATTCGATATTTTTTCTCTCGTTCCCTCTCCGATACAGTTTTCGGTTCCTCGCGAAATTTTTTCTACCCCGAGCTCTCTCTCTCTCTCTCTCTCTATCTCTCTCTCTCTCTCTCTCTCTGGGAAAAGCGAAATGTTTGCCTAGTCAATGGAATACGCATTAGCGAGAGGGGGGGGGGAGGGAGGGGATGTACATATAGGAAATGAAAATGACAGCGGCCACAGGGAGATAAAGCCCGAGTGAGCTGCTCGCGTTGCCAGCAGAAATTCGGCTTGAATAATGCTCGAGTCTCTCCACTCGTCGAGCGCTCGCGAGACCCATACTCCTTTCGCTAAAGCTCCCTGGCCTCGATTAGTTCTCGCTTAGTGAGTACGACCGGATTACTCTTTCTTTCCCAACCCGGATGGACCAGCGGCCAGGGTGTTGGGGTGAGACGAAACTAACGACGTCACTGTTCCGAGAATCGTTAAGACTCCTCGCTGAAAACTGTATTAATCAAACTGATGATTAAATTGTTACCGAGTAACGATTTATCGTTAGTTATTACTCTACTAAAGTAAAACTACGAAATGAGATTAAAATCGTTACTCGAAATTCCTCAATTGATAGTGATTATCTGTGTTACTAAAATTGCTGTTTAGTAATAATTGTTGGGCATTGACTGTAGTCGTTATTCTACTAAATTGAGAGTAATTGAAAAAGTAATCGAGTGATATTTCCATAATTGAGTTGGCGTTGAAACTTTTATTCGCGATTATTCGTTCTCCCGATCGCGGAATAGATCTCATCGGGGATTCGAATCGGTAACGAGTTGTCAGAGACTGTAGAGGGAAAATTCGCAAATTCGCGTATCCTTAATCCGATCTCGTCCGAGGGAAATTTCCCTTCGGCGCTTCACTTATTTAGCGCTCGACGCCGATACGAGACCTCATCCGTACGGTGGCGTATAACAACGAGACCGTGTGCCTCGCAATTTTCTTAGGAAGGTCACGAGATTGCGTTCGCCGTTGGAAATTCAATATGTATGCGTATATACGTGTACATATATGCTCTACTATTTTTTCTTCTCCACCCCTCGAGCCTATAAGATAATTATGCCCTCGGCTGTTTTTATTGAACGTCCTTCCTCGACCAAGGGACGTGTTTTTTTTCGTTTATCGGCGTCGAGTTCGAACACGACCCAGATGATCGACCGGTGGAGCCCCGACAAGATTGTTGAATTTGCGCTCGAATATTTGCGAAAGCGGAGAAATAGATATCGCTGTCCGCCTCGCGCGATCGGATCGATTTTCTCTTTCCGGTGTACGTTTATATCGCCCGTCGATACAAACGTCGATAAATCCGGGTACGTGTGGAGTCGCGACCGATGATGTTTACCTCCGGATTAACTGTACTTGTTGTACCAGATAAGATTATCAATTTAATTGCGTCATAAATAAACGAATAAAGTCGTGCAAGCGTTTCACCGACGATAACGGACTAGCAATTTATTACTTAAAACACGTCCTTCACGATATTGTTATGAATTCATCGTATAGTTGGCTAATCTTTCGGAAATCCAGAGGGTGGAAATTCGGGATAAACAGGGGTAGAAAAATTTTTGTAAACGAAAGTACGATAAAACGAGATTGTACGAGGGCGTACTTATCCCAAGCTGTTCGGAATCTATGAAGGTTTTGGAAAGCTCCGGTTCGTGCCCGAGGCTTAGCGGTAGGTCCGCGAGAGTCACGATAGGGAACTGGAGTCGGAAAAGGTCATCCGATGGATAAGTTTTGTTAGCTGATGGATCGGTCGAGCAAGTATCCTCGCACTCTCGAGGGGAATCAGCCAATGCGTCCGAATAGGTTTCGACTCTCCTGGCAAAATTAACGATGCATCGGAAATTCGTCAATTCGATTGGCTCTCGCGCACCAGAGAGCCTGGAAGCCGTGCATCTGACTCTCAAATAAATCCATCGAGCCTCGTCAAAGATGACCTCCCCTCGCTCCGCGATGATTTTCCTTCTGTACTCTTCGGGAGCTCGATGATTCTGTATTTTTTCTAAGATTTCAGTTAGACGAAGGAACTAGTACGAGCTAAGAAATGAAAATTAGCCGAGGACATCTAAATTAGTGTCTTTTTCCAGCCAAACGATTCAATCATCCTTGGCAATCGTTTTATTTCTTTCTCCGTTTTCTTCAAACCCAGACGAACAACAAACGAAAAACCTATAACGCTCTCCGTGCGCGAGACGTAATTTCTCTTCCGGAGCGTTCCGTGAACGAATCCAACCGCACGCGCATGGAGGAGAATCGCGAAAGCCCCCGTCGTGTTATTTTTCACTGGAAGCCCAAGACCGGCGAAAAAAAGAGAAGCCCTTTTATCGACAGTCGCGGTATACGTATTTTCGAGGCTCTTTCTCTCACGCGAAATCCCATTTCCGCGATTGTCCAAAAATATCGAACCCAACTCCGTCTCTCTCGCCCTTGACGAGTAGAGCGGAGCTGACTTCCCGTCATTAACTGCATTATTAAACCCATACATCTTCCACGACTGTTTCGCTATTCCGACTCGACAATGGTCACGTTCCGATGGGTAAACACGAACGAGCGGAACGTAAAATTCCGTTCCCCGTCGCGGGGAATTTTCCCACGATAATCCACCCTCCAGTACCTTGAGGACGTACTCGAGGAATACGGCGCACACGTACGGCCACTCACACCGATGCGTAATATCGGCGTACGTATCGCTGAAAAATCGAACGAAGCGCTGGCATGTTTCTTTCATGCGGGTCAAGTTGTCCGAGTTGGCGCGCTCCTCGTAGCCGCGGATTGTCGCGCCGTGTTCTCTATTATTCAATTCTCACGCGCGCGAGCACGGCGCGGCTGGCCCGGGCGATTTACGAGCGACGAGCGAGTGGGATTCGCGACGGGCCCGTAAATTTCACCGACTCGCGCGATTAGCCGACTAAACTCGCCGGGGACAACCTCAACCCCTCGCGCCTCTCGGAATGCGTGATTCCGTCAAGGCCGAGTTCACTCGCGTGTCTCGAGTTGAAGTAAGTTTTTGTCGAGTCTCGATCGAGTCTCGATCACGATATCTCACCTCGCACGCAATTCTACAAGAAAAAAATGAGATTTCTCTTCAAGTTCGAAAGAATGAACGAAAACTGTATCGGATGGAAATAATTGTCTCTAAATCTAATTATATCGGTGCACCGTTTGAAAATTGCGACGAGGTCAACGATTCCAGGATTAATTATCTCGCTCTTGGATCGAAACGTAGAATTTTTGGCAAACTATCCAAGACCTAAATCGCTCGTGGCGGATGAAAATATTCGATAGCGTTTAATTCCCCGGATGTGCTAACTTCATTACGATCGCGTATAGGGCTTCATCCCGTTAGTCCGGGACGAGCATTTAGCTCTCGATTATAACGTCTTAATCGTTCGCCAATCGGAACGCGCGCGGGCTAGGAGGAGAGCGAGAGAGCGAGAGAGAGAGAGAGAGAAGGAGGTCGATGGTTATCGGCACACGAGGGCTGAGACTCGGCTCGGGTGACAGGAAAAGGAAGGTAGAAGGCTCTCGCCGAGTTCGCAATAAACTGCGCTTTATCGTCTTGAGCTCGAAACTCCTCGAGCGCGCACACACGGCTTGGTTGTTGAACCTCCTGGTTTATCGACGCCCTGGCCCTCTCTCTCTCTCTCTCTCTCTCTCTCTCTCTCTCGCTCTTTCTATCTCAACTCTACGTGTATGAGTTAAATATCGTTCCCTCGTAAATCCTTTTTATACCGTCTTAAAATATACTCCGCGCTATCGCGCTACTGAATATTTCATTTCTGTTTTTCACTAAGTTAGCCTTTTCGCCCTGACGGTGATAGCAACGTCCAACTCGGTTTTTTCCCCGATCCCGATGCACGGCGAAACAATTAACCCAAGTGCAGAACGCAAATGCTTAAAATTCTTATCGCGAGGAACTTAACGTCGCAAAATGCGATTAGCGCTCCAGTAAAAAACGGTACTTTTATATTCGCGTCTCGATCGGATTATATTCAACTCCCTCTCCCTCTCTCTTTTTTCCTACCGTTCGTTTCTTATCCGACTCAATCGGTATTCGCGGAGTCGTAATATTTATCGCGGTGGGTGGTCTCGTCGAGGAGAAAACGAGTCACGTAGAGCGATCGCAATTACACGAAATTACGCCGCTTGCGATTGGAATTAATGCATCGGATATTTATTCTGCTCTATTGAACCGAAATAACGGAAATCAGGAGAAACGAATTTTCCGATTTTTTCACTGCCGAACATCGATTGGATGTTATCTTCTTGGCTTTAGCCTGAGTATTTATAATGGAATTTTGAAACTCTTATTGAAAGAACGGTTCGATTTAGTTTTACACGTTGCACGTTAGAATTGACGCAAGATCCCGCTCCGATCCAAAATAATTTCGTTCGAGCCATTCCGATATCTTTATCCAGGGGGAGACCTATCTGCGATCGTAATCGCGAAAAAGAGAGCCGTGTTTTTCTCGGAGCTTACCGGCGCGGATGACGTTGTCTAGACGTCTGACCAAATACACGTTAACCCTACTCGCGAGGAAAAACGATATCTCTCCGTCTAGCAGCGATGAGTAACGCCGAGAGGGGAGCGTAATCGGAATCCGAAGCCAAAGTCCTCGGGAATCTGGCTAGCGCGCGAGTTTTCTCGTCCACGGTAATTTCGCGGCCTTGGCTGAGAAACGCACAACGTTTGGACGTTAAAAACGATTTCCCTTACGTCGCTTCGTTTGCCAAGAATGCGAACTCGAGGCCTTGAACGAAATTCGACATTCGCTCGCTTTACCCTTTTCTCGGAATATTCCGGGATTTTTTCGTTACGTTTCGACAATTACGGACGCCGTTGCCGTTGAACTTTCTCGACTAGGTGGGCGGTTCGAGGATTAATCGACTATGAAACGAGAAATCTCGAAACGAATAAATTACACGATACTTGGAGATAATTGCAATATAATATTCAAATGGAATTATTCTCCTTCTCTATCCCAGCTGATGTTTATACTTTTGTTCATTTGAGTATTCAATTCGGTTCACGGTCTCGCGACTGGCTCGAGAGGCGTCGATCGTCTCGAGAACTTTTCGGATAATCGGTCGACGAGGAACCGAGAACGCGAGATCGAGAGCCGAAAAACGTGAAACGCGTAGACGTCACGCAAGGTAATCTCTCAAGCGTAATCGCCTAAACGAATCTAGCGCGTGGAATTTTCCCCCGCGAATTTCATTGTTTTTCTCCAGCGCTCGGTTGACATTTGTTTTGCATAAAACGCAATCTCTGTGTAAATTTATTCGCGATTCATACGGAAAAAAAATTATACACCCATTTCGTTCGAAGCGGAGCTTCGAATAAATATCGATGAGGTTTTTCGAGAGTTCGATATCTCGATGTTCTCCGCGAGAGAAGCGAATTTTCTCGAGACGTAGGGTTATAAATGTTTACGCGGAATCCCGATGCAGCGAGGTTTTTCAGTGACGCGGCCTGAATGCCGGCAAATATTGGCGAATATCGTTAGAGCGAATTGCGCGGATGAGGAGGAGCGTTAACTCCACGGTCCTTAAAACGTGGAAAAGGTTAACTGTCGGAGCGGGTTGAGCGAACGGGCCAAGGGAAAAGGTCAAAGTGGCGGGATGTATTAAATGCACTGACGGACGGTATCTAATTTTCAGAAAAATTTTTCATCCGGAATTTTATTCCCCCTCGATTCCCACGCGGTAATTCCAAGAGTATACATTAGAAACTCGATGCGAATAATTCGATTGCGATCTATAATCCGCAATAAAAACCTGAAATGATAGAGAATGAGAGAAATAATAGTTTCGTGGTGTTATTTTATGAATACATATATTCGTAAACTGTTCTATTTACAAATCGACAAACTAGAAAAATTCTATATAAAAACTTGTACAGTTATACGATGCTCGTTCGAACGCGATAAGAAATTCGCAAGGAAAAATTCAGGAGGTAGGAAATTTTTTTATACTCGAATTATTCTTGTTTCGTGGCGAATGAAAAGATCCGATATGAAAGATCATATGCGGCGGGATTGAAAAAGAGCGGTTCGCTCAAAGGGATATTCCTGGCGCAAATTCAGACGCACGGGCGAGTCGAGCGGAGGCAAAGGTAAACGCGTGCGCGCGGCTGGGTCAACCTACGGGGCAAACAACCGTGCCGGCGTCGAAGCTTTCGCAAGAGGACGCGGAAAGCTCGCGAATCGATACGAAATTTCACGCGTTTCGGCCGATCTTATCCCACTCATATCAGCCCCTAAATCTCCCTCGCCATTTTTCATTTTCGATATATAAAAAAGTTAGTGTCGGGGTTCGACGTATTTTTTCTTTTTTTTCGGCTCTCGAAAGAGTTCAACGACGGATTAAACCTCCGAGGATATTAAAGGATTTAGTCGTATCGATCGTAGCGTGGAAATTGAAAAGCAGACTAGTCGCAGGGGCGCTGTTTCGAATTTGGAAATTATTCACCAGGCGTTCACGCATGGAAAATCGGAAACTCGTTATGGAGGACCAATAACGCTATCTTGATGGAGGCTGGAAATTCAATTTTCGTCGTTAATACCATGCGGGTACGCGTTATATATATACGCGAGGGGTTTTAATCCACTGAGCCGTCGACGGAATTCGTACGTCTTCGCGTTCGCGAATAAAGAGTATCCGATTACGCGCCATTAACACGCTTTATTCGATTACGGTTGAATGTCGCTACGGCTAGTCTGGAAATCTCATTAATCCGCTTCGTCGTCGCAAATCGATCCTAAACGGTTTCGTTTCATTCTATTTCCCAATCTATGGATTCCGGCGTGATTGGCGAATATCCGCAAATCATTTCAGCCGCGATTTGGAGGAATTCTGTGATAAAACCGACCAACGTTAATTGAAACATTTGAATTAAAGATTTGGTAACTCGACACGTCGAGGTAGTTGGTGTGCTCAGGAATTAGCAACTATAATTATCTTTTTATAATGAATTTGATCATTAAATTATTCAAATTTACCTACTAGAAAGGTACTCTCGCTCCTATGAATATTTCTGGCACCGAGGCCAATGCACCTAGCGTGGCCCAGTTCCGTGACGCGCTTTTACGCAAAACCGCCAACTGGCCGGTAGCTTTGCGCACGGGTAATCTCAGATCGGTCTATTTCGAACGAGAGCCGCTCGGGCTGAGCGTGAGCCGAAACGTGACTGCGCCGAGCTACCGGCTCTCGCGAAAATCGCGGATCAGCCGGCTGCTGCACATCCCAAAGCGGTAACACAACGCGGTTTCGTTTAAAAATTTCGAGCGAGAATTTCGCGGCTCCGATGAGATACGCGCGCTCGCGTTGTTTACGCCCGGCCCGAGTTCCCGGGGGATGGTAAACAAGTTTATCGTTCGATTTTCTATAGGCGAGTTTGAGGCCGCGGCGTTAAACAAGTTTTTTCACCGTACAACGTCGGCTACTTATAGACGCCGATAAGAACGGGCAAATTGAAGCGAGATCGATAAATTCGTACGTTCTAATTACACCGATGAAAAAAATTTCAATGCGAGCAAGAACGGCGAGTTTGATTTTAAACGGAGGAAACCAAATACCTGCGTTTGACGGAACGAACAACGACGCAAACAAGTTAAATAATACCGCCAGAGCTCATTTCACTTTGAACGACTTTGTCGGAGTTCCTACCGCGCTCGCGGAGAGTCCGTCAACGCGCGAGCGTATTAAAATGAAAACAAAAAGAAGAAGAAGAGAAATCAACGTTATCGCTCGTCAGTCCGCTTTCGCATAAAAGTCCCCGAAAAGTCGCACCGTGCTCGTCGTCGTGTACCCGTCGCTCGTCTCAAATTTTCCATCGAGAATCGAGCGAGCAACTGGTGCGCCGAATAAAGTTTTACTTGGAACTTAGTTAAAACCACTTTCTACCCTCGGCGTTATCTCGCGCGCCACCCTCGCCACTCCCGATCGTGTTTCCAGCGAGTAATTAGCTTCGTTTGACGAGGGAAC
>NCVS01000215.1:359211-426345 GCA_003055095.1 Goniozus legneri | reverse complement strand
CGGCTAGTTTTTCGCGTGCGAGGAGTCTAGGATTATGGAGACGATAAGCGCGCAATCCTACATGCGATTTAGAAATCTCGTTTCACTGTACACATAAGTACGCGATGAATCTTTCAAAAAATTGCGATATGATGTATAAGATTGTGAAAATAACATTTACTATATGTAATTAACAATTATACATATACAGAACATTCTGTTTATGCAATAAATCTCTAAAGAAAAAGGTTGCGTACGATTCTGAAAAGAATATTTAATCTACAATTAAGAGATATATATTACGGTATAATAACAATGATATAATTGCAAGCGCGAGAAGAGAGGAAAAATGGCGAGATAAAACCGCTGAAATAGCGTTAATTGAAATCTGTCGCACCTGACGCGTGCCCAGCTCGCGGACGGATTAACTCGGCGGGTGTGCTTGCGCCCGAGCTCGATCACGTGTCCCTGTGCCAATTAAATAGTGGGGGATGGCGAGTCGAGTGGATATATGGAAGCAAGATTCGTTCGACGAAGAAAAAGGGGGAGGAAAAAAGGGTGGCAGGGTGACACACTAATCGATCGAAAGCGTTCTTCTCCCTCGCGCGTACCTACCGGAAATGTGAATCATCGAGCCAGTCCCCTCCCGTTTACGAAACAGAAGGAAATGAACGCTGAGGTGGCAAATTGAAATCCTCCCGTCGATCTTCTTGCCTCGTCTGCGTTGATTTTGTTGAAAATTTTCACCACTCCCTCGATTCTCTCGTTTAACGCCCCCTCGAATTCAATCGCGGACGCGATTTGTACCGAGCAGACAAAGCACCGTGTCACTAACGCCTGACGGAGAGACCGACGAGAGGGGCGTGTGTGAGCACCTATTAAAATGAGCCAACGTTGATTTTACCCCGACGTCGGAAGATTAAACGACGTTCGAGGGAAAAATTCCGCCTCGTTGAATGTTATTAAAATACGTTGCGCGTCAATTGCAAGCAGTCTCGGTGATACACGCGTACGGCGACTGTTAAATTAATTTATCATTCTTGAACAACTCGACGTCGAATTTATTTAATTTTCCGCCGAATCACATATTTAATTAAACTTACCACCTAACGCCGGACTTAATATCGACTCAACTTTTCATACCGTAATAGAAATTCAAATTTTCATCTTTTAATCATACCGGCTAATTAACAATTTGAATTTCGCGCTCATTGTGCATTCCGTGGCCACCGATCGAGGTTGACTCGTTTCGCGAGTCACTCTCGCTTTCACGCCTCGCTAATAAACGCTCGTGTTTTTACTCCCCGTCCGAAAGTTCCAAACGCGAGGTATGAAAACGAGAGACTCGTCACGAGATCCCTCTCACTCCTTTGACGGGTTCTCGCGCGCCGACGTGGCTTTTTTTCTCCCCTTGCGAAAAACGCGCGTACAAACGGGTCGTTGATCCGTGCCCGCGAATGAGACGGTCGCGAGTCGGGAAAAAAGGGAAACGCGATGGAAGGGGCGAATCCAATAAGTCGACCTTGACAGTCGGACAAGCGAATAGAAATCATTAAGTGGAGCCAGATTAAAAGCTTTCGGAAATCTGATTGTGATTTCTTTACGCAAATGTTAGAAGAATATTCGCGCGTTCGTTCAGTGTTCGTTGAAATTTACAACAGAAATTTCAAACAGTATGTTTCTAACCTAAAAAAGAGACCTGCCATAAAAAAATCGGGTATTTCTCGTTTTTCAGGACTTTACAGAAGTGCGATTAAAACTTTTTAGCCGCAAGGTACCAATATCACACATTTTCTTATTGCCGGATTATCCGTGCGATAATCTCTCGAACCACTTCGTAAGTAGTCGCGAAGCGAACTTGGCAAGTATTCAAAATCGAGTCGTCGGTTTTTTGCATCCGCGGAGATTGAAGTTTTTCGAGGCGCTACTTGTTATTTATCGCCGGACGCGGGCGTTGATTAAACCTTTGCTACATTTGGTTTGTGCCCCGAGAAAGGTAGAAACTCAATCGGGAATTCAAGAGCTATGCATACCCCAGATATGAACGATTTCTACTGGCGTTGATTACGTCACGAGAAAGAGGCTCCTGTTAACGCGAATTTCTATTAAAAGCGAAACTTCTTAATCGCCGTGTAAATGGGGAATTCATGCCGGGAATTATTAACGACGCTTTAATTTATTCCAACCCAGACCAGGCATTTCTCCTCTCTCTCTCTCTCTCTCTCTCTCTCTCTCTCTTTCGCCATCGTCGAACGTTAATTTTCGATTAACCAGCTGCAAGCTGGAGCTGCTCGTTCTGCGAATACTTAAAATTCGAAAAAATAATAAAAATTGTTCATTTTCATCTGCTTCAGGGGGCAGCCCGAAAAGCTCAACATGAGAGAGTGGGGCACAAGAATACGCAACGAACGTGAAGACACAGCGCGCGCTGCTAAACGTGACGCGTTGAGTTGGTATTCGTAAAGATTACGGTTGCTCTGTGGTGGGTGGAACGGTCGACGGAAGGGGAGGGGGAGGGTGGTTCTTCCATCGCCAGGAGAGATGAGCGATCTACAGGCCACCCTCGAGTTCTCCCTCGAGCTCTGCAAGTTCTACAATGTTGACCTCTTTCAGCGCGGGTGAGCAAGACTTTTCATTTTTCTTGTCGACCTCTCGAAACTGGATGTATCACGTGTATACATGTATATCCTACACAATTTATACAGGGTGTTACAGAACGACTGTTCGTCCTTTGAGTGAGAGCTAACTTATAAAATTTCGTACGATGAGGTATTTGATTTGAGTCATACCGATGTTTCGTTAGCCAATCGGAACCGATTTTAATTCTCTGTCTATGACGAAGATACAAATCGATAACTACGTTCGATGATTATATATCTTTTACGTGAAAATGTGTGTTAATTTTATGTATAATTCAATTTGAACGAATTCCGATTTCCGAACTCCGATTGACCAACGAAGAGCGCTTGTAACTCGGAAATAGTGATAATTCGCTCGCGAACTCTTCAATAGCCCTGTATACAAGTTTTTACTCCTTTAATCGATAAAAGGCGTGCACTATCGATGAACGTTTGCTCTCAGGTATTACCAAATCCGTACGGCGCTCAGAGTGTCGCCGAAGCTACCCGTCAAGGTGGAAGTCAATCAGCCGCGAAATCGTGAGTTTCACGTTCTGGATTAAATTCGTCAAACCGACGGTGAAAATTCAGCGGATTTAGGCAAATAGAATTAAACGATATACCGTCGTTACAGATTCATTGGAGGCGCCTGGCACCAGCAAGCGCTTCCAGATTTTGTACAGAAACGAGGAGGTGACACTCGGCACATCGGTACTGTTCCGTGCGCACGTTCTCGTTCACAGTCACAAGATCGAGGAAGCCCTCTCGCGCACCCACTTCAATCTCGGCGTCGAGCTATGGTTCAGCGAACCAACGCAGCCGGGGAACATGGCCTGCGTATCTTCGAGGTATAAGCTTGCATAAATTCTGATAACACAGGATAGGAATTTATTTGAATAAGTCGGATCGAGTATTTTATAATCGAACGGTTACCTTGGCGATACCGATTTATATTCGTGTAAAAATCAAGATGCTTATTCACAAATCCAATATCTGACTAAATATTCGGAAAATATTTGAATAAAAATGAGATAAATATAAAAAATGAAAAACATCGTACTTATCACTTACAGAAGTATATATGGACAAAAAATAGTCTCAATTATCAAATATAATCGTATATAAACTACAAACTGAACTGCGAACTCGCAACTCGAAAAACAACACAAGTGTTTCATTCAAGATGTAAAACGTGTTAAATTTAACTCTCTTCATCATCGTTATCTCAATATGCACAACGGGTCAACGAATCTCTATTGTGTCGCAGAGCGCTGCAGCTCAACTTCGCGCCTACCAAGGGCCTCCACTATCATCTGCCGGTGCTCTTCGACTACTTTCATCTCGCCGCGGTAACCATCACGATACACGCCTGCCTCGTTGCTCTTCATCAGCCCTACATCAAGTCTGTATCGTCGCCATCGCCGATAATCCTCGTAAAGCGTGAGAGATGTTGACGTTATCACTCATGAGAGCTCTTTTCTGTTTTATGCATTCGCGATGTCATTACGAACGTATAGGAAGAGCATATTGCACTACGTACAAAGCTGGTAAGCAATTTACGTGCGCTACGAATATATACATAATATGGTACGATGACCTTTTATCGATTTCCGATTAACGTTTAATGTCAAAACTCAATCCCCAAGTTTGAATTTTTTTTTGTGAAATATGACAGAGTGCTTTGTTGATGTAAACGAACAATTTTAGTGCGCCGCGTGGAGGGAAACCTTGGCTGCAATTTAAACAAAATGCGGCCAATGGCGATAACAATCTCGTCTTCGGAAATATCGTGAGTTGAGAATACGACTCCCGGAATTCTCGCGCGGTGGTATGATGATTAACGATATTTTTTTCTCTCAGGAAACGACTACAAGATGCGTAGGGTCGGCCACCAGGATACAGCACGCTAAGTTGGTTCAGCAGGAAGTGACAAGGCTCTTATTGGCTGCCCGTGAATCCTTGCTCAATGATTTGGCCGATTTAGCGCGACTGCTACCCTCCTGGCAGCAGAGAGCCCTCAAACTTGCTCAGAACACGCACAAAGAGATCACCAAAGTTGGTATTTTCTCCTCCTATGGGTTATAATATTCTTTATTCGTTCGTCTCATCGTTCGCAGATGATAAATACCGAAGAAGCTGATATAGCTCAACTTTGCGCACAAAACATAGTCCTCTGGCAACATTTTCTGGACGCTTTCTCTGGACGAGACGCCGTTCATCAGCACCTCGCCCGAATTCACCATCAATTGAGGGTGAATGTTCTATTCGATTCTATTTTATTGAATTTTCGATTGTGCTATTTTTTTCAAATCTTCTCATCTCTGCAAATCCACGAATTATCGATTGAATCGTTTTCAAGGTAAAACGATTCGCGGAGGGATTTTTCGTATTGGAAAACCCTAGAAGATGCGCAGCTGGATGTTACGACGCCAATTATCAGTCGTATCAAGCAGTGAGCGAGGCGGCACGTAGGTCGCGTTATCTGGCTTCGTTACCGCCGTTACCAGTCCATTGTCCAGAGTTGGATGGTGACCTGCATTCGCTACCTTTGATCTTCGAAGATCAATACGTTGATATGCAGCAGAGGCACAGGAACAGCAGTAAGAACGAATCTAACCAAAGTTCTAACAATACGAAAAAACGTAATGAAGCATTTTCGATCGGTCGATAATCAGCCGAGTATACTATTAGTACCCTGGTGAAATTAGGAGCCCTATACCAAACATCGGCTCTCTTTGTCTTGCAGTTCCGACGATGGACGACTGCAGTTGTTCGATAGGAGCTATGCTGGAATCGAGGTCGATGGGTATATGGTCTCCGCGCAGCGAGGGTGCAGCTCACGATATGGCGATGCAGAGTCACTTTATGATAGCGCCGTCTACCTTGCCGGCGAGGCACAGCAAATCCTTGGATCAGCTGGGACCGGAAATCGCGCCCCAACAGCCGAGAATGTCGCCGAAGACTCTGCCCAGGTCCGTATCGACTCAGCTGTTCCCCAGACAACGAGGTCATCGGAACGCAACGCCACCGGCGACGGTTCCCACGCGAGGTAGACCAAGATCGGCTATACCGTCCAGCGCTAGCCTCTTTCCACCGACTGGGCAGCAGCAGGCCTGTTCGGCACCCAACCCATCGTTAGGCTCGACTCCCGTCATTCCTCTACCTCGTGCCAAATCGACTCAGTTGCTGGTACCCGATCAAACGGAACCCGAGTCGCCTTCCATCACGTCAATTCTCGCGGCCATGTTCCCGGAAGTGCCGTCGAACGACCACTTGATAGGCTACAGGCCTTCGTCGAAATCCTGCGAGCAGAGCCTCACGATACCCACGTGCATGGGTACGTTAGACCTGACGCAATTGACGGAATGCTTAAAAAACGACGGCAAACCATCTCCGGGCATCGAAGGTAATCGCTGCTTCATTATTCATTGACAGCTCGACAGGGCTCTATAAACGTCGATGTTTCAGATTACCATTCTCTCGATCCGCGAAGAATACGACTGGAACCAAGAAGCCACAGGCTGGCTCATCGTCAATCAATCACAGCTTTGAGCAACGATCAAAATAGTTTTCTACCGAGTAAGCCTAGCGTGACAGTAGACAATTTTCTCAAAGACCCGCAGCAACCATTACACACGGCCACCCTAGATAGGATAACTTATCGCGGCAACGCTCGCAAGCACGTTCATCAAACTGGTGCCAAATATAATCAAAGCAACGGTGTGGAATCTCACCGTTATCACACACTCGGCAATGCCAGTTCCGGGCAAGGTCCCCGAATACGCGAAGCGCAGGACGTGAACGGCAGCATACACTCTCTGCTCGATTCGAGCGTCAGGAGGCAGATTTATCCTGGCGTTAACGCGGATTTCTTCTACCGCCCTAACGGCACCAGTGGAAAGACTCAAGAGGACACCGAACGCTCCAAGCGTCCGAAGAGCACAGAAAGACTGATAGCCGATTCGGATCGTAACGATTTTTACGATTTTCGAGATCGCACCAAGGACAGATCCAAGAGAAAGGACGACGCGAAATCTCGCAACGATTCGTCGACCTACCACAATTTCGACAAGCACAGGAGATCTCAAAACGACAAGAATATCGAAACTCCTCCTGAACCAGTTTACGAAGTGATAGCCCTCAAGATCGAGCCTAAGAGAGAACCAAGAGTAGAGCGGAAGAAGGGGAAACACGGCAGGCGACCTCACTCGGCTCCAGTCCTGGAAGGTGAAACGGCTAACGAGGAGACGAAGAAATGTGGCCACAGGACGAGGAAGCCAGCCCCGCCGCCGCCCGCGTATCAAGACGCCGCGCCTCTTCCTAAACACAAACATTCAGCCACGACTCCGACGACCAACGTTTTAGAGGTCGAGAACAACAACAAGATCATTTTGAAAGTAGAAGCTGTCAAATCGCCGATGGAAATTCCATTCGCGAATGGCACAACGGCATCGGACGCCTCGAGCAATGGAATTCCACCAGCGAGCGTGAAGAGACTGCGATGCGCCAGCGTCCCGGTGGCGCAGAACAAGGTCGTGGTTCCCCGCAGTGCCGTTTCACTGCCATGCATGCCGATACGCGATAGCAAGGACAGTCTCAGCAACAACCTGCCTGCCATTCCCAACCCCCTGAGCCCGCCCTCCACGCGCTCGAGTAGTCCGACGACCAGTAGCTCCATTTCCAGCAACGTCACCTCCGAATGCTCCGGCTGGGTCAGCAGCGGCGAGAATTCCAGCTCCGAGCAGCGCAGAAAAGGAGACAAGCTATCCAGCGAGCAGCTGCGACAGAAATTGTCCAAGATCGTGCCCCGCAAGGAGAGAACCAAGGAGAACGTCATCGAGCATTCTTACGAGGAAGTTAGGCTACCTCCACCCAAGATGTTCCAAGACGAGCCACCGCCTCCCGAGGAATTTCGCGATCCACCGGCACCCATCGACAATCCTCTTTATCACGTTTACGAGACTGTCAAGAAGACTAGGAGCCCGAAGCAAAACAAGACGGCACCTTGCAGCCCGCAGAAGAATAAAGACCGCGATCGAGAGCAGGGATATTTGGCGAGAGATATCTGCTTGGACTGCTATCAGGAAGGGAAAGACCTGCTCCAGTCCACTCAAGACGATTTCATTAATTTCCAGAAGTGCAAAGAGGAATTTAAGAGGCAGATGAATTTCTCTGGGAGGATATACAGGTGAAATATTGTTTGTAAATATTACCTTACTCTGGCTATACATCCTCTGCTCTTTTTTAGTTTGAAATTCTAAATAAATTCCTTCATCGAATAGATACCATCGCTAACTTATTTTCTTCACTGCTTTCTAGATTGAGAAATTAGATGTCTCGATAGTTTCACGAGTTTTCGATATAATTTCTCACTTTGTTTTTATTTCGAGGAGCTCGCGTTTTCGTTGGTATCTACCTTTTAAGTTTTATTTATCTAACTCGCCCTCTAGAGAGCACAAGGATGCACAGTCGTGTTTCTATAAAAGTGCCCAATCCCTCGGATACGGTGACCTCCTGACCCCGACGTCGATCCAACCTCTAAGATCGAATGTGCCTCTTAGTGACTATCCGTCCCTGGCCTCGACCCTGCCGTATTTCCACATCAGCGACGAGCACAGGCCGTTCTCGCCCGAGGGGGTTCACCTGATTATTTGTGTTCACGGCCTCGACGGCAACGCTGCCGACTTGCGCCTCGTTAAAACGTACCTGGAACTCGGACTTCCCGGTGCTCATCTCGACTTTTTGATGTCGGAGAGAAATCAGGTATTGAACGGTAAATATTTGAACGAAACGAGTATTTAAATAATCCAATCGAAGGGGGACACTTTTTCCGACTTCGACACGATGACCGATCGCCTGGTCGCGGAAATTCTTCACCATATCGAGACGTCCGGACTGAATCCGACTAAAGTGAGCTTCATCGGGCATTCCCTTGGGACCATCATCATCCGGAGCGCTCTGACACGACCAGCTCTCAGGCCGCTCCTACCGCGTTTGCACACATTTCTTAGTTTGAGCGGACCCCACTTGGGTACACTTTACAATACCAGTGGCTTAGTCAACGCAGGTAAAAATTGACAAAAATGTTTTACTCTCGAAATCGAGTTACTAACGAGTCGATTCTTCTCGACAGGCATGTGGTTCATGCAAAAGTGGAAAAAATCCGGATCTCTGCTTCAATTAGCGATGAAAGACGCCCCGGATGTAAGGCTCTCGTTTATGTTTCGTCTGAGCCAGAAAAGCAATCTTCAAAAATTCAAACATGTCCTGCTCTGTGGGAGCGCGCAGGATCGATACGTGCCACTCCACTCGGCGCGAATAGAGCTCTGCAAGGCTGCCGTACGGGATCCGACCGATCAAGGTAAATGCCCGAGACGTAAATCTCTCACAATGTAAATTTGATGACAAAATTAATCGTACTACTGGTCTATTTTGCAGAGACAGATATCGAAATTCAATTAGACACTCTGAATCAACTTGATAATTTTGAAATATTTTTGTTATAAATGTCATTTTTAACATATTTATCATTTGAATATAAATTGTTATTACTATAATATAAAAATGTTTGAAAGCTCAAGTTGAGTTCTGGTATACTCATGTCAGTTTGGAATTGAATTTATTTCTAATTTTTGATAAACAGTTGAATGTATTTTTTGAAAGATTTTGATAAATACATCGTCTTTAAGAGAATCCATGCATCGCTTATAGAAAATCGATTTTCCAGGCTCGGCATACCGCGAAATGGTACACAACATACTCTACCCCGTGATGTCGACGCCTGGCGTCAGTCTGTCGCGATACGACGTGCATCACGCGCTGCCGCCTACCGCCAACGCCCTGATCGGCCGCGCCGCACACATCGCCGTCCTCGATTCCGAGCTTTTCATCGAGAAGTTCCTCCTCGTAGCCGGTCTCAAGTATTTCAGATAAGGAACAACACAAGCTTAGCGAAACTTCGAACGAAGCGCGATAACGTTTTAAATGTAAAATCGATTAAATTATATCGCCGCTTTGCGGTCATCGTTGATTCTTCAGAAAAAAAAAACAAAGTTATTGAGAAATTACTTCTAGATGATATCGTGTGATGGTGTTGCTTCACGCGACACAATATAAAACAAATGAGTACTTATTATATTAGAGATAAATTAGTCTAAAATGATCTATCGACAATTGCCTCGCGTCGTTGCGCCAGTCGTTCACGTTTGAAAATATGATTTTATGGTGTCGACTCGATGCGAGGCAATTCGATTGTTTTTACACGAAAGCGCAACTCGACGTCGATCGTTGAATATTATAGTAATATGGCTTGCAATCGTGTATATTGTCTTTGAAACGCCATTTAATTTTTTATTTATCGATTTCCTCATTTTCAATTTCTTAATTATTTCCTTGTAATTGATTCAAATTGACAATTAGAAACATTTTAAAATAAAAATTCCTTAATATCCATCGAAAGTTCTACATGGAGAATCTATAAAGAACTTGTGTGGAAAAGGGGCCTATTGAAACTATCTCGAGAATACATAAATTCAATTATTCTAAACATTACATACTACCAAAAATCTACTTGTTTAAAAAGTCGTGACAACTGCACAATCTAATTTTTTTCTACAAAGTGATGCACAAGTTTCAGAACCGCTGAATATTTCAGAAAAAATACAATTTAAACGAAGTCGTTTTCGGTTATTCGTTATTTTAAAGAAAAAGATATTTTAAAGTATCATCTCTGCTACTAAATAGTTTATTTACATAACATTTTACATTTTTCTCATTTCTGAGATAATCAGAGGTTCTGGTACTTATGTCTCGTTCTTTAATTTTAGATTTTCTACCAAATCTTGTATTCATAATATTAATTAATTTATGAGTGAAACGAAAAATCTTACGCACAGATTATTTCAAAAAGTATCGTTTCAAATTTCTGGAAAGCGATAGTTTGAGCGTGTCTACGGTAGATTCGCGGGAGAAAAGCTTAGGAACGATTACGATGATGAGTCGAGGACACAAAGTAACGTTCGCCATTTCATTTCCCCCTCGAGAGTGCGTGCTGTATGTGTGTGAGAAATCATAGACATCATTTTCGAAAATGAAGAGGAGAGAATAATTCTCCGTATATACATATAGATAGTATATTATATTGCGATAAAATGCAACAACGTATTGTCTAACCGCTAGGAAAGTTACGAAACGTATGTCAATTGTTACACTCAGATAAGTGTAAGTGTGTGCTGCGCGCGCTGCGACGTTGAAAATCAAGTAGAGTGTATAAAAGATAAAAGAAGAAAAAAAAAACAAACTACGAGAGGCAGAATGAAACGACGAGAGAAAAGGATTTTCGGTACCCGATGACAAAACGGGAGTACGGATGTAATTGCAAAAGCGAGGTGTAAAGCTCTGCGGACGTTTGTCAACATTCATTCGACAGAAGAGTTCGAAATTCGATTGAGAGTGAAAAATAAACTATACGGAAGTAAAATCCAATACTGCTGTAAAATTGTAAGTGTCGGTGATGCGTGCGCGTCGAAAAATAAAAGTGGAACAATCAAACTTTATGGAAAAATTCATCGACAGGAACGGTCGTACTGTTGAAGCACGGTAGTGCTCAGGTATATAAAATCCCTCCAAATATTAAATCTCAATTGCTCAGAACAATCTTTGAAAATTAATGGAATTCTGTCGTCATTATATTCGTTGATCGTATAACTTGTGAGGTTCTCTTCGAAACAACGGCTGTTTTGGATAACCGAAGCCGGCCTCAGAGTGCGATAAAGTGCATCGTGATTATAAAACTATTTTATTCGACGCTAAAAAATTTAATTTCCAATATGACAACGCTATCAAGTTGAAATAACAAAAATGCTTCAAAAAACAGCACAAATCGTAGAATAATTCGAGTCAAAAAATGAGTTCGTTTTTTAATTTTCGTACCCTCAAGATCGGATAAATATCGACGTTTTACTTACAATGAATTCTCCAAACGTGGTACGCGAAAAAACGGCTAAAGCGTATATGTGTTATATCCTGTGTCTACTATTAAATCAACTTTAATAACGTAAAATGTAAAATTGCCCATTCCGAATACACGGTTAAATGAAAGGACGAAAACAGTGTAATAAGTTCACAATTACGATAATGATTTTGTTAAAAATTAATTGTTCACTTTGTCAAAGTACATGGTATACGTATATTTTAAAGAGTTGCCTTCAAGAAAACGCGTTACACATTATTCTCTGTATTCGCTTAATTTCCTCCCTTACATCGCAGGGATGTAATCGTTGCTTTTATTCAATCAGAAATGAATCGTTAGCAACGAAATTCAAATCAAAAGTATATTCGAGAATTTTCTATGTCTCGATCTAATTTACAAATCAGTAATCAGTAATGATAATTAATAAACATTACCTATTTTTTGGAATTAAAGTAATTCTCTTCTTCATTGTATCCTTTTTTTCATGATACATGGTTACTGAGACTGGATCTTTAAAAAATCTCCGAATTGACTGATAGAAAATTACGAGAGTAAAAATCGAGAGTCTTATCGATAATAACCGTTATATAGATATGTTCGACTCCCAAAAATCGAACGTACCGGTTATTCTTAGCGCAGCTAAAAGCACCGACTCTATAAACTCTTCTCGTGACGAAAATATATCCCAAGTAAAAAAAACTAATTGAGTCTGACGATCGCAAAAATTTGTAATGCAACGAAGAAAAAAGTAAATTACGAGAAAATCGTTGTTTGTTACGGATTATCGATTGATTGCGATCGCTACACGTACTATAATTTTCTTACAATTAGTACACTTTATCTTCGAACGACATTCCTACAAATTCGAACAAATTTTGAAGTTTTTGTACTTTATCGATAAAAAGGTATAGTTAGTCTTTAGATATTATTCTCGTTGCATCGTAGTTCGTCGTAAGTGCGGTAGCAAGTGCAAACGGAATAAATAAGCCGTCGATCGGTTCGCCTTTACGATGAGTGCGATCAAAGAACTTTCATTGCAGTCCTATTGTTTGCTCAATCGAACGACGTGACAACGGAATTAAATCGACATATAAGTCTCAGTCGCGAATTGACTACGTAATGTACGTCGTCTATTCTTAAGTTTTTCAACTTACCACTTAGGAACAATTTTCTAGTAATTTATCGGATAATATTGGAGTGACTGGGTATGATATTGAGTGATTACGTATTTTCAATGAACAATGACGATAAAAGAATAATATAGAAGAATAATAGAAAAATAATTAATATTAATAATTTTAATATTATCATTATTATTCATTATTATTATTATCATTATTATCATAAATATTTATATTTTGTAATCGTTCATAGAAAGACAATGATTTGGAAGACGTTTCATTGATGAATTACACATATAGCTTAATGCTTTTGATATATAACATGAAGTGTAAACATTGAATTTTGATTTTTTTCCATAACGTGAAGCGATCTCTTAGGCATACCCACGTATGAACTTGCGAGCTGGAATTTGTTTTCCACGTTTTACAAAACTAATCTATCAACATCGAGAAAATCTGATCGACTAAAATAGACGTGGTAAGGATCGTTATTTTTTTCTTTTCTCGAGTGAGTGTAGAAGAGCACTTTCATATCTGCACTTTCGTATACTCTATCCTGATGTACGTGAGGTTGACTTCTCGAGTCCACCAATGGAACCACTTCGCGATTGCAAAGCACACCATTATCACTTTTTAATAGGAGAGGAATTAACTTTCAAAACAGATAAGATTGTCCATTTTACTGTGTGATTTTCCAGGTGAGCGTTGAAGTCACGTTAAAGTTATGACTAGCTAAAATGGAAGCGAATAAAATGTTCTTTATAACGAGAGTAACACCAATGATCAAGTAACAATGTATACCCCATGCATAATATATATGAGTACTTAATAAAAGCGAATAAATCTCTATATACATGGAAATGAAATAGATTAATAATAAAAGAAGTAATTCGAGCGTGTAAATGTGCATTTACTTTTTTCCGTATAAATCAAGAACCTTTTCAAGCCTCTTATGTTTTACTGCGTTTAAAATTACAATAATATACAAATTAACAATTCCAATCTCCAACCTATCGATACTCAAGAACATAAAATTTATTTAGCACGAGAAATACCTATATTATATCAATAATATTAATAAAATATTGCAATAACAATTATTTCACAATTAAAACGTTATTACTCCTTCGTGAGTATAAATTTTCACAAACATGAACAAATTCTAAAAAAAAGATTTCCCAATAAATACGACGCGTACAAAATATTTCATTTTAAAAACCATTTAAAATTTCCTATCATATTTGAAATTATTTATCTTCGTTTCGTTTAAAATCGTGCAAATTTAAAAGTATTTAAAGTAAAAAATACTATCGTTTATCACGTTATTAAGATTTGTAATAAAAAAATTATCTGTAAAAAATTTGTTGTGGGAATATTTTTTACTTTATCTTTTTCTCTTTTTTCTTATCTTTGTGAAAATATATCAGCCGATATTGTAACTCTCTGCAAGTTCGTTTGCCTCTTCATTTTAAAGATGACTGTTCCATCCCTCTGCCATTCCATTGACCGGTGCTACATTAGGGTACCAATTCTCTGGCTCGTTTATAGGCATTGTCACGGTGCTATCAGAGCCACCCTCTCCAGCTTCGTCGCCCTTGCTGTGACTCTTACTCATCGCTTGCCCTAAACATTTTTTTTTTCGTCATATCTCATTGATTAGTTGGATTTATCGATTTACTACCTTGACCGAGGTCACGGGCTTTGCCGAGATAAGAGTAATCACGAGCATTTGGCAGACCGGATACTACGCATGCGCTGAATGCACTGCGATTCAAATTCATAGACGAGGCTTCGTACCATTCGTTACTATTCGCATCATAACACTCTACATAAGCTATCGTCATATTTCCTAAAAAATTCAAATTATTATTCGGTGCAGTTGAGTTGAGCAACCACAATTTCGGTAGTGGATTTTTCTCACCATCGAAGCCGCCAATTACGTAAATCATATCGTCTAGAATTGCTGCAGCGAAATTACTTCTTGGTGTATACATTTCCGCGATTTCGTGCCAACTGTCTGATTCTGTCGGATTATAACATTCCCCTGTAGAGGAACAATAAAATAATTAGTATATATTCGTTATTTTTTAAAGTTTTCTTATTAAAGTTAAAGACTGATTTTAATAAAGATTAATCAAGAATATTTTACTTTAACATTTCAAATAGAAAAAGTATACATTTTTATCATACCTGAGCTATGACGAAGAGATCCACTGAAACCCCCGAGAGCGTAAAGACAATCGCGAAAGGGAACTAACGAGACCCCGGTTCTCGGTTGTAGCATCGAGTGCACGTAGCTCCATTGATTGGTCTCGACGTCGAAGACCTCGACGGAGGCGAAGATCTCCTGCCCGTTGAAACCACCGACGACGTAAATCTTGTCCTTTAGGGTGGCCGCGCTCGCGTCCGAACGCTGCTGATGCATGGCCGGTATCATCTCCCACTGATTCTTCTCGGGATCGTACCTCTCACCGGAACTCATTCTCGTGCGCCCGTTGTAACCACCGAGGGCGTAGATCTTCCCGCCTGACGCACAAAAGAAATACAACGTAGCGTGTTTATGAATCGCACGAGACGGCTGAATATTCATACACCTTCTTGGGCGTTTCGCTAAAATAAAACTCGCTTTCGTATTTTTTCCCAGAGTGCGTGAATTGCAATTCTCGTGAAAGTTTAAGAATGGGAAATATATGTGAAGTTAGAGCAAGAATAGTAAATATAAACCGCGAGCGGCGTAATGGACTCGAATATTAGCGTAAGACATTTTTATGTCTCGCGTATGGGAAACGTAAGGAATAGAATATTATTTCGCGAAAAATTGTTTGAAGACTTTTGTTGTTGTCAATATTAATAGTAGGGCACGTTTGTCCAATTTATCCTCTTATACTATTTATTTGAAAGTTTTCTTTTCGGTATATCTTAGACTGGAAACCACATTTTACGTGACGAGAGCTCCGTACGAAAAGTAGTCTATAGGCCCTCGAAGAAAACGTCGAACATTAGCGCCCTTACCGTGAGTGCAAACGCTGACGTAACATCTCGCGTGATACATGCAGGCCCGCTCGTACCACTTCTTTGCCACTGGGTCGAAGCATCTAACCGTGTTGAAGTGTTCCTGCCCATCGTAACCACCGATCACGTACACGAGATTGTTCAATACGCAAACGCCGTGGTAGGCTCGCGGCGTTACGTCCGTGCTCACCGATGGGAACCATCTGTCCGCCCTGGTATGATTAATACAGCAGTCAATTGATAAGATCGAATATTAGAGCTCGACTAAAGTAAAGTACGAGAAAAACAGATTTTCTCTTCATTTTTTATAAATTTTCACCATACTAAAATCTTTTGAGTGTATCATATTATAAAACGAATTATAAAATATATTATACAATAGCAATTGTATTTTATTCTAACTCTTTGCAATAAAAATTGTGAAAGGGCGAATATTACGAAGGAAAACAACTTTAGATACAAATACCCGACTCAGCGTCTCGAAAAGTATGATCTATCATATTTTCGCTCCCTAAGAAAAATCTTCGATAGATGGGATAAATCGCGCTTCGCGATCACGTACACGTCCGTAAATAAAAATCCATTCTGAGGATCGACAGGTATATCGATGACGCGGGTACAAATATTACCTCGTGTCGTACGTTTCCACAAAAGTCGTGGGGGACCCGGAACTCCAGCCGCCGATCGCAAAGAGGATTTCGTGGGGTATGCGCGGCCGCACCAGAGGATTCTGCGAGTCGACCTCGCCCGTTTGCCTCGCGTCACGTTCCGATAGGTACGCCCTTGCCGACGATAAAATTTCTAGACATTTCTGTGGATTTTTATCAAAAGTTTTTTAATTGAAAAAAGTTTTTTGACTTACTGAGTACTTTTTATATGGTTAATATTTGATTCAAAAAAAGAATATGAAGATTTTCGATAACAAGAAAAGTAGCCTGCCTTGGCAAGACTCGACAAGACTGATTTTATAAGGATCCCTGGTGTAATATAAATTCTGACATTTAATTCTCCTACGATACTAATAGTTTTCTTTATCTCACGACCGAATCGTGAACCTTTTTTCCAATTAAGAACTCAATACTCTATCTATGGCTCACTTCATCCTCCCGTATGAGCTCCCAAGTCGGTATACCAGTGAAGAATTTGTAGCTGAGCAGGCCGAATCTCACACACTTGAGCAGATTCGGCAGATAACGCTTTCTAGCTTCCGGCTGGTGGTCGATCCATTTCTTGATAGCCCAGAAGACGAGCTCCTCCTTCTTCGCGTTGAGCTCGTCGTCCTGCAGAATGGCTCGCAATTCCTCGTATTCGAGGTCTTTGAACTCTCCACTCTCATTCAGTATCCGCTTGAAATTGTGTCGGATGAATCTGCGTCCCTTCTCCTCCAGATTCCGGCAGAAGTAGTGCCGAGCGAATCTGTATATACCTAAAAGGCCAAGTTGCTTTCTCATTCCGTGCCTGGCTAAAATATTAACTCGGAGATTCGAAAGAAATTTGGGTTCCGCGATTAAACATTCACGGAACCTTGAAAGATTGATTTATAGCCGAGATACCGTACCTAGACTATTTTCCGGTCTCAGTTCCTGCAAAAGGAATCGACAGCAGAGCTGAACCACCCCCAGGACCTCGAGTTGGTCGGCTAGAGGCAGGAGCCTTTCCACGTTCTCCGCGGTCACGTTGCACTTGCCGGTGTACGTGTAATCGAGTATCAGCTCGAACAAGTCGCCCGGCACGGATCCGATCGAGACTTCGGTGCTCTCGGATTTCGTGCCCTTCAGCGTGTTCGTAAAGAGAACCTTGAAATAAGGACTAACGGCCGACAGGAGGGCACGATGGACGTAAAACACTCGCTCGCCGGCGCATTTTATCCTACCGTCGCAGAGCTGCTCGCTGGCCCTATCGTAAAGAGTTTTACGGACTGAATTTTCTATCATTGCGCCTTCTCTCGCGATACTAGCGAGCCGATATTGCCCTCGCGGCGTAAAAATTTCACGGATTCGGGTGTACGAATGGTATTATGTGTAAAATTAAAACTAACCTCTGATATCGTAAAAATAACACTTCGTATAAATTGAAAAGATAAAATTTGATCGACTCGATTCGGTAATTGTTCTTTGTCGAGAAATTAAAATTGGGGTTGTAACGGACCTTAGTTCGGACCAAACAGCAGGGAAATCGACAATCCCGTGATCATTAGGCATGCAAATGCATTTCTTCAGCCTCGAAGCTTGCCCACTCTTCGATCGTTTGACATTGAGAGCTGATGGGCCGGCGACCCGTTTCACACGACAACGCGAGAATCTCTTTATCCTTGTTTTTCCGACACTATCCATCGGAGGCTGCGCTCTCTTTTACGCGACCTCTGTGCCAGCCTAGCACGGCCCTCAAAAAGCTTCGATAGGCTATGATATTTTCCTCGCAGTTACTCAACTCGGACGAGTGAGCGTTCAGTCGTCGCAGCGCTCGCTTGCGCGGCCATGACAGACGAATACCGAAATTGCGCTTAATCGATTTTAAAATCGATTTTTGTCTCGAATCTATAAAGAAAGAGGTATTCGGACATTCAGCTGGCCAAGATTCGTAAGAAATTTATCAAACAGTAATAAAAACTGATCTTTGTATTAAGAATAAAATATTTCTCGTCTTCCATAAAAACTAATTTTGTTACAAATAAATTTTTTCCGACATGCAGATATTTTCCCGGAATATATGTAGAAACGCAGTTTCATCGAGTAAAAATATTTCTCTGGAATTTATTTATTGAAATCTTCTCTTTTTATCAGATACCAACTCGATATCAGTTCGAAGCGGAATGGCAATCCTAGATGAACTCCAATATATCGCTCGCTCGAGTACTCTCTCACGGAAAATATCCTGCGAATGTTTTCCTATAAATCTACGAGGAAACGATAGGAACTGGATAGTATTTATTGAATAAAAAATTATAAAATATTCGACGTCAAAAATTATTCCTAACACGAATAACTCGAATCGAAGTATTCCCGCTGGAAGCTGACCGGTAAAGTTTGACATAATTTCGTTATCCGATCAATAATACGCGATAAAAACTTTATCGGCGGTTTCTGAACGGAACAATCTGATCTTTATTTTATGAACGTTCATCGATAAAAAAATAATCAGGAAATTATAGGGATCGATATCTCACATAACGATTCTACCCTTCAACCCAGTAATCCCTTCGCTATTCCCGGAACGCGGCGAACGCGTAAAATCCGTCCGATCCAAGAACTCGAATTCGTTAATCCCCACCCCCGTTCCGGGTTTTCCCGTACTCGCGAAAAATCCTCCCCTGGGTCCCCGCAAGGGCGGGGTCAAAGTCAGGCCGGCGCGATCGAAAAAAGTCGCGCGTAGTGGTGCGAATGTAGGAGAAGGTTAAGGGCCCCCTTCGTGAAATAGAGGGCGCTCGAAGACACCCCTGCATACGCACGGCGCCGCGCCAATCAATATCCGACTATATAGGGTGACTGGCAGGAACGGCTAGCCGCGTGGGGATGATTGCTGTAAAATGAGTCACGGACGTTGCGTTACCACACCTCGAATTAAAAAAAAAAAAAAAATGCAAAATATCGAATATTCCAAAATTCTACACAAATACTGCTAAAAATTGCAGAATTTAAATTCACCCATCTTCGATTATATCAAAATTTAATTTATAGAATGATCTTGTAATCCTTGAATTTAAAATTTGAATATAAATCCAGCAAAAGAAAAATGAGTATTTGAGATTTGGCTGGTAGGTTGGAAAATTGAATTCTCAACGGGAGTCCTCGATAGACGTTCCTGGGTGAGCGCACGCGGTCCGCCCCTGGGTGTGTGCGTTACCAGGACGCAGTGGTTCTTACCGGGCGACTCCGGGAGGCGCAGTACCGCCGCGACTACCAACCACACCTCGTCGCAGTCCACTCGCTCTTTTTCTCTCTCTCTCTCTCTCTCTCTCTCTCTCCCTATCTCGCGGTTAGAGCGTGAAGCGTGCACCAGCCACTCGTGTGTCTCGCACTCTCAAGAGCTTCGCCCTCGCTGCCTGTTGCGGCTCGAGGAGGCCATCGTGCGCGAGAGGAACGCGAATCGAGAGGTACGCAGCCCGGTGAACTTTCCGAGTCGACCGGACGAATAATCGTCTCGAAACTCGCCGGGGGCTACGATTTTGTGGCAGATCGACTTCGTACAGTTCAAGTTTTATTTTCAATGCCTAGTGATACACACGATGAATTTTTCTTTGAGAAAAATGTGATTTCTGAATGAATCGTTTGAACTCTTTGAAGTGAGAAACGCTTCATCTCCGCTCGTGATTTTTATCGCGTGATCAAACACGATTTTTCTGGACAAAAATGTCTGTGTTGAATTTATGATGAAGTTTCAAGAAGAATGTTAAAAAGTTTTATCAATATCGATGTTTTAATAATTTTTCGTGTTTACATCGCTTCATAGTTTTTCGATAATTCGTAACTATATAGTTCGTCAGTGAAATTCGCATATTATTTGTGTAGACGTATCGTACACGCACGTCGTATCGAACGACGTGGCGATTGTTATGTATTTCTCGTTCGGTGAACGATACGCGCGACATATTATATACACGTGCTTTCGACAGATGCCCTCGGTCGGGAGTGACAACACTCGAATCTAACTGAGAGCATGAATTTTTGCGATAAGCATTTTGATTAAAATGCAACGCGATATGTCGCGTTATTTTTTTTTCTCGTTAACAACATAGATACAAGAATAATGCAAAACTTTGTCTGGTTGCAGATTGGTTATTAACGAAAATAAAAAGTAACGAAAATGGAATTAAAAGGGCGAGTTGCCCTGGTTACGGGTGCTGCTTCTGGTATCGGAAGAGCGTATGCTGTAGAACTACTGAATCAAGGAGCAAAGGTGAAATTAGTTTATAAAATTCATTATTATGAAAATTTAGATTTAGATTTAATATAGTACTCCCCACTTTGCGAGAATAATATGAAATTTATAAAGTCAAAGACATTTCTCACAATCGGTATTTAAATAATTTTTCTGAATAAAAAGTTGTACAAAAATGACGCGAGAATTTTAAAGACACAAAAAAATGAATGTCAAGCTTTGAAAGTGCAGTATAAAGGCTCCGCGGCACTTTCAGTGGTATTTTCGGATTTTTAAATTCGCACAACATCCGATTCTCCTCTTGCTGCCTTTTGTACGAAAATAGACGAGTTATATTCGGTTCGCTCTTCACCGTCAAAAAGTGACTTCTTTTGGAAGAAGTAGACTCTCTTCAATTTGTTTACACGCAGAAAAATCTCTCATATTGAAAGTACGACTGATGTTTATCATTACGGTTCCTAAAATTTTATTATAAAAGCAGTCAGGAAAATGAAGTATTTAATGTTGTACGCAAATATCAATCTCAGTGTCCAATTACATTAAAAGGAAAATTGGCCATCAGACATTAATTGAATTTCACCCAATTTTTCGGCACATTTAACGGGATGGACGAACGAGGCGTTCTCTTAATGAAATTAAATTTCTACTACTTATCGATAATTTCCTTTTAGGTCGCTGTTTGCGATATAAATACAGAGGAAGCCGAGCCTTTGGTAAATTCCCTCACCTCGAAATACGGCAAGGATCGTGTGATTTTTTGTCAATGTGACGTTACTGATTATCCGCAATTTGAGGGTAAGGTGGCTCAATTGAAAAAAAATTGAGTTCTCATTAAAATAACACGGTGACTTGGTTACAAAGACGAATCCACTTTAACCGTTCTTCACTCGTTTTCAGAATCGTTTCATACGACGATAGCTGCCTTTGGTCACATCGACATAGTCATCAATAACGCTGGCATCATGAACGATCGATTTTGGGAACTAGAAGTGGATATCAACCTCGTACGTTTATATTTGTTAAAAATAATTGCGAAGGAGAATTTCTGGTTGTAACAACTTTGATTTCAGAACGGTGTTATTCGCGGAACTTTATTGGCACAGCGTTTTCTCGGGACCGATAAGGGCGGTCGCGGTGGTGTTGTGATTAACACCGGAAGTAATGTCAGCATTAATCCATACGTCAGCGTGCCAATTTACTCGGCGACAAAAACTGCTATCGTCAGCCTAACACGAGCTTTCGGAGTAAGCGGTTATTTATTTTACAACGATTCTCATATCCCCAAACATATAATAAACTGAAATAGTTTGTTTGGCAATAGTTATAATTTCTTATTTATTTCTTTTTTCTACGGCTATATATAATTTTTAGGCTAATGTTATTCTTTAGTGCAATTGCGTTAGGTCAAGATACAATTTTCTTATAGGATCAATATCATGTCGACTTAACCGGGGTCAGAGTAATGGCACTTTGTCCAAGCGCAACGGGTAGCAAATTGGTGCAAGACGTCGGGAAACAACTGCTCTCCCCGCGATATGAGGATGCCTGGCGCCGTGACACGGCATCCTCGGTTCTACAAAAGTACGTAATACGATTTCTTCGGTATTTACGATGAAAAAAAATTCAATCTCCAACGAATCATTTCAATTGAATTTCGCTCGTTCAGCTCGTTACTTCCAATATACCGATGTTCCAACGAATAGAGCAGATCGTTTCGTTACACGTGATTTGATGTTTCTTGCAGAGCCGAGCACGTTGCCAAAGCACTCACTCACGTGCTCAGCGTTGGTAAAAGTGGCAGCGTTTGGATGGTGGAAAATGGCCTGCCACCGCGGGAGATCAACTTCCCGAAGCATTAAACCTTCAAGCTTCAGGATTGAATAAATATGCCGTACCATATACATATTTAAATGACTGTACCGAAATAATAGTCCAGAACTGCCGAATATTACGACCACTAGAGAACTCCATAAACAAAAAATATTGACCATTCACGAAGTAATTAAATAGGTGAAGATCTACACTGTCGCGTAAGAATTTTATTTCTCGAAGAAAAATAATTCCAGATTTGTTTGCCAAGTTGTGATATTTTAGTGATACGAATTATAACATACATATTTTATTGCATTTATACAATAGAACTCTTTTTAATATATTAAATAATCGTGTAACTTTTTTACAAATTACGTATTATTTATATTGACGACATTATTGAAAATGGTTAGATATTTTTATCAGAAATCGCTTTTGTATTTAGTCTCTAAATTATTTTATCAAATAAGTCCATAATTGAGCCACTTCGTTGTTTTGCGTCCAAACGAAACGAAAACCAAAGTATATATAAAGATGTAAAATTTGCGTACTTTATAAGTATATACCAAAGAGAAATCAGCGACGACTGATGAATTCTAATCACGCTCGTAATTTTTATACCAAGTTTTAGCTGTAAGAACAACAAGCGAGGTTGAAAAACCAAGCAGAGTCCAATATTTTTAGATCTTTGTCCATTGACGTAAATATCTGCAAGTACGAAGATCTCAAGAGACGAACGCTAAACTGGATATAAATATAATACCAAAAAACTTTTCTGTTGCCTAATACATTCTCATATATGTATAGGTGAATCCCTTTTCACAGAATATTAGATAATCATTTTTTATTAATCACTAGAAATTAGATAAATATATTTGTCATCAACGCACAGATTATTATAGTGTACTTTGTATGATATTTCGAACGACTGTACTTTTCGAAGATTTATTTCACGAAACTTTACCACCATGAATTACAAGTAATTTACTACGAAAAATGAAAGAATCGAAAGCGGGATCACACTTACTCCGTGCTTACCGTGCTACAATTGCGAGAAAGTACAAAAACGGAGTGTTCGGCGAATGAAAAAAAATTCAATTATAAATAATTAATGTTTCCCAGATAAATAAGAATTACATTATGCGGAACGTAATCCATTTCGAAATTCGCTAAAATGAATTTATACATATGAAAAAATTATTCACTTTTTCGATTTATTGTGAGAGTTTTGATCGATAATTATTATTATTACTAGTATAGCGCTGTTGATGCTTATAACTATGTTTATTATTGTGAATGAAACCTTTATCGCGAGTATAAAGCGAAATTGTAAATGCTTCTTCATTGAAAAGCTTATTCACAAAATGTTCATTAAATAGTGGCTATAAAGATGTCACAGGCAAGATTTTATTGATTCACGAATCGCGCAATTTATAAGAGGGTATATCATTTGTTTCCAATGATTAAGAAATTGATAATTAAAGAAATATTGTTAATTGATTTTGTTATAAGTTGCTCGACTGTATGTTGCAAGCCTTGCTAATAAAATTGCATAGCTTTGAAAACAAATAAATATTCATTCAATTTTATTTTGTTCCCATTCTTCATCCGAGTGCTCCATTAAAATGGTCTTATCTCTTATCGGAGAATAGTAACACTTATTTCTCAATAAGTACTCGAACAAGTGTACAACTCTTTCTAGTTGACACGATAAAATTAAAATGTTAATTTCGTTTAGTCAGCGAGATCTATAAATTCATGTTGCATTTACGTCTATCTCTTATAATAACTTTGTCGTATCTACGTCATTTAACAACGTTGTACATTATAGAATGAAAAGTCGAAATATATAATTATTCTTTAATTTTATATTTCCTTCTTAATTTTAATTTTTTTTTCCTTTTAATTATGCTATTAGAAACTAAAACATAAACGCGTAAACGTGAGTGAATTTTTGTTACACCATAGAAAACCAGTAAAGATCTAAGGTCGATACCACGTGCTTATACGAGCTGACTCTAGTTTTCGTGCGTCTAGCCACGCACACAATGACAACGTTTGGACTTTTGGAGTCAGGTAGGGACCCGAGATCGTCCGGCAGTTGCCGAACTTTCACGAAGCCTATTTATCGCTCTTTGTAACTTCCCGAAAGTATTCGAAAAACTCACAAACAAGCACTAGAGCACTCATAATGAAAACGCATTAATTCTCGTACAATTCATTAATCAATTTTTATTTTATTTTACGTTACAATTGAAAACTCAATTTCGCCGAAAATTCTCGAACTATGATCGAAAATGTTCGGGGCCAGCTGGTGTCGCAGAGCATTTAAAATTCTCTGTGGACGAGAAATTTTCCGTTTCGGAAAAGAGAGGAGAGGGGGCTTTCAGTGAGAAAGATAGATAACGAGAGGAACACGAGGCGACGAAGACAGAGCCCCATGAAGTTTTACACGAATCGGACCTTTTTCCAGGGCCCCAGTACTCTTCGGTGATCCACAAGCGATGGTGGGGATTTCGAGGCCATGAAAATAGGAAAAACCATCCCTGTTTGTTCAGGAAAAAGACGCCTAGCAACAAAATCGAGAGAGTACTCGATAAGTAATTTGGAAATTTGGTGTCAATGCGATCGGAAGAAGTTTGAAAATTGTGTTTCGTTGGCTTTATCTGTGATTTTATAAATAAGAAAATGAGCTCGAACGTGGTGGAAGAAGAGGCTCCCAAGATGTACCGTATCATAGAATTCCCAGAGAGTGAACCTGAGACTAGTGTTATGGAGGATATAAAAAAAATGGAAGAATGCCCCGATTTGGCAAAGAGGTTAGTAATTCGATTCTTAACTTACAATAACAAATATTTTGAATTGTCAGACTGTCACGAGTCAATCTATTGACGTTTACTTTTAATTTGATAAATTTTTTTTAGGAACATAATGTTTATCGACACTCTTGAGAAAATTATCGCTAATATCCAAGACATGAAGGACGAAGCACACGATATAAAGAGATCGTATTTTAAAAAGAAAAACGAAAGTTTGGAAGACATGGTTGGCCGTTACTCGAAACCCCCACCATCAAGAACGGTGAGAAGATTGTTAGACAAGATGCTAGTGGAGGAGGCACTGGACAATATTGCACTATACGACGGCACTGGATGCATAACCTGCTTTATCACCCAAATCGAAAGAGTAAAGTCGATCGTGCGCGAGCAGACTCACCTGATACCATTGATAGTAAAGGAGAAGATCAAAGTGAAGCCACCTATCGATACAGATATGGTAGACTTAAAATCGTATCCGACGTTTTATAAATCACTAGAGCAGCTATTTGGTAGCACGAAAAGCGCGCTAGAAAAATTGCTTTACAGAAGATCCAAATGCATTCAACGTCCAAAGGAAACAGTCAAGGAATACACAGGTCGTTTTTTAAATCTGCACAGAGGGGTGCTCAGGGCTATTCAAGCTTGTAAGCTTCTAAGGACAAAAGATAAGAGGTCTAACGTTCTTGCGTATCATAAGAGAAAAGGCCTCAAACTATACATGAAGGGACTTAGGCAGGAATTTATTAATGAAATGACATTTGAGCCGTCGAATATCCCGGAAGCTGCAACTTTAGCGATGATAACCGAATGGAACTTTGAAAGCAAAATTAAGGTCCCTCGATACAAGGCAATGAAGAATCATCGCAAGGAATGAGGAGAGAACCCAGTCATATACCAAACATAAAGAATAATTCTGTTATTCTACTCTTCGTGATAATAGAATAAGAGAGGTTAGGAATTGGATGAAGAATTTATTAAGTATGCCGCATTTTGGAGTACAAACCATCGATCAGTTAATACTTAGAAATAATTATAGTTCTTATAAGTACGGAAATATAATGTAATGTGATATACTTTAATTTTACAAATAGTTCGAGTAAATAATACACTTGATTTGTATCAACGAAAGTACAAAACAAACTCTAACGCAGAGATTATTTTTGCATTAAGGACTGTTATTTTGTTTTAATTCTGTAAATAACATATAGCAGTTAACTATACATTTTGTATTTTAACCTCTACTCGAATAACGTATGATTTTAGGGTGTATATTATTTTAATGGTAGAAGCATCTGAGAAGTTCAAATTCATTATAAGTATTTGACAAGAACGTTGATTTTATTGTTTAAATATTGCCATAAATATTATCAATCCACATATGAAAATAGCGATGCAAATTATATTTTTAAATTCAACATTAACATCAAGAAATTTTGTATAGTAAATAACGTACATAAAGATTAAATTTTATAACTAAAAATAAAGATGTGTATCGTATTATTTATTTCTGTTTCATTCACAATATACAAACAATTATCAGACATAAGTCAGGAATTACTAATGTAGAATGAATGTCAGTCTGGGCTTAAATAGTTCTCGAGGATAACCTCGAATACACTGGCTGCAAGTTACCGATCGTCTTTCGGTATAATAAAAGCACCAACAAACAAAGTATAGACGCAAGAAACAGCTGAATCTCTGAAATAGATCAAGGACATCATAAAGAGATTCGATTCCCAATCAGAAAAAAAAATTTCCGACTTTCACTGTTGACCATTGCCTCGCGTCAGGATGTAAATAAAACGGATTGTTAGTAAACTCACAGTAATGAGATCCGTCTGGGACTTTTTTCGATGTCTATGCACGCAAATATATTCTTGTACGTACTATTAAAAGTACTTGAAACAACCTTGCCCGTCGTTACCTTACTCCCCATTTCTCTCTGTCTCTCTCTCTCTCTCTCTCTCTCGCTCTTCTACCGCAATTATCATTACCGATGTATTCTAGTATTAAAAAAACCTCAGTAAATCGTTTCGAATTCGATCTTGTTTACATCAAGTCGGTACTACGGTCACTCAATCCTCTCCGATTCTCACCGGATATTCTATCTATGACGAAATCGCTCGTATTTCAATGCACCGTGGGCAGGGTGACCGGTGCGTAGAGCGAGTCTACAAATCGCCTCGCGGTACTCCTGCCCACGCGATTAACCAAGTCGCGATCCCGGTGAACAGTGCGTCCTGACTCCGTTGAAGATGCAAGTCGAAGGGAAGTGCGCCGCCGTCACGGGGGGAGCCAACGGAATCGGTTTCAGCTGTGCGCGCGAATTGTTGAAAAATGGAGCTAAGGTGAATTTCCAAATTCTTGTTGAACCCCATTGGATTGCCATTTTTTTTCTTTGCATTTAGAACAGCTTTTTTTTTACTAATCATAAAATTGGTATATTTCCCAATAACTGGTAGCTTTCGTTTTAAGGCTGTTGCGATTCTCGACTTGAGCGATTCGAATGGAGAGAACGCGGTCGCCGAACTCGAAAGAGAATTCGGCGCGGACCGAGCGATTTTTGTTGTGTGCGATGTTTCGAAACAGGACGATGTCGATGGTAATTCTTTAGAGAATAATATTTGTTTCGTAATATTATTCCAAGTACTCTTCACGCGCTTTCTTTCGCTGCAGCGGCATTCAGGACCGTTACGGAGGCATTCGTCACTCTGGACATACTTATTAATAACGCCGGAATAATGAACGATGCTAAATGGGAACCAATGGTGAACGTAAATTACGTAAGTCTAGTGTTGAAATAAACTCAAACTGTTTCGACACTCATCTGTATTTCGGGTTTTAATTCCCATGCGAACAGACAAATGTTTTATTTTCATAAAATATCTAAATTTGATTAGCTCGAAATGAATCATTTTTGCAGTGTGGCGTGGTACGATGCACATTAGCTGCTATGAATCACATGGGCAAACACAAGGGTGGGAACGGTGGAACGATCGTAATGATGTCGGCTGTCACTGGACTCACCGCCAATCTTTTGGCACCGATCTACACCGGCACGACTCAGGCGATCGTCGGTTTCGCATTATCGTTACATGTAAGTTGTTCTAGTGACGTTGACGAATCGACAACGATTATTTAAATTTATCTGTAGTGGGCAAATTAGCGCTTCCTCTTCTTACTTCATTCGATGACAGAAGAAGAGTTGTGGCAATTACTGAAATTGCACTTTAATGATTTTTGATTTCGTGAAAAACGATCATAGCTAATTTATATTAAGTGCTAATTTTTTTCACCATTTCTTAATTATCGAAAAAAATTATACTAAATTTCTAATCAAATAAATCGAATCGATATTTTATTTTGCAGTTCTTCTACGAGAAAACGGGTATTAGAATGCTTGTTATGTGCCCAGGGTTGACAGCGACGACATTGGCCAGCACCTTCATGGCGAGCAAAGAAAACGCTATGGACATCGTTGACGATGAGATTGCTGCCAAGGAGATGGTCAAATATCAACATCAGCCGTGAGTAACATACTACAATATTGATCCGAGTTGTCGGATTAACGTGACCTCGACCGATCAGTTCGATCAATCGTTATCGTTTTAGATCCTCTTATTTGTGCTCGACGAGTTGTAATATCGAATTGCATTCAGCACACATACATTACGCTAATCATGATTTTCCTAATAACGCGTTTGATTGTATTCGATTTACGAATGGTAGGTTCATCTCGTATGCATCCCTCGTCAATTAGTTATTCAAGATTTGCTCTACCTCTGCATTCTCAGCTGTTGTTTGGATATGTGATAAGCGTATTGTGTATGCATTGTGCAAAAAAAAGTTCATTGTATCGATTCAACAATAATTTTAATGCTATCGAAATAAGCTTCCAAATGAAGATACACAAATATTCAATTGATCGACAATTTTTTATTAGACAAGTAGTAGCTTATTTTTTTAAACAAAAAGAAACAATTGAGGGTAAAAATGTAAATCACAAATTGGATACTTTTTCTTTTTCATTAGAGCCGAACACGTAGCCAGCGCCGTAATCGAATTACTGGAAAAAGGTGGAAATGGATCGATCTTTGTAAGCGAGAACAACCAACCGCCGTATGCAGTGGAGTTCCCTCATTATTCCGACCTGAAAGTTCCCGCTTAGAAAATTAGCATCTAAAAATTCGTTCTCAATGCTTAAATTACAATCACAGATACTGCTTGAGTATGAATATTTATTGATAGATGTTTTTGCACTTGACAATACTTTTCGAGTTATCAAAAAGCGAATTAATTTTGTTGATGCGAAACACTCTTTTGCAGAATAATAAACTGTCACTGAGAAAGAGTCGAAGATAAAACTTTATCTACATGGAATTGGATTTATTCCTGTAACAATTTGAGTCAGAGTTATCTTTGTAGCTTAGCAAGAGCAATAACGTCGAGTAACAATTCTGTTCAAATATTTTATGGAACGAATAGTTCAAAGTGGTTTAAATTCGTGTTCGTTCTGATAATAGCACGTCGTTCATTCTCTTATCCAAAGCAAGCGATAGTACGATTTTCGTAGCTGCATTATTATAATCAGTAATTTGAATAAAATTTCAACAATTGATCATTTTATTTTAATTATATAAAATTACAAGAAAAAAATCATTTCAAAAATGTAGAGATTTAATGTTTATTGTGTTATATAATCGATATAATTTTTTCGAGAATAAAAATTTAAAAATTATCCAAGCTTTTTATTTCACTACTAATGAATATTCCTAGAAAAATTGTCATTAATAGAAAATTTCTATACCTAAAATACGAACATCGCTCGGTAAGCCAAGTGCTGTACTCATCGTCGGAGTATGTAAATACGCGTATGTAAACGCTGCAAAAATTAGATACTAGCTATACTGCAATACTAATACTCGCGCTTACAGACGTTTACTTTCATTTTCGACGAGACACGCTGATCTCCTACGACTCGTCGATGATCCATCTTGCGACGTTCGCATAATACCAGTCACTAATTGGAGTTCCACAGGTTATAAAAGTAACCGTCGCTACACAGCAACGAAGTCATTTCAGCAGCGACCGCGGTGCAAAGTAGCATCTTTTACATTCTGAATTTTATTACAGTGAAATTATTTTTCAAATGTTTAATCCACTACAGTAAATTGTTGTACATACGGTTCATTTTTATTTTTCATTAGTGCAATTTCGTTTCGATTTATTTCTTTCTACGAGAAAAATGGAGAACATTCGCAACAAGAGAGTTTTAATCACTGGAGGAACTAGTGGGCTTGGATATAGATACGCTGAGTACTTGCTGAAAAATGGAGCTAAGGTAATATTTTGTTTTTTTTTTTGTGAATACTTTATAAACTAATACGTCAATTTTTCTACATAGCGCGTAGCTTTGCTTGACTTGCCTACAGCAAACAGTGACACTGCAGTGACAATGTTGCAAAAAGAGTTTGGTAAAGAATCAACGATCTACTTGCCCTGCGATGTCACTAAATTTGATCACTTTAAAGGTATAAAATTATATTTGATTTAGAAAAAATAAGAATTTCTGTAATATTATAAAATATGTTTACGATACGATGATAAAAATGCGGTTGTCTTTAGAATGCATCAAAAAAGTGATAGACACATTCAAAGGATTAGATATCATGATTAACAACGCCGGCATCATAAATGAAAATAATATAGACTTAACCGCTGGTGTCAACTTTGTAAGTATTTTTTCGTGATCTAAATTTAAAGAGTTGATATTGATTTAACGTTCATTTTCAGTCAGCGGTATTACATGGCAGCGTTACTTTCATAGAATTAGTTGGAAAACACAACGGTGGACCAGGCGGTACACTAGTCAATATCGCTTCCATTGCTGGTATAGACAACGTTTACTGTTTACCAATTTACTCAGCGACGAAACATGGTGTTGTTGGACTTTGCAAGGGCTTAGCGGTAACTAATAAATTAATTGACTTTTTTATATTTATAATTTTTCATTTTATGTTTCTATAAATTAAAATTATTCTTAGCGGAGCTTCGAGACGACTGGAGTTCGTGTTTTATGTTTGTGCCCAGGCGTAACAGTAACTCCATTGATCGAAGCAATTAAACCCAGAACTTTGCCGTTTGTCATACAAGAGCAGATCGATCAGGAATTGTCAAATTACCCGCAACAACCGTGAGTATCGCATCTTTAATATAATTGTTTTAAGATTTACAATTTTATTGATCATTATTTTTTATTTTCATAGTGCGGAGCATGTTGCTCAAGCTATGGTTGAGTTATTGGAGAAAGGCGTAAATGGAGGTATATATGTGAGCGAGAGTAGCAAGCCACTATACCAATATGCTCTGCCGCATTATTCTAAATTTGCTGCCACCGTATAGAAAAAAACATTTACACATATAAATGATGTAAAAAGATTCATAAGTATACGAATCAATAAATTTTTCCTTAACTCTACTGTGGTCGACGTTATTATTATTATGCGCAGTCCTTTCGTGAAAGTTTTAAAATCTCTTCATAGATCGATTCTTACGTTTGTATCCTATTTCATAATTGCGAAACCGATCATGTGAAATTGACTGATCCTTTCACGCTATTATACCGACATAAAAAAGTGGTTATACGAGTACATAATCGGTACGACAGTTCTCATTAATGATTGTACGATCCGAGAAAGTAAACTACAATAACTATAGAAAATTTTATATTATCGCAAATAATGGAACTTGACCTATGACATTCTTCAATGAAAATTCATTTTATCTCTCAACATTTTTCGCGAGCATCTTATCGGTTACTTATCATAAATTTATCATAAATTTACAGGTTTGGCTCACTGTAAAATTTCTGAGAATTTTCGTTTCAGTTGAAAAAATAGAGTTTAGAAAATAAATACGCTTGATTCGAACTTTGCTTTTGTTTGATGTTTACACTGCATGATACGACTAACTCTTTCCGAATAAATCATAGACCAGTATCCTTCGAATTTTATTTTAGCAATCTTTAGATTTTAACTTTACTTGAAAACGATCATGTACACTTTTGTGAGTTTGTAACCTCTTGACATTGAATTAATCTTTTCGTTAGTCAGCAAAAAAACAAGAAGTAATCTATTCCAATACAAAATAATGCTAAGTCTGATAATTTTGAACAATTGTTCATAAACATTACGGACGAATAAAATTAATTTCTCGTAGTCTCGTACGACGTCGCGTGATTTCGATTTTCGTAGAACGAGAAGAAGTAGTTGAGATTTTACCCGGAAGAGAAGAATGCGTATTTCAGGGGTCAGAGGTGCAGCCGGGCTGGCGAAAGAAAATCGTACGACAAACATCTCGATGAGATCCTCGGCGCTTCGAGTGCATCGGCTGTGCCCAGCCTGAGGTCAGAGTTCGTGGCGTGAAGCTCGAAAAACACTGAATTACGAGATTTATCAGCTCGCAGAAGCCGTTCGTTGCTCGATCGTTCTGTTCGTGGCAGAGAGCGTCGAGGCGGAGCAGCGATTGCCTCGCGATCCGTGATAATTTTCGTCGTGTGCATTTGAATTATAACGGGAGAAAAAAACGTTATCATTGCTCGTTAATGCAACGTGCTCGAGTTGCCATTTTTTATTCTTCAGTGATAGAGACGTAAACAAATCCAAAACGAGAGTTCTCGAGTGACACTTGGAGTAATTACAGGTAAAGATGCAAATTAAGGATAAGAGGGTAATCGTGACAGGTGCCGCTAGAGGTCTAGGTCTGGCTTTCGGCAGAGAATTGCTGAGAAATGGAGCCGCTGTGAGTACAATTTTAATTTCCAATTCTACACGATCTCTTATGAACTTCAGAGATATAGAAAAAATTCATACACAGTGAATAGAGTTTGACAGAGTGATTTTACAGATGGTTGTCATGATTGACATTCGAGAATCGGAAGGCGAACAGGCAGCAGAGAATTTGAATCTAGAATATGGCAAAAATAGAGCTGTTTTTATTTATTGCGACCTTACAAATAACAACGAATTCGATGGTTAGCAAAAAATACAATCTGATTAGTCTTCAATTCTCTATGAATTATCAAATTTTAGATACGTTCAAAGAAGCGATAAACATTCTCGGCGGCTCTCTGGATATTTTTATCAACAATGCTTCTGTGATAGACGAAGCTGACATCGGCAAAACAATCGACGTGAACGTTGTAAGTGAACCGAAAGAGTGATGTCTAGCAGAATAATTAATTCTCGAATTATTCAGACCGCTGTGATTCGTGGCACGCTGTTGGGTATTCAGCAAATGCGCAAGGATTCTGGAGCGAAGGGTGGAGTGATTGTTAACATCGCATCGATGTCTGGCCTCCGAGGATTCTCGCAGCTACCAGTTTACTCAACTGCGAAGCACGCAATCGTTAGCTTCAGTCGTTCTTTCGCTGTGAGTTTCCCATTGAATTTAATTCGGAATTTAAATTTAATATAGAGAGATTAATCGATTAAATTTCTGGCAGCAACCGTATCATTATCAAAAAACAGGAGTAAGGATAATCGTCCTCTGCCCCGGACTCACAAATACACCGATGCTGGAAGACCTCGAGAAAAATTTGTCGAACACGGACCTATTTATGACATCCCTCGGCAACCCCGAGGTCCAAAGGTAAACCTACCGATCTGGATGATCAATTTTTTATCCGGGTTAATTTTTATCAATGTGAAAAAAAATATCGGTCCGCAGGGTCGAGAGTGTGGCGCATGGATTGGTTTACGTGATAAGATGCGCTCAAAACGGTACCGTCTGGATTAGCGAAGATGGAAAGCCAGTTTACGAGGTTCAACTCCCTGATACACTTCCAATGAGAACAGACGACGATAGTTAGGCTACTGGTATCTAATAAGGTATTAAATTGTATTAGAAAATGTCTTGAAACTGTATTATCTATAAACTGTTTCGATGTTCATTGTAATTTATGCGATAATAAAGATTATTTTTTTAATAAAATATCCTTTCTATTAGATGCTCAGAAGACCAATCCTCTCAAATCTTGTCAAGACTTTTCAAAACTAATCTTGCGAATATTTTTATTAATGATTACTTTTGAGAACTTTGTCGGTAATTCCCACGTCTGCAGTTTGGGAGATTTCGAAACAAAAATGAATCAGAGACTACCATTCGCGCGAGAAATATCACACCACATTCCCGATAACCCAGTGTCACTAGCGAACAACTTGAGAACTTTTGGGGGTCCAAAACAAGGGTATTGAGAATTTAAAAAACGATAACGCGTCAAAATGTTTTATCAATTATTTACGTAAACAACAGGACGCGGTAAATTCGACGGAGTACGTCGTCTCTTCGTGATGTTGCGTAACTCGTGAAATACTTTTTATTATGTCTGACGATATAATCACACGTGACAGAGTTTATCGCATTCTCAAAATTTGCGGGGTTGCATTCGTCACGAGCTTGAGCGATAAACGAACAAATTCGAAAAGATTTCTATTGAGAGGGTCGCCTAGATGCAGCTTATCCAACTTTTTCGACTCTCACAATCGTCGCGACACGACGAACCCTCGATCGACCTTCCCGCGTTCTCGGCCTGACCTCGTCGACTGTAAAAATCGCACAAAGCGAAGACTCGAATAGTCGCGCGTGCAAATGACGATACAATGTAATCTCGAGTGTCGAAAGTGAGAGGAAAAATGGAAAAGCGAGATGTGTTTTCAAAACGAGCGGGGCTAAAGTTCAGTGGCGGCCGATTTTAACCGGTTTTACGACGATCGGTGTTTCGCGTGCTTTCTACGATTTATCGCGTTTGTATCGAGAGTTCCGAGACGGACGTTTTACGGCATTTTTCCACATTCATATCGCGAGGAGCACGAGCTGAGCGCGCGTCAGTCTTTTATCGTCGCTTTGTGCCACACGACTTTGCGCCAGTCCTTCTCCCCCTCCAACTAACGCACGAGCACCGATGAAAAATCGCTAGAAAGCGATCAATTTATGACCGGCCAATGAGAAAAGTTGCACGCTTCTGACACGCGATATTGAGTATATACAAACTGTTTCGTTCTTACAATTTCTGTAAATTAAAATAAAAAACGTGATTAAATTAAATGATTTTAAAAAAATTATTCAATTTGTCAAATTTTTCAATGAAACTAAAAATTTTCAGCATTGATCTGAAACGTAGAAAAATTGAAGTTTTCATATCGAGAATTAATAAACATTTTTTCATTGAATGGATGGCTTTTACGTGATACGCGGATTTTAATACGTAAATGTTTTTTTTTTCTCGTCGTAGAAAATAAAAAAGAAATTGCGTGATAACTGCTCGATCACGGTCGTTGTACCGCGTTTGCGTCACAAAAAGCGTGTACTCTCGGCGAAACCCTTCACCCGCTCTGAGATTATCGCCTCCATCTCTCTACGCAAGTCAATTCAACTTACGTGGTGATTCCCATAACGCATGATCCATAATGACGCTCGTTAAAAGATATTAAAATATTGTGCATCGTCATTTTCAGCACTATGTCGATGAGATCGCCCGACTTTTACCCGCCCACGTGAACTTTAACACTGGACGACTGATTGAGCGCAATCGATTACGTTTATCGCTCCAGATCCTATTTTTCTAATTCTTAATTTTTTTTCTTTATCTTAATAGCTAAATTGCAATTTTCTTAATATTCTTATCTGATCTTCTTACGAATTTTCAAAGAATTCACACTTTGTAGTAAAATTCAAATTCACGATATTTTTACTTTACAAATCTTTATGAAAATGAGATGACCAGTTCACTTAATTCGATACAATAGGTACATACCTCACTCGGGTTTAATCTTTTGTTAGACAGCAAACTAAAGAAAAATTTCATTACTAAAAGTATAAGCTGAAAAAAATATATTTTGTTTATTTTTGCTGAGATATTGAAAAAATGATTGTTAATCGAGTGTAAAATGATCGGTCTCATTCGATTAGAAACTCGCATTCAAAAAAATAAGTTGACTATGAGAATTCAGCTCTAGAGTTCGCGCCAGCCCAGATATCGCCAGACAGATTCTGTATTTACAAACTGTTCGAGCGAAAAATTCTAGTCTGTATGGAGGAAGGGTTGACGATTACGTGCTATCGGAAGAACTGCGCGCGCGCGCGCGCATCTTCGAGACTTCTCTGAAACTCCGATGGCCGAACCGGGCGATAATGCGACCGAGCGATTAATTAGTTTTGACGGACGGATAATTGGAGTATGTATCGTAGAGACGGAGCTCTTAATGTTTTCTGTTCGAGTAGCAGCCCCGTACGAAGGTCTCTCTAAGCTGACGCGTAGTCTTGACCACGGAGAATTCTTGAAAATTCATACATTTGATACGAGTTGAGAAAAAACTACTTGAAATTGGGAAATTTTACTCGATATATTTCATAGAGGTAGGAAAGAAGGGATTATGAAAGATGCATATAGGGAAGACACTCTAGATTCATGGAAATTGTAGTTGCTGTGCGGTTTAAATTTTTAATCACTCGATCTCTGAGTGGAAGAAATTTTGTGTTTTGAAAAGTATCTTTATTAAAAACAACAATTACTATACAAAGACAATAAAAATCTTAATAGCTCTATATTTAGTTGAAAGCGCTATTTAAAATACATATTAGTAATTTTATTTTCATTATCATTTGTTAGACGTCCTAATTAATTAATTTTTCAATAATAAAGTTAATTTCGATTCTCATACTCTCAGTACTTATCATATTACAATCATTCTCATTGCTTTCTTTTAATAGTCACAATTTTATGAAATATGTATGAGTACATATTCATGTAGACAAGAACATTATCACGAGGCAAATGGTAATTGATTATCTTCGGATTTTCCCATAATTTTCCTGTTACAATTAGAGAACTGTTTTTCATACGTGAATCCTAATAACTTTTCCTGGTTTTACTTTACAACGGGTGATCACGCCTCTGGATACTCCACTGCGTAACTACGCGTCGTAAACGAACGAAATGAAAGTGGATGGCGCTGCATAGAGGGGGCGCGATATTAGAGAGGGAAAAAATTATTTCTCGAAGTCAGACAGACTTCCCCTCGCGATGTCTGCCCGTTCGAGGTGATTGGGCCGCGCTAATTAAAAAAAGACAAAGTAAAACGAAAATCGGAAAACAAAACAAACTTCGCGCGCGACGTAATTGTTGCGTGAATTGACGAACGACGTGCCGCTTCTTATCGCGTATAAATACCATCCGCCGAGCAGCCGGGATGATCAGTCTTTCCTGAGCATCGCGCTTAACGATCTTCGACTCGAATCGAAACTTACTCCATTTGGGAAAAAATGGGTAAGCTTGAAACCGACGGGTTCATTTTTAGTGTTTGGAATTTTCAGTGGCGAAGTTTGTTACTGCACGCTGAAAATAGATTCTCATCTCTACTTTTTTTCATATTTTGTAGCCACTCCAGCAATATTGAAACGCCGACGATCATCGGCCTCCGAGAAAGCGAAGGAGTTGGAGGAGATCAATAACTTTGTTTCCGGTAAAAACATTTTGATTACTGGAGGAGCTGCTGGACTCGGACATGCTTTCGTTAATCACTTCCTGAAACATGGTGCAAATGTAAGAATGTAGTTTCGATTAAAATGATCGCGATGTAGTTGAAAACAAATAATAGGATTCATGAAATTTTTAGAAAATTACAATTTTCGACATTGACGAGAACACTGGGAGACGCATAATGACAGCCTCGGAGAAATCTCTTGGCGAGAAGAAGATTCACTTCATTCACGTTGATGTATCAAAACATGCGGATATGATTAGTAAGTGCAAACATGTCACTTACATAATATTAGCGATAATACTTCTTAGCCGAAACAAATTATATCACGCGTCTTGTCTTCTCTACTTTTTACCATTCGACAATACGATTTTCAAAAAATAAATTAATTTCGTTATCTCTTTTACAACAGAGGCATTTCAAGAAGCAACGCAGTGGATGAATGGTGTTGATATTGTAATTAATAATGCCGGAATATTGGATGAGAGAAGATGGGAGAGAGAAATAGCTGTTAATATTGTAAGTTCTAAATTTTATTAAACAATCTTTGCAATTTTATAATTATTGTTCGGTATATAACGTGAATGCAACTTTAGGGTGGAATGATTACCACAGCAATGCTGGCGATGAAATTTATGAGCAAAGATAACGGTGCTAAAGGTGGAACTCTGGTCAATATATCCCAACACATCGATATCAGATGCACTGCTCAATTGCCAGTTTATTCCGCCACTAAACACGCAATTATTGGCCTATCTCAATCATTATCGGTGAGTATTTCTACGAAATAAAATATAATCAGTATTTTATTAGAATTGAAATGTAATTTTAAATTCAGGCTCCCTATTATTACGAGAAAACTGGAGTCCGTGTTATAACGCTTTGTCCAGGGTTGACAGAAACGGCTCTCACTATTGATAGTCCAAACAAATTATTATCGCGTGTAATGAAAGCTGACTTCGTGAAGAATTTAGAGCAACTCTCAATTCAGACGTAAGTGTTACAGTGAATCTGAAATAGAATTTATTGGTCTCATTTATTTTTTTAAATATTTTTTATTTACAGGCCTTATGTAGTCGCTCAGGGTCTAATGAACGTTCTCAGATTTAGTGAATGCGGTAGCACCTGGGTTATTGAGAATGGCCGCTCCCCGTACGAAGTTTATATGCCGAATCCGAGAAGTTTGCGTCGTCATTACAAGAACAATGTTTCTTCGCATGTTGAGACTACAAAGGTTAGGCTCGGTCGTCCGATAAGAGAGATCCGTGACAACTCGCGAACTGGACTGATGAGTTGCGCTTGAATTTAAGAGATATCGAGGGAACCCATAACGGGTTCTGTCTTTCAAAGTTCGCGAATAATTGTGACGTACGTCACGTTGTGAATAGATATATTGGATGAAAAATAGGAGCTAGCGTTGAACGTATCCCTGACGAGATACCCTCATTTTTTATTTACTCTGACATGTGATATCGAGCTTATTTTTTTTTATTTATGACGAGCGAACAGTCATGCCGTTCAGAAGACATTGTTCACTGTGAAAACGAACAAGGCTGTTCGTACGAGTAATAAGAGGTGGACACCAGTCGTAGTTTTATTTTTATTTCTCTTTATCGTAATATTACCATCACTTGATTTTATACTAGATGAAGTAGAGTAACTTATTAATGAAGATAATGATGAAACAAGAATGAATTCTCTCAATTTGTGAAATCTATTTTAAAGTAGATATATATTTTGTATTCTCTATACAAGTATGATAAGTACGACGATATTGATTCGTAGTTGTGTAGTAATAAATGTATAAAAGCAAGCGTCGAAGAATCCTTATGATTAAACTTTCGAATAGACAAAATTCTCGAGGATGTTTATTTCAAAACTTCCATTCACGTATAAACTCATGTATATATCTGAATCATTACAATTTGAGGCAGTAGTGTTATGTCGTTATCGAACTGTGAAAATAAATTATACATTTATTTACTGAAACCTGCATTTATTGATCACATTGTAGACCTGCTGAAGTCGATCAAAACATTATTTGAGACAATTTTTTTTTTTTTATGAAAGCACGTCGCATTAGAACTTAAAAAGAAAATAGGATGTGAAGAGTATTTTAGTAAATTACACGAATTTAAAGTATGTAATTTTATCTCACATTAGTACTACTCCAGCATCAGTTTGATCACAATTTCCGCTGTACAAAACAAAAATTCATTGTCCGAAACCTGTGCACGTTGCATATCCTTCGCACGCGTAATAACATTCCTCCACACGCATATTCATTTCATAAAAATTAAAATTTATATATTCCCCGTTTACACATCTACATTCGTGTTTTCCACTTAATCATTCAAAAGTTTTACATTTTTTCTTCCTTTATTAATTGTATTATCGCACTGGCATATGGAGGTTCAGACTTATTACATTCAACTAAATTTCAAAATTTATACGTATGTTCATGTTTACATTTTTGATTCATTCAGAATCATAGAAAAAATAATAGTCGTAAACAATATATTTTCTTATGCGCCTTTGAGGATTATATCGAGTTCACTAATACCACTAACACCACGTATTTATCACGTACAGCATCGTCGTGTAGAAAAAAGAGAATTCTGCAATTATAGGCAACACAATACCACTTGTAATGTATCGCAACAGTCATTCTCTTCCTCGTTTTCACTCATTCTTAGTACGTTTATAATTTGGATTTGACTCTTCATGCCAAATGGTCGTTTCTGGTTTACGCGTGTTTCAATGGCATTACTTAGAAAAACAACATTTCTTTATCTTCTAGGAACAGTCGCATATCGTGTTCAAAAATCAAAATGGCTTGGTAAATATATAAAAGTAAAAGAATGATTATTCACCTTGCCTCATATATACCGTCATTATTGTAAATAAATAACGTTCTGGATGCAAAAAATTATATATTGTCCTAACCTACTGGCGACAGGATATACTTGTACATCTCATTTTCGTTTTTATTTCGTATCTTAGAAAAAAGAAACGATAATTTTTATCGAGCGCCATGTTTCATTACTTATAATTCAGCATGCGCTTAATTTCTGCGCGAACGATATTTTATATGTTTTAATCTTTACTTAATCAATTACTTATACCATAAATACTATATTGGTATATATTGTGTGATAACACACACATAATCCATTTTATTTTTTTCTCGTTAAGGATACATTACGATACCTTTCCATATATTTTACAATTTAATAGCTTGAAAAGCTTTTCTTTTTATCGACGAGTTCAACTCTCGAGTTCCGTTTCTATTAAAATTAATACATGTAACATATCGTGCAGCTAATAAACGTATGCTGAAATTTTATAATTCACTTAGGCGAATTTTATCAATTTAAAACAATCTGTTTTACAGATACTTACTTTTCTATACCTGATTAATTGTAACTTACGACGATAAGCACTTGACAGAATCTTACATTCAGACATTAAGACATGGCGGCTCTCCAAACATTAAGGCTTGAAATTTACTATATATAATAAGATTGACATTTAGTTTCTTAGAAGTTCCTATACGCAGGTCTCGCCATACACCTTGCATTAATACATTTACTACAGCACCCTCGCGTTGTTGTCCGATAACTTACGCTGGACGTGCTTATATCTTTTTTTTTTATTAGTCTTCCATAAAACTATATTTCAGGAGCTTTCAGAATCTTTTCGTTTGCATATTCAAAAAATAAAACACGCATACCTACCTACAACAACAATTTCCCTTTACAGTGTCACGCAAACTCATACTTTTTGCAACCATATGTTTGTTCAACTCAATTTTCATGTGTAATAGTAATATAATGCTATTAAGCATTTCCAACAACTTCCGTCAACGCGGATACAACCTAACATTCCATTATAAATAGCAAGCAGCTTCCGTCATTATTATACCAGCCCATGAAACTTTTACCTCGTTACTGAAAATTGAGTTGATCATAAGTTACTTATAGATAATGTGAATTATTCTGCACATTTTTTTATTTCTACACTGCCACTGTCAACACTGCTTATCTCAATAATAAGTTTGTCTACGGACGCGTACAATGTTGATCAAGTTTGAAATCAGTAGCTGCTTTTGGCAAAGTTATCGCGAAATGTAATTGATGTGGCTCCAGAATAATCTAAAACAACTTTAAGAGGAGATTCAAATCAATCGATTAATTTGCTAGCCTACAAGGTAGCATTCAAACAAAAATCTACGTAGAATTCTGAACCCACGTAAAAAGAAACCGAAAGTATAAAATACAAATGAATTTTACGTCAATATCTGTTAGCCCATGTTCGAATGCATTGAATAGAAAGACAAAACATTATTTTGCATAATCACAAATGTATCAATCTGAAAATTAGCAAAGTCGATTTAAAGTCCTGTGCGCCAGTAGTCTTCGCGCGATTACCGCGGTCTAGCCACGTGTGCGTTAGCTTAACAAATGCAGACGCACTCAATTTTTTTTTAAATGGTATTCTACGTATCTCCTCTTTCACTATATTATTTCTTCGATTGCCAAAGTTTAATCCGTTATCAGTCCTTAAGGGCAGAGCGCGTATCGTAAAAATCTTAATCTACAAGTGAATACTTATATATATTTATATATAGTATCGCGTTGTTCTCATTGTGACGTGTCGTGCGCGCCTTACGCGGTTCCTGTTACGAGCCGGTTCTGTTGAGTTTGCGAAGTCGACTGTTCGTTGCTCGCACGGTTTTGATTACCGGTTTGGTTTTGAGGGGGATTCATTTGTTTACGATTTGTACCTCGATTGTTTCCTCTGTAGCCTCCTCGGAATCCCTGACCTCCGGCACCTCCGTTACCTCGGTACATACCGCCGCCCATACCGCGATTATAGTAACCACGTCCACGGAATCCTCCACGTCTTGTAGATGCAACACCAAAAGTTTCCGAATTCAATTTTCGCTCTGTCCTCCAGTCTGTTCGTTGGAAACGACTGTAAAATGTAAAATTTGTTCGAGATAAATGTGTTTAATTTTATGATGAATACTATAGTTATTGTAATTATACAAACCCTTTACTCCTCTCAACTGCTTCACAACTTATGTTATCGAAGAAAGATTTTGATTTATCATAGTGAACAATCTCGGGTTCTTCTTCAGGCTCGTTTTCACCGGCTCCAGTTTCATTACCGCTATCATCTTTCTTTTCATTATCAGTACCAGCATCGATCTTTGTTTTAGCTAACTGAGACCTGAAAGATTATAAATTGTTTATGAATCTGAGATATTCGTCAAATTGAAATAGGAACATTAAATATCTTTATATTATTCGTGTATGTGCGTACAATGCGTAAACAGAATATTCAATATGAATTAACATCTGTTTTAAATTTGTACTTATTTAATTTTGCATAGTATCCACGTACGCCATTTGTAGAGAAGTCTAAAATGGACCCGGCACAACTATGCATGTCTCAGTTAGAAAAGGCGAAAATATGATAAATAATTCTAGCACATACCTCAATTCTTCAAATTCAGTGTTTGCTTGTTCAAAGTCATAATCGTTATCAAACTTGAGCTTATTCTTGGGGAGGCCACCAACATTACCGGGTATAGGAGTCCTAAATCCACCGCGACCTCTCCCTCTTCCTCGAACATTTCCACGGTTCACCCAACCTCCACGGTTTCCACGTGCATTTTGACCATGATTTTGCATATGTTGTCCTTGCATTTGTCCATCTTGTTTACCATCGCGATACTGTCCAACACCTTTTCCATGACTACAGGTTTGAAAATATCATTCATTAAATTTAGTTTGAAATTCCCGTAAATTACGTTTAATGAAACAACCATTATAGTTCATGAATCATAATCATTAATAGTAAACGAATTACCCGTCATGGTCACGACGTCCTTGTTGAACAGATCGAAGGTTTCCTTTATCACCAATTTTTCCCATGTTTCCAGACTGTTGCTGCTGATGACCCATTTGTCCATCTCGGTCCATAGTAGGACTCTTTCTCGTCAATAATGAAGAAGTAGGAGTCGTTGATCTTGAACCTCCACTAATAAGATCTAAGACACCTGTATTGCGAATTAAAATGACGATGAAAATCGTTATTGAAATATCAAAGTTTGTAACAGTTTGTAACCATATTGTTGCGGTATTGTTCACATTCACAGGTATTTCATACTCTCTTACATGTTTTTGTAAATGCCAAACCAAATGAAAACGCAAATAACATTTTCACTGCATAACACTAACAATAACAATTTTTTTTATAACCATAATTTACTTGAAATTTAACTGTTCTTGCTATTCTATTACTTGCTACGGCATTAAAATTTCAACGCTGCACAAATTTAAGAAAGCTAACTCGAAGTGCTTGTATAATATGCGATATATTGTGCATAATTAAAAATATAGAATAGTATCAGACTTAAATAAAAAAATAAAACCTTAGTAGAAACAAAGTATGAATCACAACTAATAAATAATAAATAATAAAAAGTTATATAATAGAATTAATTCTTCAGATATTATGTGAATTTGGTATCTTTATCATTCAATACTAATTTTAAAAAATTTTCAAGAAAGCACAATGTTTACACAGCTAAAGCAAAATCAACTATTATTATATCTCATGCAAAGCATAGAAAAAGTAAGCAGAAATTAATAAATTAGAAATTGAATGTCAGAAACATGCAATTATTATTAAAGCAGAGATATTTTCATCCAAGCAGCAGAATGTGTAATTAGTTACTTCATATACAAGAAGCCATAGCTATTAGTCAAGATAAAGCGAGATTAGTCGAAAAATTTTAATTAATGGAAATTAAATTCATTGTCTTCTAAATGAAATATTGCATACTTTTTTTTGTCTATTGCAATAATTGTGTTTAAATCTATACTTATAAGAATGCAAAAGCTTCAGATTGAATGATGAATTTTCGTTGCCATAAAAATGAAATATAGGATGCGTTACCAAAAAATAAGCAGCAAGCATGCCATTGGCAGGTAAAATTTCATAGCAAAAACAGTTTACCATCTTCCAGAGTTTGGTCTTTTGGTAATGGGTTGACATTTGCCGTTGGTAGTGAGTTGGGAATATTGATGGCGTTTGGTTCACCAGGGCCCAAGCTCAACTCACTTGGCTGTTTGGTTAATGGCCCACGAGGATCTCTGGCACCAGTCGGCATACCCATAACTGGACCCATGGCTCCCATTGTCATTCCATACGGCGCTCCATATTGAGTTCCCATTGGACCCATCTGGCCCATCATGAGATGGCCATAATTAGGTTGAGGCTGATACGATTGCTGGTTTAGAGATGGCTGTACGGTCATCTGAAGATTATCATAAACATTAATTTATGTGAAATGAAGTAAAGAAATAGATAAAATATATAAACTATAAATGTATTATATCAATTATTGGCATTTCACTTACCTGTACAATAGCCGGATCATTTGGAATGGAATTGACATTGTTGACAACCTTGATATCTTTGATGTCTGATCCACGGAACAGGATATATTCATATACTTGATTTTGTGGAGCAACGGGCAGTTGAGTTTCCCGATCTTCTGTTCCAAATGAACGCACTGAAAAAAAAAATGATCATTCATCACTATATCCCATCTCAATGAACTAAAGTTGAAAATTCATGTATATTAAATTATAATTTGATAATTAATAGTAACTGAATCAATGAAACTATATCTAAATACCATTATCTCACGACAAGGAACAATAACAAATATATCATAAGGACTTAAATGAAATTGAAAATAAAAAATCAATTTTGTATCATAAATTAAATATATGTTCAGAAATTTGAGTTTCAAATACTACTCAAATGGTCACTTGAAGGAGACACATACAAAACATAATCACAAACATAATACAGGAGTCATTGGTGTAAATCATAATAACATATTATTACATTCAAAATTGAAACAGTTACTTATAACATCATAACATGAAGTAAAGTAGATAGATTTTTGCTATGTTACATGTTTACTTTTACAACCTTATACTATTAATCTCTAGATCTATGTCAAAAAGTGATTTACACATTTACAAAATTAACATATTAAATTTTATCATTATTGGCATAATGAGAATATACAATAGCCTATAAGTTAAATGTTTTAATTTCTACCAAAAATAAAGAATTATAATCAATTTATACACAGGTTAGGTACAATGAAAATTGCCGAATATTTTTAAATACAGTGAGCTTGAATTAGTAGATTTTTCACAGCGAAAAATTTTTCACATTAAGGGAAATTATTCAAATATAATCGAGGTAGTTTGATCAAACTAATGCCTAAACAATTTACGGTTAGAGTCAATAATACGATTGGACAGTAATAAAACTTTTCACAAATGTATTACATGGGACTCTACATCTGTAGGACGCTTCGAGAACATAATTTAGGTGACCCCGGTTGTTTTGTGCAAAACTTCTACTGGATAATTCACAAATACGAAATAGATAAACAGGTAAGTCATAAGTTAAAAATAACGGTACGATCTCTGATGAGAGATTTTTCATATCTAGAAAAAGAGATTTTGGCAGGACGGGTTGAAACATTGAAGTATTCTTGTGACAGGCACGAAAATAATCGAGCCGGGTAGCAAACAAGCGGTAAACTACGTTCGGGTATCCATCTTGAAATTTCGACTCACCATTTGCCAAAGCGATTGTGCATTCTTGAGGATCGACGGTAAAAAGACGTCCCTCATATCGTATATCGGCTTTCGATATCAAACTGATCTTCGAGCCTAATTCTGGCATTCCTCCGCTCATCTTGAAACCTTTCTTTCTTTACAATGATCGATGTGATTTAAGAGGATTCACGATACCATCTGACTACTTTGACGAATCCACCAGCTGACACGAATGGTCGACAGCGCACTAGAGCCAGTATTACCAACCAATGTTGCGCATGCGTCACGCCCCGCAATGTTGACAATTCTAATAAACTTTTCAATTTCAAAATCATATCACTGATTTACTAAATTTCAGCTATACTCTATCTAATCTCACGATTATTCAGTATTTTGAATTCCAATGGCTATTATACGCGGTTACAGTTGTATATGTAACTTAGTAAACGAGCAGCAACGTCATCAAGACACCGTTCTTTATTCGCTTTGTTTAATGAAATCATATATTTTCATTCATATCATTTTCCGCAATTTTACAAATTTTTAGTACTATAGCGAAATTATTTGCAAGAGGTTTGATATCCCATTTTTACAAATGCAAATCTCTCAATTCACAATTCTAGTAGATCCTAATTATCGTATAACTATATTACGTGTACGAAGAATGATATGAAAGAAACTGTAGTCTCTTTCATAAAATGTCTCGCAACATCATTTTGTTAGCTGGCGAGTCTTAGCAATTGTGATAAACATATTACAAATATGAATATATATTTAGGAAGATAGAAAGAAAGTATTTGATTCATTGTCAGAGAGAACGCTGTTAATATTCGTTTTTATGAAAATATAGAATAGGACATTCTTGAACGAATGATATATGTGATTACCGGTAGATCTTATTAAATGAGCCAATTGAAGACTCTCATTGTTCAGTTTGAAGTTCAGATAGAACTAGCGGGAGAACGAATGTTTTAATTTTTGAATTCATTTACTGATGAAAAACAAGAGAATTAGATTTTGAATATTCGACTGCAAAAATGGGGCTAATTACTTGATTTCATAAAAAAGATAATTCATTTTCCGTACATCAAATTTGACTGAGATATGACATAACACATTGGATTGAATGTTGCATAACTTTGCATCACGTAAAATAAATCAAACAGTACCTAATTTTCAATTAGACACTCGACAAAAGCAATTTTGCAGAAAAAATTTATCTGTAATTGCTGTTTCCCGTCGAGCGTAGAATAACGTTCCCCTCTGGATATATATTTGACTCACGTCTTTTGAACATTGCACCTCTGGTCAAAATGGCGGCTACATTAGGACGAGTGTGCAAATCGGGTCTTTTAAAACAAAGTTATGGAACGTTATTCAATCAGGTATGTCACTCACAGGCATTACACCCTTAAAAACATATATGGCAATAATTGTTTGAAATCCTACCCCAAACAAAAGTACTGTTTTCATATATTAATTGACATCGCGAACTTATCGCAGAGGTTCTGCTAGATCTGTACTTGTCGGCTGCTATGACATTTTTTTTCAAATAATAATTTTCTGTTGAAGTAAATAGTTCAAGATTTATTATATATTGCAAATAATAGATACATTTTGAGGTACATAGCGTTTTTTGACATATTTTAACTATTGTTATGTAATAGCGATTGGTACGAAAAATTGTGATGCTGCCATGATCAAACATGCGTGAAAAGTAAAGGTACCAACTACTTATCAATTACAAAAATATATGGTAGTAATTACGGGCCATTAAATAAATTATATTTCATTCAAGTTTGAAAGTAATAAAATATAGAAAATATAATATTTTAGGATAACATCGTGAAATTGCACAAAAACAGAGAGAAATGAAAAATTTTGTTGTCAAGATGTTCGAGTGAAAATAGAGCCACTCATGATTCACACATTTATTTATCTGGAGTCTAATAATTATATAATTATCTTGTTGAAATTGTAGTGTAATTGTGGCTACAAAATAATAGGTTTGAATCATTACTTTTTTATTCGATGAATCTATTTGAAATCTCACAAATTATTTTATTATTACAGACCAACAATTTTTCAACCGTCAGAGATTGGTCTAAGGGCCGTAAGGTGGTACGTTATCTATAATTTTTGAAAAATGAAAAATTCCCCAATTACCTTTAATTTCCTTTCCATTATTGCTGCATGGATGAAAGTTTTGATTTAAAGACATATAAATTGCAATAAATAACCCATGAAGTAGAGTAAGAATAATTATTAAATTTACTGTACTTATAAAATATTTGATAATTTGCTGATTTTTCAATATAGCTAGCAACATGCCTAGGAGTCGCTGCTGGCAGCATTGGCACATTAATTTATGCATTAGAAAATTCTGTGGATGCTTCCACTATGGTAGCTCATGCTCCTAAATATCCATGGAGTTTTTATGGAATGTTCAATTCCTTAGATCATGCAAGGTATTTATCAATCTGATAACATTTAAAATATTTTATATCTAATTAGATAATATAAATCTATTTTTAACTCTTCCAGTATGCGAAGAGGTTGGGAAGTATATAAGAATGTATGCTCAGCCTGCCACAGTCTACAATATGTAGCTTATCGTCACTTAGTCAATGTTACACATACTGAAGAAGAAGCTAAAGCACTTGCAGAAGAGCAACAGGTTATTAAAAATTTCATATTTAGTGGAAAATTTTCAAATTTTGAAGTATGTTTGGATTTTATCTTATCTTTTTATTCAATTTAGATTCAAGATGGACCTGATGACACTGGTGCCATGTTCACTCGTTCTGGAAAATTATCTGATTATGTTCCATCACCTTATCCTAACGAAGAAGCTGCTAGAGCAGCAAATAATGGTGCATATCCACCAGATCTTTCTCTCATAGTAAATGCCAGGCATAATGGAGAGGTAATGTATCATAAAGTTGAATTTGTCTTGGTTATTATTACACAAAAATAAAATACATAATAGAATAATCAATTTTTTTGTTATAGAATTATGTGTTCTCGTTATTAACTGGATACTGTGATCCTCCAGCGGGTGTTATTATTAGAGAAGGACAATATTATAATCCTTATTTCCCTGGTGGAGCTATTGGTATGGCACAGGTATGTTAAAATCGATGTATATTCGTAATTTGGAATCATTTTTTGCCTACAAACTAACAAATTCATTTATAAAAAATTTGTTAGGTACTCTATGATGAAGTTATGGAATATGAGGATGGTACACCACCAACTGCTTCACAATTAGCTAAAGATGTTACCACATTCCTAATGTGGACTGCCAATCGCGATCACGACACAAGAAAACAAATGACCATTAAGGTAAAATTTATTTATTGTTTATAAATTGGGTAGAAATAGAAGATATCTAATTATTTTTCATTCTTCAGGCACTTGGAATCTTTGGTTTACTGCTCGCTGTTACATATTATATGAAGAGACACAAGTGGTCAACCATCAAAACTACTAAGATAGCATTTGTGCCCAAAAAGTAGTAAAATTGCCTATAAATTAATTCTGTTTAGCTCACAGAAAATTTTTCGACGATGATAGCATTCTGGAATCGAAATGTAGTTTTCTAAGATAAGTGGAAAATTGACAACTAATCCACTTGAAATTCAACAGACATCTGCAATACGTTTATTTGAGGTTTTGCATTTGTCATAAACATCGAGTCAATCACTTGTACTTGTACATACCTGTCAACCAATGATAACATCGTCTGGTTTAAATAAATCGTTAAACATAAAATATAAAATGTGTAAACAATCACCTACATTCAACAGTTGAGTTGCAGATCATGAAAGTGGCATGAACACTAATTGAGATTATTGAAATGAGTAAAGTAAGACACTGATGTATAGGTTCATTATGTAACAAATCATTTACTATTTGAGTTATATTTGCAAAATATAATTTATTACAACTAAAGATTTAGCATTATTTTTAGTAATTCTCAATATTATTTTCAAAAGGGGATACTATTTCTATGATACCTCATAATATAATTTCTAATAATTTCAAGAAAGAATTTGTTTTACATTTAAATGAATTCAAATAATATAGTTATAATTATCACTTACAAATTTAAACCTCGACATTGACAGAACAGTGACTAGTTAAGTTATTGTTTTAACCAATCGAGAACGGGAAATATTTAAAAGCAAATTCTGTTTTAATTGAAAATGGGCAAACACACACTGAAATGAATAATTCAGGAAATACAAAGATGATGTATAGTTTTGTTCAGTTTTAAACAATGAAAATATGAAAGAATTTTCACTAATCGTTCAGATTAAGTAAACAAAAAGTTAATAGAAAAAATTTGTACACAAAAATGTACATTAACTCATGTAATATATTGTACCAATAATTTACAAACTTCTAAAGAAATCCATTTTATTGTTTCAAGCTTTACTTCACCGACATAGAATTATAATTATTTAATTTTTTAGCAGTATGTATTAATTACACCATTACATTACCGACAGTGTATATTGAAATGCGAAGCTGATGAAGAAGTATATGGATAATATTTCTCATGTCCCATGTTTAGGATTTATACTGATAATTAATATACATTTGGAAAATGTATTAAAAAATGTTTCTATGAATTTCTAGTCTGATTCAGCATAAAATTTAATGACAAAAGGCATTTCTAGGTCATTTTTTTTGTTCCGGTTTCAAATTATTTTTTTTTGTTATCTTGATCAGCTACGTCAAAAACAGCTTTTGACATCATGAACACTGATTGCAGTTACTTTTAATTGAGGGTATAGAACAGCGAAGCAAAATACGTTATAGCACTTATAATCTCGTTATAGGAATCACTTGAAAACATACTTTGACAATATATTATTGGAAATAGAATAGCTCATCAAGAAAATACAGCTTGAGCCGCATATCAATTTATTGAGATAAATCTTTTACGCAATTGAATAATAAACATTTAATTTTCTTACAAACCAATATTAAACAGAGGTATGTTTTTACAGCATTGAACAAATTTTTTGCAAAATTACATTGCTTTTTCTTAAATCTTGAAGAAAAAAATTTGATTATAATTTTTATTTTATTCATACAAAACAGAAGTGTAATATACATAAGAAATCAAATTTTCTTAATAATGAAGAAGATAATTTATCATTTAAAAATTCTTAAAGTTTAGCATATAAAGTTTGCATACAACAATTCAACTACAATAAAATTTAAATATGTACGAAACATACATACAATAGTGGAATGAAAATTTTCCTTTAGAATGTTTAATGCAAAATTTTGTATGCGAAAACAATACTGAATATATTGGTTATGTAAAACACATATACTGTAAATTGTATTTGCAAATTTTAGTAATACTGTTTTGAAACTGATTTAATATTACACAAAAGATTGATCAGAATTAAAAATCTACACCACACTAAAAACGTGCACGCTTCTTCGCTAATTGCACAAAAAGGCACATTAACAACCTGTTGTTGGATCGATGTATTTTTGTTTTTATTATTCATACCAAAAAAATATTTAAAATATCGCAAATAATCATAGTGGTAATAATAATAATGGTAAAAAACATTATGGTAAATTAAGATGTACTTTTCTAAAATTTCGAAATATCTCATATTTGCTATCATCAAAATATCCTTCTTCAAGATTAAGAAATAAGACTCATGTATATTAGAATTTATTAGCATATACAATGCTTTTTGGTTCTATCAAAAAATGTTAAAGGCATGATTTGTTCTTAGTGATTACTTTTTTTTATTACACAGTCTGTTTTTCCAGGTTGTAAATTCAAAATATGACTTTGCTTTATATCATTAAGACTTGAAAAGCTGGAACAGTATCTTTTCACATTACCAATGAATACATTGTTTACCAACATTCTGTAATGTATCTGATTACGTGCTCATTTGGAATAATCAATTACAATAAGAGGTGAAGTGTGGTTATTAACTAATATTGCAAATAACTTCCTACAACAAATGATCTTGGATTAATAAACATTAAAGGAATATCAACTGGTCGACAGTTATTAATGATATTTATTTGAGAAAAGAACACAGATTCAGCTTTTCAAGCTTGATCACCTTTCTTCAAAAAGGTGTATAATTCTTAACATACATCTTCATTCGGCACCAGTTTAGTATTATATGGTACCTTCTTAAGATTCCATCACTTTCTACCGTAAGAAGGAAGAGGTGATAAGTTTACATATGGATAGGCTAAAAGGTACTTCCCTCTGGTGGCTGAGAAAGTTTCATGTTCTCTTTCAATGTCATCAAACGACGAAGTTCTTGAAGGACTGTTTTAATAGTGTATTCTCTTTGCCATTTCGCCAGCACTGGAACACTACGATTATCGACCTGAAATATGATATGAGGGTTTCAAGTTTGATATTTTTCATTTTGGTATAGAAATTTTCATTGTACATACTGCTCCAGTTGTGGTATTGATACAGTTCATATTAATCCTGCTTAAAAATCTTACATTGGGGGCATCGTCAGGATATCTTTGTCCACAATCAATTTTCAAACTATACATCCTATTTTCATATGGTGTCTAAAATAAATTAATAGTAAAATTATCTGTAAGTAATACAGTTAATCTCGCACAAAAATAAATTACCCTAGGTGGGCCTATGATCATCCCAGTCCAATGAGTAAGAGTCATATCATCGTCATTTTCTAATCCCCAACTAATCGTACCATCTCCTACACCCTTCTGACCTTGCTCTAATTCCTCAAGCAAGCGAAAGTTTCTAGGTACAACTGTAATATGACATTTTCACAATTAATTGGTCAAGAAACATGACAGAAAGCAAATAAAAGACAGGTTATATAGCAGACTAAGATCAATATAACCTTTCTGTCAACTAATTAAGCTGGAAAACTCTAGAACAAATTACGAATAAATCAGTTGGAATTAACAATTTTTACATTCTACTATAACAAAATAATTTTATGAAAAATCATAAATCGATTCGCCGCATATGATAAAAACCATTATAAAGAAATGACTAATGCGAAAATTACTCGAAAATATTATTTTCCGATTTTTTTTTAAATGAAAAATATTGTCATGAGTAATAAAATTTACTTAATATTTACCATCTTGAAAAATTAGTAACCATATACTAATTAGTATACTTTGTTGTTAAATCGAACTGAAACTCACCTACACCGGTTGTGGGTACCGCCATTATCTCTTATTTCAGTAGGATACAATATATTTTTTAAAGGAAGCAGCTGTAATTTAAAAAAATATTGTGAACTAACTTCTACCAGAATGTCCGAGGTAGTAAGAACACTGACTTTTCATCACCCAAAGTAAAAGCAACGAAAATGAAATTAAATTTTCAAGTGAAACTCGCTTTCCGAAAACTCAGCCAACCTCTATGAGGTTGTCTGATTCCACGAATGACAGAATGTGTAGAAGGTTATGAATACATAAATAACTTTTTCAATAAAACTATATCATTCTATTTACACGAAATGTCAATATTATACAATGTCACGAGATTTAAAACATTCAGCCACAAGAAACTGTAAATTGAGCTCGATTATAATCTATCAATTGCAAAATTTACCGTAATATCGATCAGCTGTTTGGACAAGTCCAGTTTATTGCCCAACCAATTTGATACTTTCTAGTGAAGATTGTATATTTCCTATTTCTCATTCGTTGAAGAGATTTCTTGTCCAATATGTCCAACAATGAATCCTCTTCGTACGACAAAACTGGTTAAGGAAAAGCACACATTTCTACAAAGTTATATGCCACGATACGCTCTTTAAATACTGTTTTTTTATTTGATAAAAAACAGTAAATTTATATAATATCAACATATACCTATTTTCTCTCATCGCACGACGATGAATTCTCTCATTAGTCGCATAATTTTTTGTTCGCTTGTTCGAACTGTAAAAATGAAAACAAAAGAAACATATCGAAGTATTAAGTAATAAATGCGAATTTTTTCATTAGTGTGATACAACTTAATTTTATCAATTAAAAATAAATTGACATTCAAATAATAAGCAATTTCGTTGCGCGTTATAACTACAATTACATTTTGGAGTCCTGGGGCAACGCATGAATGATGCGGGATGCGTCTTCCCGAGGAGTAGGGAGGTCAAAGATGGCGGCTCCCCCAATCGGTGACAGAGAGGGGAGAACGTTGGGTAGTCTCGCGCCGGCTGCGCAAGAGCAGCCCGTACGGCATATTTTCCAATAATGAATAACCCATGGTAACTGTCAGTTCGCTCGTGGTGCATTTTCGTTCGACCGTTCCGTAAGACGGTCCCGTGTATCATTGCCGGAACGTGTGTACAAGAAGAAAATGAATTTGTGTGTCGTGATTAATTGAAAAAGCAACGTGCGGATTACACAAGGAACAAAAAGGTTTTTTACCCTCATTCGATGACTAGGTAAGAATAATTCCGATATTTTATTTCGAGTTATGCGAAATTTGCACGCGCCACGACGGATTTTGACGTATACGGGTAGAAACACCTACCTGAAGTGGCCATCGCAATAAACAATGAGAAATGGCATTGACCTTACGTACGGCTCATGCGAACTCGCGAATATTGTTGCTAAAATACCCGACGTCTCATTTTTCCTCGATCGATCGTTAATGCTGTTATCGAACATATTTAACGCGAATCAATAACGGTAATTATTTCGCGTAAAAGAAGGATTTTAAAAAAAGTAACAGCGAAGTACGGTTATCGATTCACGAGAGTTTTTAACGAGATAATGAAGTTGTTACAAATAACATTTAAACTGCAGTGACAGTGTACACTCAACATCCCTTATTTCGAAATTCACATTTTTGTGCAACAGTAGAAGGAGGAAAAGCATCGGTTGATCGCCAAGTCAAAAACTTCATCCCCGTTTCGATCCCTTTGTTTCGATACGCACTCGTTACCCAATGTGGTGAATTATTTTATACGCATTCGGCAATGATCGCAATCTCGCTGGTTTTAACGTCGACGTAGCACGCGAGATCATCCCGAATATTGTACCAACGTTAGAAGGGCGTAACCGTCTAATCCTCGAATTGCCTTTGGCTTGGTTCGAGCCAGGGTGGCTTACGAGGGGAGGATACGAAACTTCGAACGTGCGTGCACGAAGTGTTCAATTAGTCGTGTCGTTGGGTGTTTTGTATTTTTATTCGCGCTTCGTTCTCTCGGAGTACTCCGAGAAGCCACGCGCCTCGGGTCGGATTTTCGATTCCATATCCGGGGTGATTTGAATAATATGTTGTTTTCATTTTCGACTATCCGTGAAATTCGAAAGTCGCGTGTGTAATGCAATCAAGTCCGGCTGTTGCGTGAACGAGCCTGAGATCCGACAACTTGTCATTCGCGTACGTAATTCCCGAAATGAAGCCGCGTGTTTACGTGTTGGTGATTAATAAATCAAACATTTCCCTGTCTCTTGGAACGCATTATTTTTTTCTAAGCTTACAACCGGACGATTGTGTTACATGGCGAAAAAAAACTATGTTATCCGTGAGGCTGATAAGTCGGCTGAGCGCAATTAGTTAAATTCAATAAAGATAACAACGATAAGGATATTATTGTTTGTGTTATCGATTCGAACGGATACTTCGTTTTCGCGACATTTTTCTCAAAAAGGTTTCTCGAAATCTCTCCGTTCCTGGCTAAAAACAAACGACGAGGTCCACTCGGTAAACAATATACCAGGATCTAATCTAGGTGAAACTGTAATAAAGTATGACCCTCAGGCAGATAACCAAGCGAGCCTTAAGACGCGATATACCCTTCGCTCCAATCACCTTGTGCAAACAATTTTTCGCTCGTACCAGGAACACCAAAATTTCGTCACTGTGAAAATAAATAAAAATATTTTTCCACGAGTCAATGCAATCAAATTGAACTATTAAATTTTTTTTTCGAGTGAATATTATCGAGTAACTTTTGAACGAATAACAGGATTGAATTTTAAAATTCGTTTCGTTTTTTTCAACGAATGTTACAGTGAATATCTTCGAATAAGTTGATGTTTTGTTTCGTTTTCTCTCTCTCTCTCTCTCTCTCTCTCTCTGGTTGGGTCGAAACAATCGATTCGTAGGTCTCTCGACGAAAATTTTCTGGTTGCGGCTTCCGTTTTAGTCGAGAGGCAACTCGGCACACGAGCTCGCACTCGGCCCGGTCACGGGCCTACCAAGCTTTCACTCGCGGCGCCCACTTGAAGCGTTATCGAGACGCGACAAACCTCGCGTTCGCTCGGTTCGAGCCGCGAATGTTTTCCTCATCGCACTTATCGCGCGCATCCGCTGAGCGGAAGCGACCGAGACGATACAGGTTCGTAATGCATCATCAGCGCCGGATCTACGTGCGGACCAAACTAATCCGCACAGGGCGCGCCTTTATCTGCAGATTTCTATCAACAATACTTTTGAAAATTAACGTTAAATTGTTTTGTGGATTGTACGAAATTGTCGTGCGCGTTTGTTGAATTTCGTTTTCACAGACTGCCTTCTCTTTTCTCGGAACAATGCTTATCTTTCTTCGGCGGAATATAGAGATCGAAGTCTCGGATAAGCCTTAATCCAGGATAGGAGCATGTCTTAATTTTTCCTATTTGGCTCTCTCCTTTCCTCGCCGAGTCTCTTATTTACGCGAATCGAGCGTCTCTTCGTGAAATTCAAATGACGTCGAAAGCGATCCGGCTGGCGCTACCTGAATACGAAATTCATCGAGCCGCGTTTATGGATAAGTGTCGACTTTTTGAAGGAATACAAGGAAAACGTGCATAAAATAAATTAGTATCGATTTCGGGAATTCCCCAATTTGCGTAGAATAATTACGTTAAATTAATTAAAAAGATATTCGTTAAATTACACATGAAATCTTAAAATCGTATTCCACTCGCAATCAATCGAATTGTTTACGAGAGTGATTTTAAGAAAATATAGAAAATAGTTCTATACTCTATCCAATACTTCTCTCGGTACCCTTAAAAATAGGTCGTTTGACACACTTCGATGGCTATTGATATCGGGCTCGTTCTTTGACGCGGCATTCCCTAGTGTTGCTCGTGAAATATTTCAAGAGGAACGTAGGAAGAGACGTATATATAGCGAGTGGTATTCCGACTCTCGCGATTCTTTATCTGAGCGTAATCATAAGGCCTTCCCCCTCGAGTTCCTATCAGCCGGTTTGTTCCGACCACCACCCCGGCATTGTTCGCGATTAAGGTCAGCCGGGACAAAGTACCTCTGATGGCCCGCGTTGGGATTCCCGTTGCGCGTGTTCTATCCTCTCGTTGCCGGGAAATGCGCGCGGATGCGAGACTTTATCGAGAGAGGAAGGAAGTTTCGTGCGCTTTCCTCTCAGCGGAGGCGCGAGCGTATACTTTCACGTTGAACGCGCTCGATCTGGTTTACATACACAGAGTGCGTTTTACTCGAACGGTTCCCTTGTGTATTATCTCTCAATGTCAAACTTTAAATATCCGAGAGCGCGCGGGGGCTAACGACACCTGGCAGCGCGAGCGCACCTGCGTCTGTAGATCGAGAGAGAGAGAGAGAGAGAGAGAGAGAGAAAATAAAGACGAGAGAGAAACGGTTATCTAGCTCGATCGTCGATGCATTCATGCAAGGAATAAGATTAATCGACGCGAGCACATTCAATTTGCTCCTCGTTACTTCTCGATAACTTTCTCGCCTCTCTCGTTCGCTCCGATACTCCCGGGAATTTATTTCGATATACTATATACGCATTACTTCTTTTTTCACCGTTAACGCGCGGCATAATTTTTGCCATTCTTTCGAGACTAGGCGTGGGGAGAAAAAACTAATTTTCCTCGGATTCATGCATTTTTCATCGACGAGATTGCCGAGCGGCGTAGCGCGCGTCGAGAGACCGCCACAGGAGTGCTTCTTGACGATTTTACACGAGAGAACACGTGCGTCGAACGAATAGGAAAGGAGATGAGTGGAATTCACAGTTTTTTTTTCGACCTGGAGCTGGGTTTTCCACAGTTTTTTCGTTCCGTTAATAGCTCGAAAAAAACGTCCTCGAGGTAATTGAAGGTACTGCTCGGTTATTCCAAGTTGATAAACCAGTTCGTTCTGTACCGCGAGTTTTCCCCATACCATTTTTTTTCATTTCTCGCGTCCTTTTGTGCCGTCGTACATAGGATAATTTAATGGCATGATGGTACGTCATTACACCTTCCAGCGGTTAATTCCCACGGGAGAGGGCTAATCGCGCTCCGTTGACCGTACCCCCCCCCCCCTTTTTTTCTATTTCTCCTCTTGATCTTACAAGCTGGACACTCGGCAATCGAAACCGCGACGCGAATCGTGATTTACTGTTCGTGTTGAGAGAATCGCCTAATTAACTTCTGAGGACGGACATTCAACTTTTCCAATCGATATTATTTTTACATCAAATTAATTTCATTTTCTCTACCTCTACCTATTACGTGGAACTAATCTTTGAACCAACAAATTTTTTCAAAACTAAAGGTATCTTTAAGCTCAAAAAAAAGCTTCAGTTCGAGTACGAACAGCTGATTCTCTATTTTGGTTCGTTCACGTTGAAGCTCGGATAATCGAGGAATAGCCGAAAATTATCTACGTTCTTCTCGAGAATAGAGATACTCGTAAAAAGGCTAAGATCCTCGTGAAAATTCCGTTGTAGCCATTTTCCCGGCGAATTTTCTTCGCGATCTTTACGCGCCGCTCGAATCGCTCGTTAAGAATCGAGGTTCGACGGTGTTCGTACTGCTTACGTTCATTCTACTAAAACCACCTACGTATAGACGCAGCCGCGCGTAAGAGCCAATTCCGCACTCGTCGTTTTCGTTGGGCAACGATAAGGACGCGAGGAGAGTTCCTGCGTGTATATACGAGAGACGACGATGATATACGCGACGTAGGATCGTTATAAGACCCATGTGTGTTCACCCTCTTGTTCCCGCCTCCCACCTCTTCTCCAGTTTATCCATCATACGCGCCACGAGCCTTCTAAACACTCATTTTACGACTGGCGTTACCTGTGACTTCCTCGTTGCGTGCACAGATCATTGATTCTTCAACGCTCGTAATTCAACGCCCGTAAGTGGATTGAATTTTCGTAAGCCTGTCCGCCCTATCTTCCCTCGATTACGATTATTTTCTCCTTTTTCATAAGCGACTGTAGAATCGCAATTTCGGTAGAGGCGATTACTCGAGCTCTGCGGTACGGGAGACTCGCAAAAGGAAGTAACAAATAATATTAACGCTGTCGAATGATTTACGTAAAACCGCACCGACGTGCAATAATATTCAATTATCCTCGGTGTTTGCCATCGTAAATAGACCGATTGTCTCGGTCTCGAGCGTAAACGACAATTTTATCGTGTTTTCTTATGCGACTCGAGTCGCGAATACGACAACTCCGCGATACGAAACTATCGCAGTAAAGTCATGCGGGGATAATGTACAGCGTCTGCGATTCACGACTCCGAAATGTGTAAGTGCCTCGGAAAATCGATCGATATTCTCTCTCACGACTTTTCCTCTCTCTCTCTCTCTCTCTCTCTCGCTCTTTCGCTTCCCGAACTCCCTCGCGGCTCGATTCTCCCCTCTCGGGGGTCATTCACCCCTCCCCGCGAGAGCGGTTTTTCCAAGGTCCCCGTGAATTCTTATTTTTCAGGCCGGCACTTTATACCCGAAACCTTGCCTCTCTCGCATTGCGCCTCGCGCTTCACTTTCGCTCTGGGTCGATCGATACTGCATCTCTTTTACCGGTAGCGCGACAAAGGGGCTTTTAAAATTCAGACGACAGTTTCGACTTATGTACAACATTTATCCGACAGCGTTGGAAAATCTTTTTATCGACGATCTATTAATAAACTGGGAGGTAAAACTCGGGAAAATAACGCGAGATGCGTTCACCCTTCGCTTTCATCGGTCAATGTCCGTTACCTCGGTCGTTTCGCTCGTGCGGTGATAAACCACGCGAAGGGAGAATACGAAATCTCACAGAAATAGAATTTTTTTTTTCATGGAAACAGCGAGAGCGAGAGAGGCGGGAAAATTGAATGCCATTTCGAGAGAACAGCAGACGACGACAAATTCAGAAGTTAAATTTCATATCAGCGAACACTCGAACGTAGTCACAGGCGTTGGAGAATGAGAAACCCCACTTTGGCATAGGTCGCGAAAACGAGAGAGAGGAAGAGAGAAACGCTTAAAAATTTTACAGAAACTCTCCTCTTCAAAGTGCATCACCGCCCTGCTGGAAAAATCCTAGCCTCTGCGATTACCGCTCTCTTTTTTCTCCCGTTTTTGCGCCCCTCCCCTGGAATTGCGCAACTCGCTTCTTTCCACGAGACTCCGAAAGAGAATTCGTACAAAGCACTCACTTCCCACTGTTCTTCCCGTTCGCGCTTTGGCTCATTCGTAACCAGAAACACTTTCCCATTCGAATTTTCGGTGAATTCTTACTTCGTATGGGATCGAGGGGGTTAAAATGGCTCGGACACGCGAGCGAGGGGGTTGAACGCGGGCTTCGAATGGGTCGACGAAGCGTTCATTAAGTACGCGCCGTAGAAAGCTTCCGAGGCAGTCTGTATACACACAGCTGAGCGCGTGTAGACGGATATACATATATACATATGAAAGAGAGGGGGGATCCCTACAACGAGGTGGTTGCACTATTGATTTTTTTCGGCCTGTCCCGTTGAATTATCGAATGCGAGAGAGACGGGAACACGTGGGAGCGAGATGGTAAATCAGGCCGAGAGACGGAACGTCTCACTCGCGTTTTGCGTGGGCGAACCCACCGCCGGCGCATTGTGCTGTCCCCGCGTGACAAAAAACCGACTCTGGATATATATCGCGGAGCGAAACGAGACTGTACGCATTTTTATAGAATATTTTTATACTTTCTTTTCATCGACACGCAAAACGAGAAATTCGAGAGCTCTGGGAAAGCGTGGACTTTTCGCTAGTGCGGAATTTCGCGAGCGAATTATCGGCGCCGTTTAATCCGGGGATCCCTTGCGATTTCCCCGGTGACGCCTAGATATCGGCAGATAAAACGCACGTGTGTATAGTAACGCACTTCGTTTTAGCGCGAACCACCCTGCTGTTCGATAGCGCACGATAAATCGCTTATCGGTACCGGCAATCCGCATCGCTAATTCGTTAAATGCGTACCGGCCGATTGAAAGAAAAGCTTTTTGTATCGAGGAGGTGTTATCGACTTTTTCCTCAATTCGATCTAGTATTTCATCATGCGTATATTGATTCCTTCAGCTGAAGTCAAGTTGAGCGCACCGTCGGTGATTATTTTGGTATTCTTCTAGCTATTTTCTTTTAGGGGTATATTTATAAAAAAGACATGAATATGAATTATTAGATAACTACATTACGTATTTCCTGATTCGAAATTCAAGACTTTAACGTATTGAAATTACGTGTTGGAAAGTTCGAAGGGACCGATCGAAGATTCCGAGTGGCCAAAAGAGAAATTAGCCAGATACGGCAGATGTACGAGTCCTGGGAGCGGCTAAAATGCGATTACTCGCCGGAGGCTATCGTTGCAGAACGTAAGAACACCGTGAGTGTATACTCCCGAGTCAGGATCGTCCCCAAGAGGATTTTCCACGCTTTTCGCGATAGTTGTACGGACCTGGCCGAAGGTGTCGACGAGTCGCGGATTAATCGAACGAGAACTCTCTCGCCCACACGTCGTGGGACCGGTTCCACACTGGCGACACACCAGAGAGATTTAAAGGGCCGATCCCTATCTAGAAGTCAATTTCGCAACTCTCGCTTCGCTTACTCTCTCTTTCTCTCTCTCTCTCTCTCTCTCTCTCTCTCTCTCTCGCGATGAATATCGGTGAAACCTCTTTGCACGGAGAAAATGTACGGAAAACTTTTTTTGGAAAACTATGTTTCGACTCAGGTTTCCAGTCGAAACTCGGATTAAACTAGTGTCGTTTATCTGAAATATAGCTGTAAAGTTTTCGCGTGTAATGAGTTCTTGCGTCGCTCGAGTAGAAATTCCGATTCTTCATTTGTTTTATTTTTTGGCCATTTTTGACCAAGTTGGACACGCATGACCAAGTTGGACACGGATGACCAAGTTGGACACGGATAGCCAAAATGTAATGAAACTTCAGTTACATTACATTGTGTGAATAATGTAGGTAAATAAGTTCGTCTACGGGACGATATCGAACTTTATTCCTGGCAGATTTTTGGGAGCATAAAGAATCGGTAGATCGCGACAGGTGAGAGGTGTACTCGAGCGGTTCGCGAAACTCGTGGCACGCGTGCTTCTCACCTGCTCCATGCTTTTTCGTCTCGAGAATGGCGTTCCAGCGAGAGAGAAAAAAGAGGGGAACGGGGAGGGCGTATCGAAAATATGTGGAAGGCTACTACGTTGGCGGGCCCCGGCGAATCGATTTATCCGGATCGAGTTGCGATTAGACCTATCTCGTTCGACGCAAAAAAATACTACCGTACGCCCGTGAAACGTATTCTCGCTGAATTATACGCCGTAACGCGTTCGATAATAATCAGGCGCGCGCCGAGTGTCGCCCATAACCGCCTAGAGCCTAGTGCGTTTTATTGCGTACATAAGCGGCCTCGTTAAGCACTCTTTCCATTCTTTTTCTTGCGAAGAAATTAACGACGGAATTCGCGATTATGCAAGTGTAAGATAAAAAAAATTTTTCTCGTCCTTGGTTGTTGCGTGAAAGTCTTTCACTTTGCGACGTCGTAAAACAAGACCTATTCCAAACCAAGAACGCGAAAAGTAGAAATGGTAGAACGTAGTTTCGCTTACACAAGAGCTGACCTGTAATCTGAATTTCTGTAGAAAAACAACGAAAATCAGGTCCAGAAATCCTAAACAAGGGATCGAGATTCAAATAAAATTTTATTCTTCGACTCGAAGGAGAAGCAAATTTTCGCGTGTTGGGAATACTCGCGCGTTCATTTTTGATGTCTTAACTATCGGGAGCGCGTTTCGCATCGTCCAAGGCGAAGTTTTAATAGATCCCGCGGCGGTTTCTAAACGGTGTGGCAACGAGCTTCGGATTTATCGATAGCGGATTTTTCTACGATATTTCTTTCTTGGCATCGCGTGTCGCAAGTTGCTTCACGTGCGTCGCGACTCACGTGTTCTCTCTTCGCTCTCGTCGGTGCATTTCGCCTTCGTCGAACGAAATTTCCTCATCCGATCGAAGCGCGCGTTCCTCGACAAGGTCGCGTGCGAGCTGCCGAGCATTGTGTCCCCGTTTTCCGAGCGAAACGCAAAAATACGTACACATTACCGGGAAATTACGACCCTTTCTAATTAATTTGCCGCTCGGCTCGCACGTGACGCAATTTCGATATATTGTCTCTCTCGAGTGGGACGAGAGAAAAATTAGCGTTTCGTCTTGAGATCCGATCTTGGTTAATGCGATATAATATGTTGAAAGCCAGGCAAGAATTAATGCGCTCGGTCAGGTTCAATTTTATGCTCAATCGATATTAATTCTTGTATCGGATGATCGAAAGGAGATTATCGAAGTTGGTTTTTTCGAATCTGGCACGGTGAAAGTCACTCCCACTCGTCGCCAATCGGTTATCAATTTCATCGTTTGAATATATTCCTCGATCGACATAACTTATGCAGTCGCGCTGGCGAGCACGTGGCTGGTTTTGAGCGCGCTGACTCATTAAGGAGCTTCGAAATTCAGGCGCGCATAGTCGCACCAAAAGCGACGATAAAGAGAGAAGTTTTAACGCTTTTCGGGAAAGTGATTTATCTGGGTTTCGTCAAAAAGGTTTTACACGGTTTATCGACGACAATGAGTCGTTCTCTCGAACATATTTTTTCGAGAAGAGCAGCGGGAGCTCGTATAACGAGCCTCGTCGCAGGTATAATTTCGCGAAGACGCGGCGGGCATCGTACGTTATTATTTCGATAAAATAACGTTCCTTGGATGAGAACGAGTCAGCTGGCGAATTTCGATCTGCACACGGTGGCACGCGTGCGCTTCCTCTCGCAAAATGCGATGCCAATCGAGATTATACTAATTAGATAACCAAGCGGTTGGAATTCCGGGAACTCGACTAGCACGCTAGAAACGAATGTCTATGATTAATCTCTCCGCAAATGGTAACGATTATATTTTATATTTATAACAGTTTCGTCATATACGCGACGCGGAGGAAAAAATTTTTTCACTTAATTGAGCGTCGTCCGACGAAAATAATTTTTTCTCCGGTTCAACCCGTTCTCCCGTTTTTTGCCGCAATATAATAACTCGGAACGAGGTCCGGGGCTCGTGCCCGAGGAGCGCCAGCTGGTACGCACTTCGATTTTTGCACCCGGGTCTCTATTCACCCACCTTCGTCGGGGAGTAAACAACGATGCACGCACACGAGCATGGACCCCGGTAACACATGTTGCGCACACCCGTGTCTTCATTGTTCACGGAGTCTGGACAATCCCACTTCTCGGGATTCTCGCTACTACTCTCTCTCTCTCTCTCTCTCTTTGTCTCTCGATCACTCTCACTTCCGTACTTCATGGCCACACATCGAGGAGAAAATTTTCTGAATTAGCTAAATATTATGTTGTATAAGTGTATTCGTCGAATTTCTTAAACGGATAATATACATATTTCACCAAATCTATTTTGACGGAATCAAAATGAAATTTCTGTTAAGAAAAAGTAATTGTGTATAATAGCATGAGAAAGAAAAGACCGAAGGGGAATGAATTGTAAAGAGACCAACTAGTAGAGTCACAGCTGCGGTGTTGTGTACACTATCACTGGGTAAAGTGAAATTTGTGTTATATTCATCGTTTACCATTTGATTAAAATTTTGAAGATAAAATGAAATTTCATCAACTCCATGTAATAAATTTTTTTTCGGTCCAGGTATACAAGACCAGGTTTCTTCAGCCCCCTTGTTGTAGTTGAATCTACGATTCAATTTTTTTCATTCAAAGAATTCACGTCCCCCCTAAACATCCATGAGAGTCCATGACGAACATGGCGGAACAATCGGTTAGATTTTTTTTCCCTCGATTACATCAACTATTTTGATCGTTTGTCGGGAAAGTTTAATTGAAAAATTGCCACATCAGTTTCATTGCTCGTTGATTCGAATTGATGACCATCTGTGTTAGGAATTTCGGATAGGGAACACAGTGCACCAAGAGCGAACGCGAATGATGTATTCCCGACAAGACAAATACACATTTGTCGGGATCGTTATGTCCAGCTCGTTCGTTCGGAATACATTATGGAGCTTCCGCTGCATCGATCGTATCTCTAGTTCAATAACACGCAGAGACAAAAAACTGAAGAGAGAGAGAGAGAGAGAGAGAGAGAGAGAGAGAGAGGATTGTAGAAGTCAGAAACGAGCCGATTCGATTTATTTAGCCGAACAAATAGGGAGGGGCCGGTTATGACTGGATAACGCGGTTCGATAAAACGGAGCTGGAGAACCGAGTTTAGTCCCCGACGCGTATTGTGCGTTAAGGGGAACCTCTCGACGTCACCCCATTTCTCTCCCCTCTCTTTTCATTTTCTTTCTCTGCACACACAGCGATATACCGAGGCCGTACTGCGGGATGAAAACGACAGTGAGAAATAGCCGGCATCGGTATAGAACCGGAATCGAAGTAGTGCTTGGTCTGGTTACAGGTTGGGAAGACCCCGGGGAATAAATAAAACATCGCGAGACGAGCTCTATTTAATCGGACGCGGAATGAGCGCTTCTTATGCCGTCTCTGTGCTCCCACCTACGCGCCCCTCGCTCTTTTATACCGTGGAAATTTTCTAACGTACGGGAGAAAAAACTTCTCTCGCTTATTCTTCCTCGGCGCACGTGCCTCGCAGTTTATCGCAAAAGTCACTCCGTCCGTGTTAATCCTTTGTAGCTCTTACGGCTCGACGGTTAATAAACGTCGACGCGCTTCCGCAAACCCCGGGATTATCGGACAAAGCGTTCGAAGGCGTGAGACACCTTCGTCTAGACGGGATTCAAAATTCCCGACGAGAACGAAAAATCGGGTAAAAATAACGAAAAATAGTTCTCGTTCTCTCTTTTTCTCCAAACGACACGTGTTGCGCCGATGCTACCGTCGTAAATCGTTCGGTGCCTCTTTCGCCGGGGTTGTTTCCTGTCCGCGTGCGAAAAACAACCCCTGAACTGTGACACGAGCTCTCCACCTCGATGAGACACTTTGGGCGTCGAGTTTTCAAACTAATTGGGATTTAAAAATAATCGAAATAACTCGTTTGAATTTGACACGTCACTCACGTGTACAATATGGGCCGTGAAAAATGATCCTCGGCGTTGAAGTGTTTCATTTAATTTGCCAATCGAATCGGTTTTGTCAGCCAGTAATATTATTTTTAACAAAAGAGCATAATAACGTCAACAATAGAAATATCTTATACATATAAAATATAACGATTCGGATCAATAATTCGAAAAGTATTGAGCTCGATAGATTTCGACAAGTACTTATACATTTCCGATTATCTTGAGCATTCGAATGTTTATCTCATAGCTTTTCAAATTCATATTTGCCGATTACTCGCATATGTTCCGCTGGTACGATTTTTGTAACAATAATGGGGAACACGAGTAGCGGGCTATTTTCATCGATCATGTCTCGTCAATATTGAGCCTCTCTCGTCCCCCCCCCCCCCCCCC